>OZ023318.1:9094563-9624489 GCA_964007375.1 Ophion obscuratus
GAGAGAGGGAGAGAGGGAGAGGGAGAGAGAGAGAGAGTTTAATATGCCCTACATAACTATTCGGGACAAAATCATACAAATAGAAAGAAAGAAATACTCAATGATACTAATAATAGCTCGATAAGGATGACTAACGATTTCACGTCATTATAACCACTGAGAAATAATAACAGTATTTGTGCTACTTACAAAATAATAATAATTGTAATAATACTCATGACGGAATAATACAATAATAATGATAATGGTAATATACTAACGATAGTAGTATTAATCATGAAAACAAAAAATAATGTTGATAACTACGATAATTTGAAAATAATAATGATAACAGAATCAATTAATACAAACTAAATCTTCATCTTCCTAAAACTACCCCCGCGCTCTACACAATCAGTAGCTCTAAGTGTTCACGACGCTAAGATAACTTACGTAAGACCAACGTCTTCACCCTCACGCTCGCCCTCAATCAAGTACACAAGCAATTTGGTTTAAAAATGCTCGAGGGATGGAGCACTGATCATACTCTCAGGCAATGAGTGCCATAGATAGCATGACGAAATGACCACGGATTTTCCATACAATGACGTTATTTGAGAAAGTATATGAAAAGCGGGCCTCGGTAGTCTGTCAGAACTACGCACATCCTGTCGAGAAAAAGTATAAAGGTCTTTTATATACTGCGGAACATCTTCATGCAGAACTTTATAGGTCAGAATACCCAAGAAATAGTTTCGTCGAATTCTTGCTGCCAGCCAGTTCAACGTCAACCTAAAAGCAATTTTGCAGCCTTTGAAGCTTAAAATTTAAGGTTTCTGTAAGATCATTGTACACCACTGAGCAGTAATCGATTTTAGGAAAGATCAATAACCAGACTAGAGTAGCTCTTACATTAGGAGGAATGGCATTATTACGGTATTTTAGTTTATGAAGGGTACCGTGCACGTCTCTACTAAAACTGGATACCTGTTTATTCCACTTCAGTGATGAATTTATTTCTAAGCCCAGATTCCGACATTCAGTTACGAACGGTAATGGCCAATCATTCATCAAAATAGTTTGCACGGCACTCAAATCTTGAGTCCTAACTCGAGCATTACTGCCTATCATTATTACTTTTGTCTTATTCAAATTCAATAGTAACCCATTTTTTCGGCGAATTTATGGATTGTACACACATCACGATTCATCAACCTTAGAGACTCATTGAGTTCATGTGGGAAGCAATGCTTATAAATTTAGGTATCATCCACATACACAATATACTTTGAAAAATCTAGCCCCTTAGCACTGTTTTTAATAAATAACGAAAACAATAGAGGACCCAGGACGGAGCCCTGAGGTGATCCCAGATTTGCCTCCAACCAGAAAGAGCACTTGCCTTGTGGATCTAGCACGGCTTGCGATCGACCAGTGACATAAGATTGCATCATTTTACTCGCCGATACGGAGAACCCTAACAAGGACCGTGACATAAGATTGCATCATTTTACTCGCCGATACGGAGAACCCTAACACGACCGTGGGGTTGGGGGTTTTGCTGATTTTTTTAGGTGAAAGAGGACCCCTAGCACATCACGTGGTTGAAGTAGTAGGACGCACTACTCGGAAAATTCCGAGAAAAATCGATTCAATGTTTCTTAGGTGCCTTATGAGTTCAAAATGTCAGGCACTTGTCGAGCCGCCGTCTAGTCTAGACGGTTAGGGCTCGGTCGTTTGCGACGGAGGTCACGCGTTCGATTCCTCCTTCGGACCTTTTTTTTCTTTTTTTTTTGTTTTCCCAACAATTATTGAAAACGTTTCTTATCCCTACATTACTTTTAAAAATTTATTTACATTATTTATTTTCAATTATTTTCTTTTTTTTCCAATAATCAATTCATAACGGTGGGTTTTTTGTTTTTCATTGTAAAGTATATGAGGCGGAACATTGGGTTTTTAATGAGAATAACAAAGTCGATTAGGAAACATTCAATTTTTATACATGTAATAACCCAGGTAGGAAATCCAAAGGCTGACGATGGAAACAAGCTTGTGCGAGCCTTGTTTCACCGAGCCTGAGTGAGACAGACCTGGGCCAGGTTTCTTTGCATCGTTTGGAGCAGCCTGGAACCAAGACTGGCTGCTTAGCCTAAACTCAGGGTTATTTCAAGCTTTATTCAGCCGGTGAATTTTAAGGCTAAAAAATCATGGCTGGATACAGGCTTATTTTAGGTTGTGATAAAAAAAAGTTACAAATAATATTTTTTCTGTACTTTTATGAAAAAAAAAATTTAGCAATAAATGCGAGAATATTTTGAAATTGTGTATCTGCAAAAAAAATTACGCTACTGACATTTTACTTCGTCCTCTATCTTAATTTTCTAAATCAATTTGACGCAATAAACATTCTTTACAAATTTATTAAATTTACCCCAATCTGGAATATAGAAAACTAAAAACAGGCCTCATATAGCCTCGAGAAGAGTTTGGGGTAAGCCTGGTCATAAATGATCGTGAAGGCTTCATTGAGGCTCGTTTTGGGCCTTGTTGTTTCGTCTTTTCAGGCTCAGTACAGGCTTTTCTACCAGCCTTTGGTCAAGCCTGTGTGCAAGAGCCTGAAACCGCGTTATCATTCAGAGGTTCAGCTAGGCCTGAAATCAGGCTGGTGCGGAGCCTGAATTAAAAAATGTGAGCCTTGTTTCAGAGCTTGGCGAGCCCTTTTTTCATCGTCAATTCCTACCTGGGAATTATATACCAAAACCGCAGTGGTAATTATCGTAGAAACAAACAAAGCAATAATTTTTGCGACGTCTTGCGCAACATATAAAAATGGATTTTTTAGAATCGCATGGAGTTTCCACACATCCGTACAAAAACATGTCCCATTAACATTCATGAAAATGTTTCTAGTAACTGATAGTTTTGAGGCAAACCAGATATATTGAATGATGTCTCGGAATATTGGTGACGATAATTGATGGTGAATTATTGAATGGATTTTTATACAATCTTCCCGGGAATTAATTTCACGATTCTGCTTTCCGAATTCGCTGCAAATTTGCAAGCACTTTATGAAATATTTAACTTGTCTATAAAAGTAAACATCACAAGGTTGCACCAAGGGAGTGCGTTTTGGAGGAATTATTTTTACAGAGCAAGTTGGCATATTTTCGTCATCTTGGAAGATTTCATCATACATCTCTGGATTTGTTTGACCCCCCCCCCCCCCCGCCCCAAGAGTCAATGAGAAGTAAAAATTTATTCTCCCCGACGTAAGTTTTTAAACATTTCTGGAGAAAATCCGTGTATAAGGCTGTTGTTAGTTTTCCGGACTTCGATGATATTGCAATGACGCTCATATATGTATTGGCATAGCCATCTACTAATTTTTGAATACGAGGTCCGAATGACCGGTCGCCTCTTGCAAACATACGAAGACATGTGGGAGCAGTTTTCCGGATATCGTTGTGGAACACGATTGTGCGGTTTACGAATGCGTCACTTTATTCAAATCCGATTTTTTGAAGAAAACTGTTTTACTCCCTTTTTGAGTGAGTGTCGTGTTGAAAACAGATTGATATTGACATCCTGAAAAAATAGTATTTTTAATATTAAAAAATATTCGTATATGTATGTAGAAAACTTTTTATATAATTAATTTTGAATTTATATATTTTGCATCGGTAAAAACATTTTGTACGCCGCAAACTCGTATTTATCTGTTTGGTCAGTATTTATGACATAATCCTTATAGTATTGAGGTATTAAGGCAGGATTCTACTTTGAAACCATGAAAAAAACGCTATTTTCGTGAATTTTTTCTGAGAATACTATTAAAGATATCGATATGGGGTTTAAACTGTTCAATAAATACACTCTTTAAGGCAGGATTCTACTTTGAAACTTTGAAAAAAATTTTTTTTTTTTTTACATTTTTCGAAAGTAAATATGTTCAAGAATGTTCGGTCAAAATTTTATAAAGTTCGAAGCAGTCTAACTATCCTTTTTCGCCTTTCGAACGCACCTACCTGAGCGCGCTATTGTGACCCGCCCGGCGCGCGGCCCGGACTCACCAAAACTTTAAACGCGTTTTTCTCGAAACGACATTTTCAAGTACCGTGGTCGTGATAACTCAAAAAGTACTGAACCGATCCTTATGAAATTTGGAACACATATTCTATATGTGTGTACCAACCGACCTAACTACAATCAACTTAAAATTTTGATTAGAACTATTTTTTTATTGCAAAAAAAGACCCAAAAAAACGCATTTTTTTCGTATTTTAGCCGCCATTTTGTTAATTTTGCACGTATATAAAATATTCTAGTTAGGTCGGTTCCTGAAGACATACTGAACATGAAACTATTTGATTTTTTTGTTTCAGACCATCCGTCGGGAAGATTTCACGACCACGGCAACGGTACCTGCTTTTCGAGGCGTTGGCTTTAAACATATTTTACGTGTACAAAAAATGAATAAAATACATTTAAATTTTTTTTTTATGTACTTAAAGAGTGTATTTATTGAACAGTTTAAATCCCATATCGATATCTTTAATAGTATTCTCAGAAAAAAATTCACGAAAATAGCGTTTTTTTCGTGGTTTCAAAGTAGAATCCTGCCTTAACTACATAAAAAAAAAATTTTAAATGTATTTTATTCATTTTATTCAGTACACGTAAAATATGTTTAAAGCCAACGCCTCGAAAAGCAGGTACCGTTGCCGTGGTCGTGAAATCTTCCCGACGGATGGTCTGAAACAAAAAAATCAAATAGTTTCATGCTCAGTATGTCTTCAGGAACCGACCTAACTAGAATATTTTATATACGTGCAAAATTAACAAAATGGCGGCTAAAATACGACAAAAAAATGCGTTTTTTTGGGTCTTTTTTTGCAATAAAAAAATAGTTCTAATCAAAATTTTAAGTTGATTGTAGTTAGGTCGGTTGGTACACACATATAGAATATGTGTTCCAAATTTCATAAGGATCGGTTCAGTACTTTTTGAGTTATCACGACCACGGTACTTGAAAATGTCGTTTCGAGAAAAACGCGTTTAAAGTTTTGGTGAGTCCGGGCCGCGCGCCGGGCGGGTCACAATAGCGCGCTCAGGTAGGTGCGTTCGAAAGGCGAAAAAGGATAGTTAGACTGCTTCGAACTTTATAAAATTTTGACCGAACATTCTTGAACATATTTACTTTCGAAAAATGTAAAAAAAAAATTTTTTGTTTCAAAGTAGAATCCTGCCTTAAGCGGCACGTCTGTCGACGATAGGTCCCTGCAGACGCCCGGATTTCTTCCATTGATGCCGCCTCTTTTTTCGATACCAGTTTCGTGATTTTCCGTTGAGAAATTTTGTGTTTCTGTTTGAATGCCGTGACCCATCGATCAGACGCCTTGAAATTGAAATCGATTAATTGTGCAGCAGCAGCCAACGCCCATTGTTGTAAATTTCTTGTCGTAACTTGCTGATATTGCAGTCTTGCTTCCACAAAACGGTCGTAGGTCCACGGATTTATCGCCCCAAATTTGTCCAATCTTGTTCCACCACTTATAATATCATTCTCTCATTGTGAAAGATATTCTTTTCTCTACAAGCGGCTGCATCCTTTTTTTGCAATGTCGCCAAAGACCACGTGGGATGCGCTTTAGGAATGTTCACGACTTTGACTTTGTAGGCGATGGGAATCATTTCACTTTTATATTTGTCGGTTCCGGTTCGTACTCGTCTGGAGAAGAATCAAGTTGGGGCACTTCGAACGGTAGTTCTTCGCAATCCTCACAAGCGTGAATTAATTTCACTTCAAATGCTATTTTTTTCACCTAAAAGTTCCAATGTATTATTATAAAGTTCTCCGGCCGATAACATAGCATCGTGAGATATTTCTTCCGAAGGTGTCGATGCAATTAAATTATTTTCCGTCAACAGCTTTTCATAATAAACTACTGCGTCCTTCAATCGCGATTTTGATTTATTACTGTACATGGATTCTTCTGGAATTTCCTCTCCTATTCCAGAAGAGCCAGCATCTTCTTCAATCGACACTTTTAACTTCGAATTGTAAGAGAACGTTGAAATTTAACAATAAGAAATAGGCACGTCTGTCCACGATGAAATCGAAAAATGAACTGCTGTTCAATTCTCACGGACTCACGCACAGTCCTATGCGCAGATTTCCGTTATAACCCTAAGGGGACCCCATGTCAAAATTCTTTAAACCCTTACAAGGCCATAAAACAAAATAGAACAACGAGCACGAATATTTTTCAGTGAATGAAAAACTTGACGTTCTTGAGCTAAAATAATTTTTTTTCCATAATGTAGATATGAGAAACGTGTTCAATAATTGTTGGGATAACAACAAAAAAAGTAAAAAAAAAAAAGATCCGAAGGAGGAATCGAACGCGAGACTTCCGGCGCAAACGACCGAGTTCTAACCGTCTAGACTAGACGGCGGCTCGATAGGTGCCTGACATTTTAAACTCATAAGGCGTCTAAGAAACTTTGAATCAATTTTTCTCGTAATTTTCCGAGTAGTGCGTCCTACTACTTTAACCACGTGAGGTGCTAGGGGTCCTCTTTCACCATAAAAAAATTCGGCCAAACCCTCGACCCCCCGGTCGTGGCGTCTCCTTGTAAGTGATCAAGTTTTTCTAACAATAATTGATTAGGTTATCCAACAAAGTTATCCAACAAAGTTATCCAAGGTTATCCAACAATAATCGTTTTGATCGAAAACCCAACTCTATACGCCGACTGCATCGGATCAAAGATACCAATTGGAACTAAAATTTAAGATCTGTTCTTTTAAAACGCGCTCAAATAATTTCGAGGTTTCCGATAAATTCGTAATCGGTCGAGTTTTGGATGGTATTTTAGGACACTTCTTCAGTCAGGGTCGAATGAAAGCCCGTTTCCAAGCTGAAGGAAAACAATATGATGCAGTCATTAAAGATTTCAGCCAGATGTTCAGGTACGACTTGGGCAGCATTACATAAACTAAAAAGCGAAATGCCATCCGCACCAACAGAAACTGATGAGGGCCCAAAGGAAACTAGGTTACGACGTACTGTAGTCGCACTTACTAACGAAAAGGAGAAAGTTTCATCATGTAATGGAGTACTATCAATAGAAAGGAAAGGTGAAGCTTCTGCACCAGCTGGGCGAACAGAACAAGTAGAAACGGATGTATAAGAAGAGTTTAGATAATCTGCTGAGAAAAAATTAAGTGGGGATGCTAGCGTTATCCTTACTAGTCCTAATCTCCATAACTCTTTCCAGAGAAACGTAACGTCCTTGGAGGAACCTAATCGCGAGTGATGATAATCACATTTCGCCTACCAGATATCGCAAATGAGAGCATTTCTGAACGCCCTATATTGAGCGAAGCCCAAGAGACAATTTGCACGTTTTGCTAAACGATACAAACTGTCTCTGATGCGTATGCGTAGCTTAAGCTCCTGGGTGACCCAGGGAGACGGTGGTTTGGTCACCACAAAAGTTCTCTAAGGAGCATGGGAATCCACGGCCCGAGTTAAGGCATCAGTAAGCTCACTCACCTTAGCTTCTAATTCGGATGTAGTATGCGATTTTCTCGCTGCCCTAAGCGATGTCAATAAGGGCTTCACACTATCAGCATAACTACATGCGTTAAAAGAAATAATACAACGCCGCGTAAGACGCTGTGAATTACAGTGCTTTAACTCAAATGAGTACGAAAACTCAAGCAGATCATGATCATTCATAAATGGAGTCGACGATTTATTAAAAGTAGTCACCTTGTTTACATCATCTACCGGAATGACATCCAGCCAAGAGTCGCTGAGTAAACATGAAAAGGACCTATCTCAAGGATGTGAAGCGCCGATGAAAAAGCGAAATCCTGCAACTACTTTGATTTAAAACTACTACTCAGCAGATTACAATTTAAATCACCCCCAATGACTATGTTTCCAAATGAATGTCAAAAGTTCATAAAGTCAGTCAAAAAAATGTCAAGCAAGAGCAACTTAGGATGCCTGTAAATCGCAGCTAATAGCAAGAAATCAGATCCCACCTGAAAATGCCCAGCAACAGATATTCCGGCGAGTTTGAATACATGCTTGGTGATGCAGACAAGATGCATGACTTTAGAGAACAATGGATATAAACTGCGATGCCCCCTCCATTTTTAACCTCCCTGTCATTGCGTAAAATGAAATGACCATCAATGCTCACCAGAGCATCATCTATATGAATGCAACCAGGTCTCCGAGATCGAAACAATGTGATACTTATGGGAGAGCACATGTAATGTAACAAAATCAATGTGAGCTAAGAGCGAATTAGCACTAAACTGTGCCATTTTAAGAACCGTACTTGATTGAACTTTCCGAAGTGGGATGGTCGGAGCGGTCGCACGTACTGATACTGAAGAGTTAACAGCTAATCGTTGCCCATCTACTGGTCACAGATTTTCCAAGTCCGCTTCACATCTAATTGTATATGCGGTTGGCCCTTCGCTTTCCTTATAAAAACCGCACTACTACGCGCCCACGCATATTTATAGCCAAGTTTCGGTGCTTTGGCCTTTGTGATTTTGAGGAGCTTGTAGATGTCTGCTGGGAGCATTTCATTGACGAAAATGTTAAAGTTTGGTGATACCTCCAACCATCTCAGTTCGCGTTTAACCTGTTTCCTTTTAATTAGTGCATTTCTCACGCGTGAAAATTCACGCAAAAATTTCGTGACAGGTCGTACTCACCGGCAGGCAGAGAGGGGACAGGGAGAGAGAGAGGGAGAGAGAGAGAGAGAGAGAGAGAGAGAGAGAGAGAGAGAGAGAGAGAGAGAGAGAGAGAGAGAGAGAGCTACAGTAGCAGAGATGTACTATTGACGTTGAACTTTCCACATAAACCTACCTCTATGCACGACCCTTGCTCATCAAAAAGGCACAATTCCCGAAACTTTACAACCAAAACGGGTAACAGTTATGCCCTTTTTATTCTCAACAATATCAGATATATGTAGAGGTACAGGGCATGGGCGTGCGTTGCAAGCATATTTCTCCATCCCTCAAGCGAGATGAGGTGAAAAGCGGGAGCGAGGCACACAGCGTTTCAGTCGCCATGCGCTTACGCGTATACACCATACGGCTAACCATCATTTTAATGAAGATGTAATTACGACCGTTTCGACGCCTGAATCAGCGATGCCCTCTGCCTCCCCGCCGCGCCCTGAAACCAACCCTCTTTTCATCCCATCCTCCGCTCTTGCCATCATCCACGAATAGGTAAACTAGGAAGGGGATGGCCGCATAGCGCGATGCATTATTGGCTGCATTGTTAAGTGAGACCGCGCGCTCTCGAAATATACCCATATATGTCTTCGACGAACCATCCTCGACATGCGTGGGCGTATATGCGAGTTCCTTTTTGTGTGAACGAAAGCCCCGCTATTTCTGCTATCCGGAAGAAAAAGTTTTCGCTTCATCTTATCGCCTATCACGCGGAGTCCCGCTATCGTAAAGAATGATTGGCAGACAAAATTGGTCTAGGAGAAATGTCGAAGGAAAAGGGCCCGACCGGTTCGTGCATAATTCTTCTCGGACTACTTTGCTACCGACCGCCTACAATGACTTTGCGACCTTCTCGAAGCCCCGTTTGGTCAACGGCTTATGTTTGAGTAATGAACGGCTCGTTCGATCGTTGGACCTATCGGACCTGGTCCGGTGAATTAATCCTCGAGCTTGTAACGAGATCCCGTGGCTAATGATACTTCATTATGGTTTGAATGCGCGCTCTGCTCGCGATAAAGGTACTTAATAATTATCCATTTTACAGGTACTATAACGCATCTAATAACTGTTGAGTAACGACAATTCTACGAATGTTAAATACGAACATTTTGAATACGATGGAAACACTGATTACACAAGCCAACAAAAAAAAACATTTTTGGCGCCGGCAAAATTTGTATGATTTTTCGTCAAGTGACTACTGGTGAGACCTATACCAACCTATATTTCACGTTCCTACATATGGTTTTCAAACCTATTTTGATTTCTTAGTGAGTGTCGTTAGCAGTTGATTTAAGAAATATTTTCTTTGATTTTTATTTGAAGACGAGCTTGTTCGAACTACCCCACTACATTTTGTTATATATGCGGAGAACATGTTATTTAAAAATTAAGAAAAACGATTACAGATTCCGTGAAAAGTGCTTTTTTCATATTTCGGGATAGAAATAAAGCATCAGGATAAATTCGCAGAAATTCGTAGCGCCTTCAGTGAAGAGCAAGGAGAACGCCTTTACCAAGATATAAAAATCATGCTAGATAGGTATCAGGGAAGATGGGACACCCACACATGATGGCTGATTAAGTTGGAGTTTGGTGCGTGACTGCCCCGACAAGTCTCACTCGCGAAAATCATAAGGAAGGTGGTTACTCAACGTAAAAATATTTAATAAAACTTAAATTTTTCGATACAATTAGATTCTATTAAAATGTATATTTCGGTGTGCGTTTGTAGCACATCAATATTAAGTGTCAAAATAGGATCAGCATAGAGATAAACATTATTTTTAATATACAATCAAGAGGCGCGGCAGCGTCCTGACGCCACTAATAAAAATAAAAAATCGACGCCACTGATCGATGCCAGCGATCTCGACGCCACTGGCCGACTGACGAACACACCGCGACTCTATACAGTAAGATGGGCTTTTAGTAGACGACTTTTAACTTTCAATCGACATTACGCGAAAACGTGGCTACAAATCGAAAATCTAATGACATTTTACCAATGTAATGTGATTTTTTCCTACCGATTTTGTTTGGGTCATTTTATCGATCCGTGGACTCAATCCCCTTGATCTCATAATATTCACTGAATTTCCGAGCGAATTCACGACTAGAAATTGTTCCACCCTCGGTGGGTTTTCCGAATCAAATAAAGTCTTTCAGCCATGTCATAGACGTGAAACATACGCCCTTATTAGGATTGGTCAACATTTGCCTGTCAACATCCACAGTAGACGCATTTGAGACGCTCTGCGCAGCCGCGAGAGCGCCGCATCCGGACGAACGCAACGCCTCCGAGTAGCATCGCCTGCTACTAGCTTTTTCGTTTTAATGTGTACCGTGATCTCACAGCTTAACCCTTTTGAGAACTATATTAATTTGACGAAGGTTTGTATCCTCGAAAAAACAACAAACGGCTCTTTTCAGAGCTAAAAATAAATCTGACGAAGGTTCTTTACATCGCGGATTCAGACCTCAGAAAATTCTCTGACATTATGGACACGGCAATAATTGATTTACGTAATAACGGAGAGAATAAAAGTCAAACACATGAAATCTCCTAGCATCGGATACAGGTAAGAGAAAATAGTCACATATCTTATTGCGTGCAAACATTGTGCATTCATCATAGAACAACGTGAACAAGCTTGGCATCAGTTTTTCTATAAATGCTCACAACTGCTTAAAAGAATTGTGTATAGTGTCGTGAAGATTTATGAATTGCCTTGCGGCAGTGCCTTTAACTGCGTGTACGATGACTGCGGAAGCTAGACTTCGCAGTGTGCTCTCTGCGCTTTGCAAGAGACGAAAGCTCTTTTGGGATAATTTTGTGTCGCAAACCCATTTCTACCCGACATAAACCGAAAAAACTTTGTTCGAATATAACAATTGGGAAAACCTCACCTCTCGCTGTACGGACAATAGTGTCCGTGCGAACAACTACAAGTGATGAAAACAATGTTTTGTTAGACTTTCTCCATAGTACTGCTCATAGAAAAAAAACTCTGTCTAACATTTCATACCTTTATTTAGAGGGATTCAGTGAATCATCAAAAGATTTCTATCGCCGCTGAACAAGATGACAATTTTCACAAGCTGTGAAAAAATGAGATATATGTTATGATGATTCACTGAACCCCTCTAAAGAAAGTTTGAAATGTTACTTAGAGGTTTTCACGTGGACAGTACTGTGGAGAAAGTCTAACGAATAATTGCTTTCAACCCTTGTTTTGTTTCGCAGTTTTTTGCTCCCTATTTTGTTGTTTTCAATTTATCTTTTTCATTCTAGGTGAACTTATACACTATATTCTACAAAGTAAAAATATATTTGATTTTGTTTGCTTCAGATCACCTCTCCGGGACTTAGGACTTCCGCAAGCGAAGAATGTCATCGCCCGCACACCGACATACGTGGCTCCTCCCACTCCCACCACCATGTTTTGTGAAACTTTAAAAAATATTTTGAAGTTCAATAAAGACCGCTTAGTCAACATACCAAATATCAACATTCTATATTTAACGGGGTCGTCTAGACGGGGCCGTTCTTTAATGCTTTTTGGGGGATTTTTTTTTGACAAACCATTAAAATAAAATAATTTATCATTTGTATATCATTTTAATTAACATTTAAACATACTGTATACATTTTTTGAAGTCATTATATAGAATATAGTCGGAGATACACCGCCCAACAGGAACACATATATAAAAAGAGGTGCTCCATTGCTGCCATGATTCTGGTCGTTCTGCTTATCTGAAATAAAGAAACCAAACGCAATTTTAATCGTGAGACTTGAGGCTCTACATGGAACTAAAATAGGGTTAGAATTCCAAATAAACATTTTTTTTTACGCTTAGAATTTTTTTTCAATTTTTCGTATTTTTCTTGAGGGGTCTATATAGCTGATAAAAACAAAACCAATCAAGCAATCTTAATTATTTTAGTTCAACTTGTAGTTATATATGTACTAAAGATGCTGTATAAATTTGAGCAGAATCAATCGAATAGTTTTTAAGATATCATGGTAGCAGTTTGAAAAAATCGTCTTTTGTGACAAACGCGTTTGAAAGTTGTTGTATATAATCCATAATAAAAAAAATGGTCTCACCATCAATCTGCTATGCCTGGCCCATAGAGTACACCTTCCTCTTCTTCAATGAAGTCATTCTCTCTTCTTTTGATCCAACACACTAGACGACCCCCTTAATACTTATCGCATAAAAAATTGGTGATAAATTGAACATTTTTTGGCCCAACAATGCAGAACCTTCCTTTAAGGAGCGTCTTCTTTTTTTGAATGGAGGTCGTGAATTTCTAACAAAGTGTGTAAAAACGTTTGAAGCTATTTCACAGCCAGCACCAACCAAAAACAGTTTGAGCATTTAAGGAGAATTGGTTTATTTTCAAAAAAAGTTTGAGCATTTAAGAAGAATTCATATTAGTTTCAAAAAAAGTTTGAGCGTTTAAAAATTCATTTTTGTGTCATTCAAACGATGCAAACTGCAGCGTCATGGAGTTAGGATCACAAAGATTAAGAGAACAAACAAATTATGAAGTTTTTCAGTGATTTTCAAATTGCTCTATCTCCGCGAAGAATTATCGTAGGAGAACATTTTTAAAAAATTTCAAAGGTCGGAATTTCTAAATTTCAAGTTTCTACTTAAGAGATTTGTTTGCTCTTTTGTTATCAATAAATCAAAAGAAGCGTCGCACAGGAAATTGTACGATGTTGGTTTCGAAAAGGTGTACAGACAAGGAAAAATTTGTTTGATTAATGACGCAATCAGACGTATTTTCCTTGGATCACCCTTCCTATTTCCAACTTTGAAACAAGTATATATCAATTGCACGATCAAAGTCAAACGAAACTTTTGACTTTAATAATCAATAACTCATGGACCAATCATCGGACACGAATTTAAAAGGCAGTTCTGGAAAGCTGAAAGCATGCTTTTCAAGGTAAGAAAATAGTATATTACGACCCTAGGCCCGAAAGTTGGATTTCCTGGCATGTGCGATATAAAGGCCGAGGCGAAGCCGAGGCCTTCATATCGCACATGCCAGGGCATCCAACATTTGGGCCGTGGGTTGTATACTATTTTTCTTGATCCCGTAGCCGAAAGTACGGGCCTAATTAATGTACGTAATTCCGTGCAATTAATGCTGTCATTCGTGCTGTCAGCTGTCATCTGTTGGCTGTCAGCCGGCCATCTCGTGAAATGCAATGAAGCTGCCGTTCTCGCAGGGAGGCGAGCGAAAGGGGGGGGGGGGGATGCCCGCCCGACTTTTGCAAGGCCGAGGCGAAGCCGAGGTTTTGCTGGTCGGGGCGGGCATTGAAAACATCAAGATGAAATAAAACCAACATTACTAACATAAACATCAAATCAACGAACCAAGAACCTTCTGATGAGGATTCTTCCATTTTTTTTTTTTTTTTCGACACTTGAACGAAATTCTTCGCGAGACCACGACACGACTTTGACAGGAGCGAGCACAAGATAAAAGAATAACGTGCATACGTAAATATCGCCGGCCGCGAAAATCCTGTCAGAGCGAGCGGTCGTCAGCCGGCCACGAAAAATGCTCTTCCCAGCCTGAAATGCGGCCGGAAAGTGCGTACTTTCGGATAGGGGAGCAAGAAAAATCCATTTTCCATCAATTTGTTTTCTGTGAGATGTGCAGTTATAAAATGTCAAAAATGCCCTTTATTCTTTAAGGTATTTCTGTAGGTACAGGTATGAGCCAAAAGTTTCGGTCGAAGCGTCTAGTAACATCCAATGCCTATACGATCCTGTTGGTTGTAAATTTTAGACAGGGCTTGTACCCTCTATATGTCCCACACATTCGCAGGTAGGAATTGACGATGAAAAAAGGGCTCGCCAAGCTCTGAAACAAGGCTCACATTTTTTAATTCAGGCTGAGCACCAGCCTGATTTGAGGCCTAGCTGAACCTCTGAATGATAACGCGATTTCAGGCTCGTGAACGCAGGCTTGACCAAAGGCTGGTAGAATAGCCTGTACTAAGCCTGAAACGACGAAACAACAAGGCTCAAAACGAGCCTCAATGATGCCTTTACGAGCATTTATGACCAGGCTTATCCCAAACTCTTCCCGAGGCTATATGAGGCCTGTTTTTAGTTTTCTATATTCTACATTGGGGTAAATTTAATAAATTTGTAAATAATTCATTTTACTTATTATATATATTTATTATTTATTATAAAATATATATTTAAATATTTTAAAAAACAATACTTTATTTTATTTGTTGTTTATGGGACACGTAATATACAGAGTGTACACAAACTCCAGAGAGTGAGTATATACGAAATCTGTGTGTGACGAGAAAAAAACTTCTTTGTGTACCTCATAAATATCGATAAGGGCATATGTTTAAATGTTCTGAGCTGCCTCCTTCGCTTTCGTTTTTCGTGCCTTTGCACCCGACAAATTTATTGCTACATTTTTTTTTTCATAAAAATACAAAAAATATATTATTTTAACTTATTTTGTTTTATTACAACCTGAAAAAAGCCTGCATTTAGCCTTGATTTTTTAGCCTTAAAATTCACCGGCTGAATAAAGCTTGAAGTAACCCTGAGTTTAGGCTAAGCAGCCAGTCTTGGTTCCAGGCTGCTCCAAACGATGCAATGAAAGCTGGCCCAGGTCTGTCTCACTTAGGCTCGGTGAAACAAGGCTCGCACAAGCTTGTTTCCATCGTCAGCCTTTTGATTTCCTACCTGGGGATAGGTCTCATACTCGTATAGAGAGCGACGCTGTAATCATGACAACAGCGCGATTTTCCTGCAGTCATAGCGTTGAGCTTCCTACGATCCGTCTTTCGCGAAACATTTTATATAAATGAAAAAAAGCGTGAAAATGTCAACCCAAATGCGATACAGAGGAAAGTTTACAAGAAAAAAGGCGCTTGCTACAAGATTGAAAGCTGTGGCAGCCATGTGTCAAGCAAATGCGGCTAAACGCGATGAGAATAACCATAACCTCAAGGATCAGCAACAAAAATTCGCTGTCGAAGGACGTCCGATCGCGGATTTACAACATCTTGCCGACAGTTTAAATTGTATTCGCTGTAATAAAGACATTTTTTAGGACAACAGTGAAGGAAACCCGAATGGGGTTGAAGTTTATTTTACATATTTCCTTCGACGAGTGCTCTGCAATCACCCAAGTTATATTAACATACACACACACACACACACACACACACACACACACACACACACACACACACACACACACACACACACACACACACACACACACACACACACACACACACTTATGTACAAACATATATATAACACGAATAAATACATGCATAAATTGAACAAAGTAATTTGTTTGCAGAATAAATATATTTCACATCGGTCTCAGCATTACTAGAACTCGGGAAAAAAAACACGCCTCGAGTTCCCAAACCACGCGCCTATCAGCTGGCTGCAGCGTACACTGTTGCCATTCCGTTACCGATGGTTAGGCCCGAGTTCGGTGTGGAATAAAATTACCACTTTTCATAAGTCGATATCTCCGAAACTAAACGGTCAAAAATTGTCCTTGTTTTTCTAATCAATTCCGAAATAGTACTGCGTACACGTGTTTTTTTTTATTTTGATATCCTAAGATCCGTTTAGAACCTATATCGAGAAATGCGAGCAAGCTCCTATTGGTGTACGTGTCAGGTAGAGGGTTCGCATACAAAACACCCATATTCCATAGCAATTATCTCATGGACTAAACGGTGAATCGAATTGAATTTTTGGGCATCAATCCATGAAGGTCATATCTACACCATACTTAGATTTCAGCCAATTCCTAAGATTTGGCTGAAACTACAGAACTATCTTAAATTACAAAAGTTACAACATCTTTGCGGATGGCTATCGCGAATATTATGCTCAGGCATTTTTTCCAAGTTGACAGTGTCCATAAAAAGTATGCTAAGCGTAAAGTTGTCCCGATTTTTTCCCTGTAGCCCGAATGATGAAAGTTTTGAATTTGGTAAAAAAAATGGAAGGACAACCATTGTTGTTTTAGGCCACTATTATTTCGCTTTCTCGGTAAAAAAAAAAGTTTTTCGACATTTACGGGTATTTTCGCTCATGTAAAGTGAGAATTTGTACAAAGAAAAAAATGTAACTTCTTTTCAACAAACAAAAAATTCTCTTTGTTTTTAAAAGGGAATTTACTTTTATTCGTTTGTCAATTTCTTATTGAATAATAACAAACATACCCTCTCAAAGTAAAAAGTTCTATTCTTTAACCTTTTTTTGTTTGAAAAATGGATGTTAAAAGTTGTAACCTCTCTGTATTTCCTATACTTTTATTAATTTGAAATTAATATTCTCATCAATTAGCATATTGTGAATTCTTTATATAAAAAAAATCGTAAAAAGAAAAAAACAAGTTCTATTAATTTCTTTAAAAAAATGTTCAGTAATAAAACGTAATGTTTTAAACGAGTTTGAAGTTGATGACGTATAATTTGTTCAGATATATTGAAATTCCCGTTTCAAAAAGATCTGAGATCTCTTTTAAAATATTTTTTTTAAGTAAAAAAACGCCAAGCAATAAAAATCCCTCGAAATCGTTATCACTTGTATTACTATTTAAAAACTTCTGATTTATCTCAAATATCTCAAACTATACTTTTCATTCAAGTTCAAAACATGATTTTATTGTGCTTCTTCAATGCAAATGTACAAAAAAAGTAAAATCACTTTTATGAAATAGCCAAGCAAGTTTACTAGCCATGTTGCACACTAAATTGTTAAAGCTTAGGAATAATATTTTTTTAAATAATTAATCGAAAAAAGTCATATTACTATTATAAGAAAAAAATCATATCACCATTAGATAAAAGTACAAAGTAGGTAACACACAAGTACACTGGAAATGCTTTGCAACGACTTGGCGTGCATGGTTGAAAAAAGTTCGGCGAACGATTTCGTCATTTATCATGCAAGTGAAAACCAGATTCATGTGGAGTACCAATCAAATGAGTGATGTAACCACATGGCACTTGAAATGCTAATTTATTTGGATAATACGAAAAAATGTATATAAACGCATTTACCATTTATTCTATAACACAATAGTCGCATATTTCATGAAATATATTGCGTCTTGTAGACTTTTATGTAATGGATAGAGTATGCATCTCTAAACCAACGCATCGGCAGGTTTAAAGGTTAGCATTACTGCTTTATCCTCCTGCTGGTGGAAAGAGAAATTTCGTACCGATAAAGCTCCAGTAGATATGATTGCTGATAGCCTTGGTACCTGATGGGACATTATAAATTGAAATGTTCCTAATACCCCTGTTAGCGACGCCACGTTAAAATGTAAAATTATATATATATGCATATATATCGACGAAAAAATTATTTTCGCGGGCGGTCGAAACGGAAAATTCTGTATCTTTCCGAGCTTTTTCCTAACCATCCACGCCAAGTCGTTGCACAGCATTTCCAGTGTACTTGTGTGTTACCTACTTTGTACTTTTATCTAATGGTGAGATCAATTTTTTCTTATAATAGTAACTTGACTTTTTAAAATGAAATATTTTCAAAAATATTATTCCTAAGCTTCAAAAATTTAGTGCGCAACGTGACTAGTAAACTTGCTTGGCTATTTCATAAAAGTGATTTCACTTTTGTTGTACATTAGCATTAAGGAAGTATAATAAAACCATTTTTTGAACTTAAATGAAAAATATAGTTTGAGATATTTGAGATAAATCAGAATTTTTCATATAGTAAAACAAGCGATAACGATTTCGAGGGATTCTTATTGCTTGGCGTTTGTTTTACTTTTTAACAAAAGTTTTCAAAAGAGTCCTTCGATACGCGAAGGTTCAAAGACGATGTGATCTGGAGGAAAATCAAGGCCTTGACTACTGTTGTAAAGCACGGTTTGACCAGACTTATCCCTCGCGTTGTTTCATTTGTAAGCAGTTGTGTAACCGTATGATATACATCCGCCCATACCACGTATATATATATATACATCTATATGCATAAATATCCATATATCATCCGATGAATAGTGAAAGCTTCATGCCCAATAGGGCCATCCAGTTATACGTTCAATGTGCCATGGTGTTTCGCTTCGTGGAAACCTGGTTTTCACACGGCCCTTTCCCACTCTCGTCGTACCGCTAGAAACCGTTATATTAATTAGAACAGTTAAGGCCAACTATCCCCGGTTTTGGTCAGGGGTAAAGCGAAAGAGCGAGAGAGGGAGATGGAGGGAGGCGTGTGCCAAGCTGTATGTGTAATGTGCTTTCGGTGATTCGAGCCCCTAACGGGATTATGCTACCGAACGCTCTACTCTCGTCGCTGCCGATGCTATTTCTGCTTCTACGCCGACACGAACGCCCCCTCGCACATAACACACACACACACACACACACACGCGCGCACACACACATGCACATGCTCGCACGCACGCGCACACACACACACACACACACACACACACACACACACACACACACACACACACACACAAACAAACACACATCCACACACACAGCGCGCGCGCACGCACACACACAGACCCGATTTTGGTATGCGATCGCCCAATCCCGTTGGATTCACCCTCGCGGGTGTACATACGTACATATAGGTACACAATTACGCGGATGTATTATGTATAAGCTGGACGCGACAGCGTGCCATCACTCCCTGCGCTATGCCCGCTACAACAGCAGGGTTCGAACCAAAACCTTGCAGTTATATGTACGTATATATGTGTGGGTATATGCGCGCATATATATATCCACAAATGCGATTCCAAACGTGCGCGATTGGCTCTTGGCTTTGAGCTTTCGCGATATGCAGAGTGCCTGGTGTAAAATTGAACCGAGATTCTTGCCTTGGAGACGTGTAAAGATATATTTTCTGTTGATAAGACAATGATTGTGCCGCTATTAGTACAGTCGTCCTATCGCCGGAAAACCCCGTAATCGGAGAAAATTAGAAGAAGGCCGGTTTTTTAGCAGGTGATTCTGTAGGTACCGCGGGTCCTAAATCCAATTTTGCCTAAAAATTGGGGTGTGGGATTTTTTTCAAGGGGTTGAAGGAAGAGGCGGTGGATTAATGGCAAACTACAACCCCTACGAGGTCGGCGCCGTGAGACAAAATGTTCAGACAAATTTGAGCTTTATTTTTGTTCACAGCGCCGAAGTCGTGGAAGTTGATTTTGAGGGTGAAAAAGTGCGGTGAAGTTTTGAAAAATCAGCTTTGGGAACTCTTGGGACTCTTTGGGAAAAATTCGTACAATTTTTATTCAAATGGGAAGGTTGTAGCCCTTGAAATGATGCGTCGATCGAGTATTGGATCATCCCTCTCCGATAATATCTTCACCCCCAATAACATTATTGAACTATACAAAAAAAAATTGTTTATCGAATAACTTCAAATCAATCATTTTTCGGGTATAGGTTAAATGTACGAAATATAGAGAATAATTTTCTCTATATTTTCATTTCTATGGACCACCCTTGAATTTTGGTTTTTCCAATCCCTCTCAGGGGTTGAAAGTTCAAAATGAAATTCTGGAAAAACTATTGACCGTATCTACCAATGTGCCGCCGTAAAACACTTTGTAGCTCGAACCTTCAACTACATTTTTTTCCACAGCACCGAACTCGTATCTGTTTACTTTCGGTCAATAGTTTTCCCAGAATTTCATTTTTTATTTTCAACCCCCGACAAGGGATGAATAAACCAAAATTCAAGAGTGAAAATATAGACAAAATTATTCTCTATATTTCGTACATTTAAACCATACCCGAAAAACGATTGTTTTTGAGTTATTCAATGAACAATTTTTAAAAAAATAATTTAACACTTTGGGGGGGGGGTGAAGATATTATCGGAGAGGGATGATGACATGCTTGATCGACGCGTCTTTTCCAAGACAACAACTTTCCCATTTGAATAAAAATTGTACGTAGTTTTTCCTAAAGAGTTATTGAGTTATTAATATTGATTTTTCCAAATTGCACCCCAGTTTTGGACCTCCAAAATGAACTTCTACGACCCCGGCCCTGTGGACAAAAATAAAGCCCGGATTTTTTAAAACATTTTATCTCCCGACGCCGATCGCGTAGAGGTTGTAGTTTGGCATAAATATACCCCCACCCCCTTTCATCCCCTAAAAACCCTACACACCGATTTTTAGGTAAACTTGGATTTAGCATCCGCGGCCCCTACAAAATCACCTGTCAAAAAACCAGCCTTCTTCTCATTTTTTCCGATTCCAATATACAGCACAACTGTACTATATGAACAAATCAACGATATGTTCGCTGGTGGAAAGCGGTTTTGGAACGAGGTCTCTAAATCGAATTTGGATAAGCATGCTCGCTTATCCATTTTCTATGCATAACTCACTCTTTGTAGTATATTGACGCTGGGTGATACATTGAGGGAAAAATGGTAGGTCGAGTCGCAGGTAAAAGAGGCCAGAATCTTTAATTCTTGAATATGAGTTGTCGATGAAAAGTAGAATCGGCCGTGAGTGGGATAATATGTTGACGATAACTCAAATTTCCAATGAGAAGTGTTTTTTGGCTTGCTATCATTGTTTCACATTTATTTGTCAATATTTAACGGGATACTCCTAGCTCAGCGCCGGAAAACGAGGAATTTATGTGCATTTTTTCTCGGAAAACGTGTACAACTTTGCATTTTTTTACGTTAAAGATTATGGTATTAAGTATTTTTAAAAAATGTTGTATTGAAACGTATTTATAAATGTGGTAGATACAATGGTTTGTGCAGACCGCTGCACATACGGGTATTCTGATGATCTAGCCGGTCATAAAACAATTTATACAACTTGACGCAGGTAAAAAAAACAGTTATTATTATTGTTAAATGACTAGAGAACAATAGGCAGCCCTTCCCCTTTTCTGATCGGTTGCATTCCCGCCCTAGTTTCAGTCGGAACTTTACCATCGCTGCAAGTGTACGTATCTTCCGCGGCTTTCTAACTTTAAGGGGAGATACACACCTAGGAGCCGGAAAGGTCATTTTTGTGCATTTTTTCAAGGAAAAACTATTTGCAATTCCAGATTGGGGTTTTAATTATCTAAAAGTGTATACATTCAAAAATATGTTTCATTTTCTTTATTTAAAAATATCAAAAATATAGAAGGATATTGTATGATCCTTGGAGCGTCGTACAAAAATCTGCGTACACGGTTACGCACTGGCGTTTCTTCAAAAATCATCTAAAAAAACCAAAAAGATTATTAAATTAGATACTATAATCTAGTACTTGTCACAGCCGATTTTGAAAATATCGATTGATGACAAAATGGCGGACGTTTGAACATAAATAGTGATCTTTTGGCCAGACATTAGTTATTATTTTGCCTATAAAACAAAAACTAAGTAGAGGGAAAAAATCCTAAGACTAGATAATGGTGTATAGAATAACCACAAAAAACCTCAAGATTCATTGGTTTTCGAGAAATTTTGGGTACCGATTTGAAAAAAACGTGGTTTTGAGAAAGACGCGTTTAAAAACTTGGGAATGAATAAATCATGAAATTTGTCAACTTACATGGGATCATCGATACCAGGCCCATAGTGTAGATCTTCTACGGTCGACGGAATGTTCATAGCTCCTAAATCCTCGACCTTGATCATCTAGGTGTATATCTCCCGTTAACTGTGTCAGTTAAAAAGTAAACATCTTTTGTAACAGCGATTTCTTTAGAAATATTGTTATGGATTTGGATCGAGCAGGTAAGAACACATACTTTTGGAACTATTTGCTGTGTTATTTGTTAATGGAATTTTTTTTCCGTCATTTAAAGAAAAAAAGTTCAGAATTGTTAAATTTTCTGCCAGATTGTTGGGCATAAAGTTAGCTATTTGTCGTATTTCCGGGCTCGTCCCGTTCATTATTTCGATTGTTATTGCGAGATGATAGTTTATACAATATAATCATCATCAAATCAGCCGCACTTATCCGCCTATTTTCGAGTCAGAGGTGAACAACGATGATAGTGACAAGAAAAGGGAATTTAAACACCCCTCAAAGAAAGATGTATCGAGGGGTGGTTTTGCAGTTTCACCCACAAACAGTCCACTGATCTGAATGAAACAGAAACGAAATTTCTTCTAATGTAAAGCGATAATAAATCCACTGTATAATAATTGAAAAAAATGAAATTAAGGGGTGACCTGTGGTTTTTTGAGGGGTCGTTTCCTCCCTTAAAAACGTTTTTGGCCAGTTAAAAAAATACGTGTTTAATAGTTTTCAATGCTGTGTCACATGTATGAGTTTCAATAAAATCAGAGGCGAACACTTAAATGATGTTCCTTGTCAGATTCGGATTCGGAGGAGGTTCCTGAAGACGTTAGCAGGACCAAGAAGAGCCATGGCACTCGTAATCTTAGTTATATAGAGTCTGTTAAGTTTAGTTTTATACAAAAATAAAAATTTAAGTTAAAAATATAGTTTTATTTTTTCTATAAAACCCAATATTTTAGGAAACATTATTCATTGCAAAATACTTCCTATAGCTTAAAGTCAATTAGAGAGACATTACAAATAAAAAAGTCGCAAGAAATAATTTTGGCCGTCGAGATTGGCAAAATTCCCCCATGTGCGCTGGTTGAAAAATGTCCTTCGCGAGGACCACTGCTGCTCGGAAACAAATCATATCCGAAATTGGGAAATCAAACGCATTCAGTTTTCACATGAAATTTTCTAGTGGTTGGACAAAGGATTTAATGAAATATTTCACTTTAGAAAAATGGCCACAGTCTAAAGTAAATGTGTCGATTTTCGGTGAAAAAACCACTCTATTTTCGTTAATAAAACCAAAACTGGGAATCGAAAAAAAATCTCTTCGTTCAAGCACTGAAGTTTATCGGTGAAGTGTTTTTTTAGATATCGTTTTTTTTAAATATCGTTTGGATATATAATTTCGATTTTGTATATTTTTTTTCTGATGACAGTATGGGGATGACGAGGTATGAATTTTACACACAATTGATATATACCTAGTGATGTCAAGTTTGAGTGTTTTATTGAAAAATATTGATAAGCAACGATATAATTATTATTTACACAGAGTCTCACCGTTACTGCATGACCAATCGGTGTAGGTGCTTCCGGCGACAAGGGTGATTTGAAATGAATTTTAAAAAATTTACTTTAAGTATAAAGTATAAATGTGAAAAATCGGTCTTCGACCAAAAAACAACTTTAATGCTTTATTATTAGCAAATGGATGGACATATAGAAGAAATGGTCGGGTCATAAGACGGAAAATATTATAAATCGTGCACCGTCCGAATTTGTAGTAAATCGATCGAATAGATTTTGAGATACGGCTTACATCATTTCACAAAAACTTCGAGAAAAACGCAAACGAAAAAATAGTGGTTTCGTCAGCCGGGTAAATCGCCGTAGCGTAGTGTGCGATCTGACTTTTCACAATAATCACCATAACTGAATCAATTTTTGTAATTTTTAAAATCCTTGTTTCAAATTAAATATCGGACTCTAGGTGATAAAAGTACGATAAGAAAAATCGTATTTTTTAAATTCTAAGCCTATGCAGACCTCTTGAAGCGGTGGTATGCATTCTGGTAACGATAGACAAGAGAACCAAATGAGAAAATAAACGAAATTTCAATACGTTATAATTCCACTAGAGCTGTGTATTGAATGATTATAGAATTTTTCATGATGTATCTTTAATGCGTAAACTATCCACTACGAAAGATCTAAAATATTTTTACTATTTTTTCATTATGCTTTTCCTTATGATATTTGAGAGTAGAACAGCGGTTCATAGGAATATAAGCAAACCTACTCCAAATTAAATGTGTCATAATTCTCCAACAGGTTCATGGATCTACCCTAAATTCTGCATACAGACTGGGAACAAACGAATCAATAACGCATTCAATTTCAATCGCCACTGTAGCATTTTAGAACAACTCCCATGAATCCTTAAGTATTGAGATCATTTTCTTGTCTCGATTCTTCCAAAAAGTGTCAACCATGAACGATCATGCTTTGTGTATGGAAACTCGTCAATTCCCAAGCAATTTTCTTTCCGCAAGGAAACAAAAAGCCACGAGATCGTATGTTTTTTCACGCGTAAATCACAGATGCGTGTAAGCGGCTCTTGCACCGCGGATTTCTGGCCCAGGGGTGATGCCCGACACGTTGGATACGGCATTATACATTATTTACACTGCCGCGCTTACGCGCATACCGAGTCACTACAAAACGTACACTTCCTAGGCTAAAATTGCCAGAGGATCCGACGTTCATCCACCAACCACAGCCAAATTTTTTTATTTTCTCCATTTCGTCACATAAAAAACTGCCGCAAATCAAAAAAAGAAGCGGTCAACGACGATCCGTAGAGGACAGATCATCCGAAATTGCGTCTGAACGTTACTATGTTTTTTGCATCACCCTGTATGAGCTGAAAGCCAAGTTCCCGGGGTCCTTTCACCTCTTACGCTAACCAACCTGTCCAGTTCGGAGGGATGCTGTGGTCCAGCATCATCCAAGCTAGACACGAATGTAAGTAGAGTCCCCCGTTTGCATATACATAAATATACACACACGCTCGTGTATCCGTGTAGACTTATATCGGTAAGATATGCAACGGAATCTCTCTACGTGGATTGGGGTCCAAAGGGCGAGAGGTTACTAACGAACTTTCGTGACGGTTATCTCGTGCTTCATGCTTATGCACATACATGACTACACATACACGCATTGTGTGTGTAAATGTGAGTAAATGTGTACGCATGTGTGCACACGGTAATTTTTACAATTATCTCGAGCACTCTCTAAGATATATATATATATATATATATATATATATATATATATGTACGTATTAGGATGTTGAATAAGTTTTCGTTGTTTTCAAACAAATAACGTTACCGGAACTGCTTGCGTGTAGTTTAAGATGGCAACGCATCTATAAAGAAGTACGATAAGCAAGCTTGAACTTCAGTGTATGTCATTTCGCCGAAATATAAACAACCTTTTTTTCATAGTGTTAAACATGTCAAAGTTCGTACCAAAAATAAGTATTTGCGAGGAATTCTATTGCAGTACTTTATTTTAAATAAATCTGCGGCTGAAGCACACAGAATTCTTGTTGAGACTTACGGCGAAAATGCTCTGTTGGAAACAACATGCAGAGATGAGTTTAGACGCTCCAAAATTAGTGATTTTTATGTGTTGAATTGGCGAACTTATGAAGACTCATACCAGACGCTAGTTAAACTTGAAGAATCATTAGAGATTAATCACACAACAGTTTCGAAACGTCTGAAAGCATTAGGAATTATTTTTTTCAAATAAATAATTAATTTTCATGATAAAAAACAGCGAGAACTTATTCAACATCCCACACTCACAGCCAAATCTACATTTAGTGTTCCACATGGCAACGAAAAATCTCGAAATTCGATCTTGATTATGCCTCACCAGGCCTACGAGTTGAAATTCAAATTTCAAAATCGTGATCCCGATATAAATACCAGCTGACGCAGCCAAAAGCGCGTACGTGAAATCTTCGAAGTACCGTATAACACGATTGCAGCATGACACACGGGAATCAAAGAGAAAAAGTGAAAAAATAAAGCAAGAAGCATCAGCCGGTTTTCCGACGACGTGCCAGGTGGGATGAGGCAAGAGGGGGGATATCGTATGAGTTTTGAAGACTGAAAAATGTTAGTGTCTTACTGCGCTCCAGAGATATGTATCGATGTATCTATGTGTAGGTAAGTAAGCGCGCGCGACCAGGAAAAGCCTGTTGAATTTTGAATGTCGATTCGGAAACCTCTCGAATCCTGCATACCTTCGACACTCTCCTCTCCTTTTGTCTGTATACCGCGATACTATACGAGCTTCTTCCGTATATTTTCTCGATTCTCATCCCCCTTGTTTCCGGGCGACGTCGCTCCTTTTTCATCGTATTTCAAGCTCAGTGTTTGCTTACGCCCTTCACTCGGAATTTCTCGATGCTTCTTTTTCTTTCCTATATATATATATATATATACTAGAAGCTGCATGTGACGCCAGAGACGGGATTTCATACATGGAGAAACTAGCAAAAACAAAGGCGCGAAACGAATCAACGTTGAAAGCTGTAAAGACTTCAGGCTTCTCGTACATGCCATGGCTGCTCTGTACGTTGACTCGAAAAACGGATCTCGCATCGAATCTCGTTCCAACAGTCATCCCTTTTCGTTAATATTTCGTCTTTAAGGCCGCGTATTGTTTTGGAAATCATACGAAGACTTGGCGAAGAATCGATTTGCTAAAAAGCATCCACTTAACGCTATGGCCACCTCGCGTACCTCTCTGGATTTGCTGGGCGCTCCAAACTTCCTTCGTTGGTTTTTGTATCCCTCATCTCTTTCTCTACTGTGTACACACACACACACACACACACACACACACACACACACACACACACACACACACACACACACACACACACACACACACACACACACACACACACACACACACACACACACACACACACACACACACACACACACACACACACACACACACACACACACACACACACACACACAAAAACACATACGCACGCACGCGCAAAACCTGCTGCTCCCTCTGACGAATCCTACTAGGCTCTCCCTAGCTCGTCTCTTCTGCCCATCTCGATGCGAAAGAAGACTCGCGCATTATTTATTCAACTAATTGCGCGAAACCCGGTGGGCGAGAACCGCGAAGCCATAGAGAAACTCGTTCGTGCGGTTTCTCCGATACACACAACGAGATATATTTAATGAGTTGGATCAACCGCGAGGAAGAAACGCTCGACTACGTATATGTAAAGATGTTTTTTTTCGCAGATGGGAGATGGGGGCGAAAAGCAACGGTGAATGTTGAAGCTATCGGCGGTGTTACGTTTCGTATATTACGTGCGCGAACTGTGTATATAAAACTCGTATATACTTTTGAACAATTTAATCGAATTGCGATAATACGAGAAAATTATTTTAGTAATTTTTCTTTAGTAAAATGTTTCTGTGTAAGGATTACAAAAATTCATTCGTGGAATTTGATAATGACGCAGCTATCAAATTGGTTTTTTTCGTTAGTCGAGAGAGAGAGAGAGAGAGAGAGAGAGAGAGAGAGAGAGAGAGAGAGAGAGACGCAGAAAAATATACTCAAACACGTAGACAAGATAAGATCGGAGTTCCCACCCAGCGAACAATTATCCATTTAGGAGCCCAGCAGGAGATTCTCTCAACGACGGGGGTTCTCGTCGAAAAATCAATTAAGTTGAAGAGAAAAAAAATGTCCCAGCCTACGATCCGTTCGTCTACTGTCATTGGCGGGCGGGAACGCGTTCATCGCCCTTCCAAAAGGTCTCGACGGGAAACGCGGTGAACGAATAAATATTTGTCCACCCCAGCAAACGCGA
The DNA here is from genome assembly GCA_964007375.1 of Ophion obscuratus. Taxonomy (NCBI): domain Eukaryota; kingdom Metazoa; phylum Arthropoda; class Insecta; order Hymenoptera; family Ichneumonidae; genus Ophion; species Ophion obscuratus. The sequence continues at coordinate 9,122,818 of OZ023318.1, forward strand.
TGCGGAAAGAATGATCGAAGTCTACCTTCACTGAAATATGCCAGGCTCTTCACCCTGGCAAACCAGAAAATTTCATGACCCTATAGCGTGCCGACGGAATTTGCCCTGTCTTAATTGGACACTTTTTGAGACTCAGAACTTTGCGCGCATTTTATCGAGATCTCGCCAAAATTTGAGAAAAAGAAACTTCAGCGGTTCAAATATGTCCAACATTCGTGAAGTCGATGTGGTGCGCGTTTGATCAATATTGTCCAACGAATATCTTGCAAGATGAATCTTCTATAGGCATTTAAAAATGTTAATATTGCATCATATTTGGAAGCACTGTTACTTGAACATTTTCGGGCCTTAATGTCGTAGAGAAACGTTTTTATTTTTGTAATCGACTTGTTTTTTCTCAGGCTAAAATACGGGAACGCGTTCAAGCGCGCACACATATATACAAGCTCCTGGGGCAGATTTTTGCCCCTGTTTGACTCGGTGACGAGCTCTCGTCGAGGAACGTATTTGCGAGCTCGCCCCCGGGTGTAATATACTACGAGTGAAATAAAAAAAATGCCGAGGCGTATACCAAAGTTCGATACGTGTTAGAATCGAGACGGCTCTCGCTCTCTCGTTACACGTACATGTGCTCATATATATATGTGTGTGTGTGGAAGGGAAAGGAAAAAAGTTCCATCAGAGGGGCCAAAGAAACGCGCGAACGAATACTTAACGAGCAGGAGACGGAGGGTGAGAAAAAAGTCCGAGCCACGATATTCGAGAGAGGAAGAGAAAGAGAGAGAGAGAGAGGGAGAGAGAGAGAGAGAGAGAGAGAGAGAGAGAGAGAGAGGGAGAGAGTGTGAGAGAGAGAGAGAGAGTGAGAGAGAGAGAGCGAGCGAAACGAGAAACGTTGAGAAAAGATGCGGGCAGGGATGAGAAAAACGAGCGTAAGAGCGTCCGCGAGGGCGTGAAAAGTACAGAAAGTGGAAAGAGGCCTTCGACGAAACGCGAATTAATTCAACGCACCCAGTTTGCGCGCCCTCTTTTCCCGTTGCCTCTCTTTCACCCGTGCCTACTCTTTTTTACCTTCTCCGCATGGATTTGGCCTCGGAAAAGCCACCGGCGGCGCGGGTGCGGAGCAATCCGAAGATAAAGACAGAGAGAGAGTGAGAGAGAAAGAGAGTGAGAGTGAGCGGGTCGGTGGGAAGGGGAACCTCCGAAGGTTCTCTTGCACATACTTTTACGACCTAGGGATATAAAATGCCGATGCGAGGACCTCCACGGATGGCGAGAAGAGAGAAAGAGGCCGGAGAAGGAAGGGAGCGTAAGAGGGAAAGCTCTTCGGCGAGCAACAGAGTGGGGACATGCGGATAAAACGGGGAGGAAAGGGGGAGAGAGAGAGAGAGAGAGAGAGAGAGAGAGAGAGAGAGAGAGAGAGAGAGAGAGAGAGAGAGAGATACCTACCACTCCATCCTCCTTCATCTCCACGAGCCGAGGAAAACAGCGAAAGAGAAGCAGATTGGGAGCTAAAAGGACGGGAAAGTCTAAGCTCGCTGGGAAACTTCACTGCCGAAGCTCGGAAAGTCCGGGGGCGTGGACGGGATGAATGACGACAGACGGAGCTTGCGACTACAGGAAGGATGAAATGTGAACTTAAGACTACGGCGTGCAGTCAGTAAAGAGAGTAGAATTTTGAATACAGCAATTAAAACTACCCGCTCTTGACTTTCGTGCTGGGACAAGTGAGAAGTGAAGATGATTTTGATGCAATTCCTGTGAAGAAAGGTGAGTATACAAGCGTTAATAACATACAGTTTCTCATGTGTAACTTTATCTGTGAAATTTACCAGTTCCGGATAAGTGAGGGCGGACGACTCGTCGGACACCTACGTTATGTTTCTTCAGCGTTATCATCGTCACAAGGATTTAACGGGTTACACCTACTTCGTAGAAAGAAAAAAATCCCGCGATTTTTTTCACGGACGACGTATGCAGGTTGAACATTTTTGTACAATAAAGAGTATGGTTTTAAATATCTTTTGCAATTTTTGTATTGCAAACTATTTATAAACGCGGTAGATACAATGGTTGGTGCAGACCACTGTTTGAAAAACGTCCTTCGCAGTGACCACTGCTGCTCAGAGACAAATCATCCGAAGTTAAAAAATCAAACGCATTTGCATGAAATTATCCAGTGCGTGAACAAGGGATTTAATATAACATTGATTTTTGAAAAAATCGCAGCTGTCCAAAGGAAATGTATCGATTTTTTGTAAAAAAAAACGCTCTGTTTTTTAAATGAAAAAACATGCATCAAACAAAAAAAATCTTCATTGAAGCAGTCCTTCTTGGTATGTAAAAGAAGCTTGTATAATTTGAAGTTGATCGGTGGAGTGATCTTTGAGTTATCGTCGTCACCGATTTTGAAAATGTCATTTAGAGTAAAACGCATTTTAAAGAAGTGGAGCGGTCCAGTTGAGTCAAACGAGGGGTTGAAAATTTTCTGTTCTCAATAAACCTGATGGATGCGAGGTATAGATTTATTCTGTAGATGCTAATTTTTCATAAAATATAAATTGAAGGGCAAAATTATGTATTTAAATAGGAAAATTATAGTGAATAGGAAAAACTTGTTTGTTACTACCAAATTAAAAAAGGATAACGCTATCGATGATTATTATGAAAAAAAACTGCGTCAGCGAATGTTTTATACAACTCAGAATGAAATTTTTAGTCTTTTATAATACCTTTTTATATTTATGTCACGAGATTATTTATTAATACCATTAATTAATATTAACGATGGCCGAAACGCGGCAACTTCACTGACATTGAGATTGGCAACAATGCTCTTCATTTGCCATCCAATATTCGCAATCTTTTATCAAACCTTGATGCTTCAATATTGAATATGTGTAGTTTACGATGGGCAAGATGAGTTTTTTTTCTAAATATTTACAGAAGTTTAGTTTGCGTTAGTTTATTGTTTGAACCGGTTTATCTTTGTGCTAAATAGCTAAGAAAATTCCTTCTGGCCCATCATCTAAACGCATGTAAAATTACATACATTAAGGGAAAGGTAGGGGTTTCAGCGTGAAAAAAAATACTTTTTTGCGATTTTTTTCGTCTATATGGATAGAGTAAATTGATTGAAACCTTTTGTACATTGTTAACTGTCAGTTCGGGAACATTCCGTGAAATTTGTACGCAAAAATATCCACAAATAAGCCGGTGACAAAGCTTTTCCAAGAACGCCTTTGGAAAAACACGATTTGCGGTGTCCACTGTATCTCAGCTAGAAATTATCTGAAATCAAGGACCATTAAAATTTAGTCAAAGTATCATCAAATCCTCTCACCAACGGACTTCGATAATTTTGTTTTCCATTTTTTAATTTTTGGTGGCCATATGAAGTGAAAAGTGCTATTTTTCACGAAAAATTCCGCCATTTTGGGGGTGGAAAACTCCCTCAATGGAAAAAAAATCTCAAACGAACCGTCGGGGGGAGGTATTTTATATGAAGAAAGTGTGTACCAAGTTTGAAATAAATCGGTCCTGTAGTTTACAAATGGCAGTGAACACGGACTTTGGAAAAGTGGTTTCGAAAAAAAGTCCCGCAATTTCGAACGTATCGACCTGAAATTTTCAGAGAATATTTTTGAAGTTTTCCACTGTGAGATTCCGTCGGAAACCAAAAGTCGATATTTCCAAAAATTTCGACTAGGTCCTTAAAGAATACCGGGAGCACGTTACGAATTAAAAAAGTTCGTTTCGTCCAAACGATCGTCATTGAAATCGCTGCATACAAGACCGGAAAAGTGTACGACGTTGTGTACACAGGTATAGCACACATAACAAGGACGGATATACCTTTCGATCAGACTTTCGGGTCTGATTTAAAAAAAAGCGTGACCTGCGCAAAAAACGACACGAAAAAATGTCCAGTTAGTACTTAAAAGATTTAAAACACAAGATCTAATATGTTTTTCCTTCTTGTTCTGTACTTTTTTTAATTCATTGGGTGGCCCTTTGAACATAGTTGTTTTTTCGATTGTCTACTCCCATAAATACAGGTACAATTTTTTAGAAAATAAGAATGCTCGTTTTCCCTCACATGCGACTCAAAAACGCCGAAATTTATCTCGTATTTGCCTTTAAAAAAGTATTTATTGATTTTTTTACTGCCAGGTTATCCAGCTTTTTGTTCAGTAGTGAAGTTTTTTTAAATGTCCTGTATCACGAGAACTGTATGGTTTAAAACGAAATAGCCAGAGGGAAAGAGTTCGATTTAAAAAAAAATACACAGATTAGCGTTTGAAACAAGAATATTCGAGAAAATTTGTTTTTATGACTGTTTCGGGTCGAAAACTGGAAAAAGCGTGTCCAAACTTTTTGCCGGTAGTGGATACACATGCTTATATGTACGTGTGTGCGTATATATGTATATGGAGTCATAAAAAATCCCATATACAGCAAAGTACATACCCGAGTAGAGAGGATTACCGTAGCACACTAAGCATAGGTAGTGCGCGAAGAGCGAACAAGACACGTTTATACATATACACACAAATATCTACATGTATATGTATGTCGTAGCAACGAAGGACGAGAGGGCAACTAGCTTAACGGTCCCATTGCGTGCAGGTGGTTCGCGCCTGATTTCCGGGTCCAGCGACTATTAGACGCTATTAAGGGCATTTCGTGGGCTTAAGGGTGATCGGTGGCCCTTACTATATCGGGTAGGAGAACGAGGATGACACGTTGTAAGAGCCTGTATTCGCGGTCTGTATTTAGCTCGGATATTGGGACTTAAGTGTCTGCGTGCACACCTCAGTTTACGCGTACACGTCATTTATCAAGGGGTCTACGTAAGCTTGAACTTTGAAAAATATGAATTTTTTTCCATAATTTTATAGCGAGGGCGTCTTAACATTAATTTGGAACCAATATTTTGTAGAAATTCTAAAAATCGACCGCAGGCGTTAACGATTTTTATGAAGGCTGGGCTCGTTTTGTTTTCGAAATTATGTCTTATGAAACATAATTTCGTGTAAGTTGTATCTCAAACTCCATATATTCGTTCGATTCACCTCAAACTCGGACGGAGCAGACTTTATAACATTTACTATTGTATGACTGGATGATTCTTCATGTGTTTATCTATTTGAAAATAACGAATGATTGAATTTTTTTTTTTTTTTTTCGAAAACCAAACTTTTTTGTCTACAGCTATCAGGGTTCGTAAAAATCCGACATTTATTATAAATATCGAAAATATGCTATATTTGGATGTATAGCCGATATTTTTATATTTTCGATATTTTCATCAAAATAACCTCTATTTTTATTGTTTTTTAGAGCTGCTTTTTTAGAATCCGTTGCGAATTTTAAAAAATATGGTTATGAAATAAAACCACAATTTTGATTATTTTAATATTTTTTTAAAGATACTCAGTCTTTCACATTTTAAAAATCAAGTCTTTCCAATTAAAAAAACAGATAGGTACGTTTCTGTTTTACCTAATACATCAACAGTTAAAATAAAAGTTTCTATTAAACTTCTCACATTTATAAGCTCTGATATCTTTAACATTGGTAATTAAATATCTCTCTAAAAACATTAACAGAAACAACAAAGAATGACAAATATCGAACTACGAATCTTATACTAATCGTGTAGTCAGATGAGAAATCAAATACTTTTTAACCTAAATCTACAATAGGACAACTGTCATCGGAATCCCACTCTGTTGTAAACTATGTAACAACTATCATAATTCATAGCGCAACCAACATCTTTACTTGTCTAAAACCGTTGTTATTCCACAAATGAGATCATTGAGAATAATGGAAGAAACGCAGCGAGTCGAAAGACACTGGTATTCTTTGAAAATTCGGCAATTACAAAAAATAGTGGGAACCTTTTCAAGCCTACTGATAACAAATACCAAGGACAAATACAAAGATAAGTCGTCATAGTTTGGTATTTTGAAATTGAGCCAGCGCAGCACCGTGTATAGTTGCATGAAGATAAAGTTATTTTTATTAAAAAATGCGCATTTTTGTTGTATTGTAGGATGAATATCAATTATCCGTTCAAGAGTCTTTCAAGGTCAGTCAAGGTCAGTATCGATGATACACATCTAAATATCTCGGATCGCTACCAAATATTTGGTAGTGATCCGAGATATTTAGATTTGTATTTTATTTTAATAGGTGACCTTAAATGACCTTAAACGACTTTGTCCCCTGATGTTTTTTATGCAGCTTGAGGTGCTCCACAATATGGTTGAAAAGAAATGTACCATTCCGTTTAAAAAAGTGGAGTTGACCTTGACGTAGCTTCAGCACCTCCACCGATAAAAAGAAATAGGGTGGTCCAGTATGACGGCCTTCTCAAACACTGAAACTTTTGTCTGAAACATTTTTGGATATGATTAATAGTTTGAGTGCTATTGCTCTGTAACACTTTATGTGCCTTACCCTGTATACAATCCGTAGCTGCATGGATGAAATAATTAATCGGTTGCTACATTTTTTATTTCGTACAAAAATATAATGAACAGAATGAATTATTTCTTTACTATATCGAAACGAATATGCCATGAGAAGTAACATTTTCGTACTCCGTACAATATCAATAGTGCAATATCATGCAACTAGTATGAGATAGAGAGCAGTTTCATGATTGAAATATCAACAATATGGATCCGAAATAATTGTACTTTTTGCCACAAAGTACAGGTGTCATCTGTAGCAACGCATTTAGTCTCTGGTAGAAAAAATATAATATTCGATGAAATAAATGTTCATTGCAATCAAAAGAATATATTTGTGAATTCGAAAAGTGATGTCTTTTAATATGATTCTACGTGCACTTACAAACATTTCTTGATTGCTGGCTCAAATAAATGTACACTCACGAGAATTGCCGAAAATATTTGAAAAATCGCATGGAGTTCTTTGGAATAAGATAGAATTGTCACAATAACGTGTTTGATTGAATTCGTTTTATTTAAAAAATTGAAAGTGTTTCTATTTTTTTTAATCTTAAATAAAAAGTGAGCATTAGAATGATCACCCACGATAATAGTGGAGAGAATATCAGATATTCAACTGATAAGAGCAGATACTGCACTTTGATCTTAGCCACAGGCCAAGAAGCGATACTCTTTGGAGTTTCTCCGGGGTTAAAGTAGATTTTCGGTTCGCGCTACGCTTACGAGAAACGAGTGCGAGTGCGTCTTCTAGCGGTTACTCCGAGAACTACGGGTTTCCTCACACCTATAATTTCGGTGGCGCTCGGCCATGATGATGTGGTTGAGTTTGCAACCGAATACGCAAGAAACAAATGTTATTTTCGCATAATTTTGTCACCAATTCAGACATTTGCTTAATATTTTTAAATCAAAATAAAATATTGATATTTTAACGAATGTGTGGTGAAAAAATAAATAATATATTTCTTCAATAAAAATGTTATCTGTGTCAAAACAGCGAAATTCTATTTTTCTTGTGTACTCAAATCAGCAATATTCATGTTATGAATCGAAACGTTTTCTTGTTCGTTGCAGAAAATGCATTCAAAACGATATAATTTGGTCGCGGTATTTTTTTAAATAGTTTCAATAATGTATCGCTCTCGGCTAACAATATATCTTTTAAATGAAAAAAAAAACTTTCAATTTTATCATGTTATTAAAGTCAATAGCGTTTTGTTTGGACTGATAAATCCGATCATTTACACCAAAAAAGCTACAATTGAATCAACGAAATTTCATTCAATAACACCAATGATATTGGATCACTTATTTTTTTTCTCACATGGAACATCCGTCAGGTGTCCGCCTCCGATTTTGTGGAAACTCATATATGTGATAAAGCATCGATAACTGTGAGAAACGTATTTTTTTATCGGCGGAAAAACGGATTTAGGGGGGGAAACCGCCCCTCAAAGAAAGGCGTGTCGAGGGGTGATTTTGCAGTTTCACCCAGAAGCAATCCACCGATCTGAATGAAACAAAAACGAAAATTCTTCTAATGAAAAGCGATGAAAAATCCACTATGAAAATGTTAAGAAAAAATTGAATTAGGGGGTAAACCACCCCTCAATTTGCCTTTTTTTCACCCCACACTTAAGAGGGTTGTATGCAAATTAATAAAAGAGGTATCATTTTGAAGGGCAATGAAAATTAAAGTTGACGGGTTTTTGCGTTTTGGCGGCATAGCAAATTTAAGAGGGTAAACAACCCCCAATATAAATTTATTTATCATGGTCGTTTTTTTCTGTGTTTAAAGTATATCCGCTGATTTTAAATATTTCTATAAGCTATAATTTAATGTTTTATCATATTTCAAAATTATTACATTCGTCTTAAGGGGTAATTACCCCTCTGACGAGAAACATCATTGAAGTATCCGCTTTCGATTTCGTTGAAACTCATATATGTGGTAAAGCATTGCAAACTATTAAACATGTTTTTTTTGTATCGGCAGAAAAACGGTGTTAGGGGATAAGACCAACCCTCAAAGTTTCTCCCACAAGCAGTCCACCGATCTGAATGAAACAAAATCGAAAATTCCTCTAATATTAAGCGATGAAAAATCCAATACAAGAGTGTTGATTAGAAATATAATTAAGGGATAAATCACCCCTCCATTTGCCGTTTTTCACCCCACAACAGAGTTGTATGAAAATTAATAAAACAGGTATCATTTTGAAGGGAAATCAAAATTCAAGTTGACGCGTTGTTGCGTTTCAGCAAATTTAAGGGGGTAAACCACCCCTAACATAAATTTGTTCATTTCCATTCATTAAAAAAACCAGAAGATTTTGAAAATCCTGTTATCTTTGGTTTTGGTGAATCGAACACACATTATGAAATACCCGGCTGCAATAATTTGGCCATTATCAGATGTGCATGGTGCAAAAAGTCGTTGTGTTTAAAGCATTTTTTGACGATTATCATTATTACAGGAATTCCGAGCCATGATTGTTGATGGTTGATAGTTGATAGAGTAGAAAAAAAAGTATATATCACAAGAAAATGATTTGACGGCATATGACTGCGATACTTTTCACAAGTACTATTAATTAAATCAGCTGATATGATTCCCAAATGAAATTATATTAAAATATATTAAAAACATGTTCGTTAACCTACTGTAAAACCCTCAGTTTCATTAATATGTTTAATTAAATAAACGGTAAAATAATAAAAATATACATTCCTCCACAAAACTACGTTGCTGGCTAAATTATCGAAGTGAGTCTTGTAACTTATTCTGGAAATTATTATAATTAATGATATAGTAGAAGTGTATGTTTATTCCTATGGAGATGCTTAATGGACGTGCATATTAAAATTGGAAGCGTTTCGACACGAAAATATGAGTCTTATGAGCAAAGGGTAGCCCCACGTCCCCCCTCCCAAAGTACCGCTCATAAAGCTCAAAACGAATATGCGGCACACACACAAACATAAAATTGATATTACCGATGAAATGAAAACAGTTTTAACGAAATTCGTGAAACCTTTCGCGAAACTTCAAACGAAAAGCAATTAGAGGGGGTAGTTTACCCTTAAAATGTAAAAATTGAAAAACGTAATAATTTTAAAACGCGGGAGAATATTTTGAATCCGCGGATACATGTTAAACACAGAAAACACGACGGCGATGAACAGATTTATGTTAGGGGTGGTTTACTCCCTTCAATTTGCTGTCCCGCTGAAACGCAAAAACGCGTCAACTTGAATTTTGATTCCCCTTCAAAATGATACCTGTTTTATTAATTTTCATACAACCCTCTTAAGCGTGGGGTGAAAAACGGCAAATAGAGGGGTGGTTTACCCCTTAATTATATTTCTAATCAACACTCTTGTAGTGGATTCTTCATCGCTTAATATTAGAGGAATTTTCGATTTTGTTTCATTCATATCGGTGGACTGCTTGTGGGAGAAACTTTGAGGGGTGGTTTCATCCCCTAACACCGTTTTTCTGCCGATACAAAAAAACATGTTTAATAGTTTGCAATGCTTTACCACATATATGAGTTTCAACGAAATCGAAAGCGGATACTTCAATGATGTTTCTCGTCAGCGGGGTAGTTACTCCCTAAGACGAATGTAATAATTTTGAAATATGATAAAACATTAAATTGTAGCTTATAGAAATATTTAAAATCAGCGGATATACTTTAAACACAGAAAAAACCACCATGATAAATAAATTTATGTTAGAGGTGATTTACCCCGTTAAATTTGCTATGCTGCCAAAACGCAAAAACCCGTCAACTTTAATTTTAATTGCCCTTTAAAATGATATCTGTTTTATTAATTTGCATACAACCCTCTTAAGTGTGGGGTGAAAAACAGGCAAATTGAGGGGTGGTTTACCCCCTATTTTAATTTTTTCTTAACATTTTCATAGTGGATTTTTCATCGCTTTTCATTAGAAGAATTTTCATTTTTATTTCATTCAGATCGGTAGATTGCTTCTGGGTGAAGCTGCAAAATCACCCCTCGACACGCCTTTCTTTGAGGGCCGGTTTCCCCCCTTAAATCCGTTTTTCCGCCGATAAAAAAAAATACGTGTCTCAAAGTTTTCGATGCTCTATCAAATATATGAGTTTCAACAAAATCGAAGGGGGACACCTGAGGGATGTTCCTTGTCAGTATACACATTCGACATTTTCGTTGTGCGACGAGCGCTCGACATGGAAACCACTACGATTCTCTCACATTCCAGACACCCTTTAAAAGCTTGCACTTTGAAAAAAATTTTAATACCGTTCTTACGTTGTCGACGGATTTTTTAAATATACAATTTCAAGTATATTCTCCGAAAACGAGTCGATCCGTTCAAAATTGAAGGAGTTGTGGGCTTTTATACGTAGGTTTTGCGAAACAGCGAACTTAAAAAGCGTTTTTCTCAAAATCACTTTTTCAAAATCGGTGACCACCATATGTCAAAAATCACTCCACCGATCACCTTCAAATTTCACAAGCTTCTTTTACATATAAAAAAGCAGTACTCGAACGAAGATTTTTTTTATTGATATTTTTTTTATCAACGAAAATAGAGCGTTTTTTCACTGAAAATCGATACATTTACTTTAGAGTGCGGTCGTGTTTTTTTTTTTCAAAAATAATTTTTTTTATTAAATCCTTCATCCTCGCACTAGATAATTTCATGCAAAAACTAAATGCGTTTGATTTTTTATTTCCAATAATTTGTTTCCGAGCCGCAGTGGTCACCGCGAAGGACATTTTTCAATCAGCGGTCTGGACAAATTATTGCATCTACTGCATTTATAAATATTTTTCAATCCAAGAATTGCAAGAGATACTTGAAACCATACTCTTTAGTGTAAAAAAAAATGGAAAACCTGCACATATCCTCCTAGAAAAAAATGCACGAAATTCCTCTTTTTTCCGGCCACGAGCTAAGTGTAACCCGTTAATAGACTGTTGAAGAAAGAACGGAAAATTGAGACATGACAACGAAAACAAGATCAGCAAAAATTTTTAAGTAACTTATCATTGGTAATGAAACAGTAACAAAAAATCTGAAGTTACAGAAGGCATTGAATCTAAATGTCTAATGCAAATAGTAAGTGGCGCACGATCATCCTTCAGATCAAACCGAATTTGACAATTTTTCGATAATTCTGAACCGTTTCGTATCAGGGGTTTTATTAGAGTTTACATACCATTTCTATAGGGCTTTCTACTGACTTTTACTTCATCGAAAGAGATTTCAGAATCCTTCATATGGTCACGGTATTATTACGCTCTATGCCGATAACGATCGATGTATCAGTCACTGATAATTGTGATTTTACTTTCACGACTCGAGTTCGAAGTTTTTCAAACTCAAATATAGAAACCACGTGGTTTTCCAGAACCAAGCTCTTCGAAGAATAGAGACAGACTGTTCTTCGATTTGCTTTTCAAAAACTAAGATGCTCTGTCTTTAAGGGGTCTTCTCACTTTAGACGCTAAAAATGGCTATTTTCATGAATTTTTTTTTATGGTTTTATATTATAGATATTCATATACAAGTTGTAACACTTAATGAATACACTTTCGAAATACATTTAAAATAATTTTTCATTTACTTAAGTCACTATTAATAGACAAAAATTGTAGCTAAAAAAATTTCCTTAAAAAATTGTTTTTCTGCGCTGTTGATGAAATCTCGGAGATGGATCATCCGAAACAAGAAAATCAAACGATTTTAGGATTCAGTATGTTAAGGTAGTTCTGTAGGTACACGTATGAGCCAAACGTTTCGGTCGAAGCGTATAGTAACATCCAATGCCTACACGATCCTGTTGGTTGTCAATTTTTGACAGCGGTTGTACCCTCTATATGTCCCAGACATTCGCACCTCATGCATAGATAGGTCTCATACTCGTATAGAATGCGGGGCTGCAATTGTAGCAACAGCGCGTCTTTTGCGAAATATTTTATATAAATAAAAAAAAGGTGAAAATGTCAACCCAATTGCGATAGAAAGGAAAGTTTACAAGAAAAAAGGCGCTTGCAAAAAGACTGAAAGCTGTGGCAGCTGGCTGCAGCGTACACTGTTGCCATTCCGTTACCGATGGTTGGGCCCGAGTTCGGTGTGGAATAAAATTACCACTTTTCATAAGTCGATATCTCCTAAACTAAACGCTCAAAGTTTGTCATTTTTTTCAAAATCATTCCCACAATAGTACTGCGTACATGTGTGGTTTTATTTTGAAATCCTAAGATCCGTTTAGAACCTATATCGAGAGATGCGAGCAAACTCCTATCGGTTTACTTGTTAGCTGTAGGGATCGCGTACAAAAATACCCATATTATATTGCAATTATCTCATGAACTAAACGGTGAATCGAATTTAATTTTTGGGCATCAGTCCATGTAGGTCATATCTACACCATACATAGACTTCAGCCAATTCTTAAGATTTGCCCAAAACTACAGAACTACCTTAATGGCTATAGCGCATATCATACGATTTAAAAAAATGCAAAAACAACAAAACGGCTGACATTTTTCGAGAAAGCAACAAAACCGTGTTTTTTCACCGTTTTTTAGTTTTATTAGAATTTAGAAAACCCTTTTTTAGTTTTATTAGAATTTTAGAAAACTTTAGAAAGAAAGATTTTATCAACAAGCCGTCGAAAAACGTTGTTTCGAGAATAACGCGTTTGAAGGTTGTTTGGGTTACATAAATACTTTTTAAAAAGCTTTAATGTATTTCGAAAGTGTATTTATTAAGTGTATCAACTTTTACATCAATATCTACAATATAAGCTTATAAAAAAATCCATGCAAATAGCCTTTTTTAGCGTCCAAAGTAAGAAGACCTCTTAAGATCACGTGACACAGATTGTCCGTCACTGTCTTTTTCTGTCTCCAGTACGTCTACTGTTCGCGCCTATGTGTCTGTCACATCGCCATATCATACCGAATAAAGCGTTAGGAAAGAGATTTTTTTACAAAGGTTTATGGATGTCATGGGTTAGGAGTTTATAAGTTTATTAACCTAATCAATATTGATGGACGTTGGGTGCACGGAGAGAATTAAAAAGTAATTGTTGTCGTGAATTTCACGGTCAAAATTACCGTAATATATTTCAATGTGGTGACAAGTGAGAAAAATATAGTAATTCGTATGCGACAAGTTTTTTTTAATTCACGTTACAGAAAATTTCAAATACGTAGCTAAAATGTTACTATACAAGAAGCGTATAAATTGGAGACAGTAAAATTTAGCATGTATATTCGACAATTTACGTACTGTCGGTTAAAAATTACCGACCGCACCGTACGGTATTTTTACGGTACTGCACAGTAAAATTTACCCGCCTCAACCTTAGAAGAAAAATGTCCTATAAAGCTGGGGTAACATTTATATTCTTCCCCTCATTGTAACGGTTTCTTTCCTCTACTGTTTAATCCTTTTTTCTCCACCTTTCTCCTGTTCCCCCCTCTTGCGGCTGCAGCCCACTTTCCCCTCTGTATTATATTCATCGTGATATTTCGTCATGGGTATAGGGAAACTGCGGAAAACCTATAACCAACATAGCCGGTCATCGATTCGCCCCCAGTCGTGGAACTAGTCTTATTTCCCCGTGAAATGCCGAAGAAAAACATTTCATGACGAACTGTACGCGACTAGGAGTCGAACACGGGACCCCCCGGCCGCTGGTTTAGTGGCGAGCACGCTAACCACTAGACCATCACACCGGTTCCTTAGTAAAATGTATTTTTTTCATTAAAAGCTGGTGCGATAATAATCGTAATGATAAACGAAATAATAATAACCATAATAATGATGATAAATATACTTTATTATTGAAAAACTCGTACAATTAACGCTGTTTGTTTTTTTGTTGGGATTTATTTTCTTTCATATAAATTGGTATACTCAACAAACGGATAAGGAGAGAAATTTAATTATTAGAAGTTATTTTTCATTTAATATTACCATGTTGTTACAATACATTTCGTACCATCGTAGGCTCGAGTGATGTCACTAATTTGCGCACATATTATTTCGTCATCATTTAAAATCGTAAAAACCTATTCACTCTAAAAAATTGCATAAGCAGTTTATGTAAGCAGTTTAGAAAAATTTTTTTTTGGAACTCCCATCGCGCCATCTAAGGAATAGATAGACCACTGAAACAAGACCGCGCACCCCTACTTAGCCCCACCACCATACCATTCTGAAGTGAAAGGTATGAAGGGGAATTTTTATCATGCAGTGCCTTAAAATGACGGTACCGTACCGCACGATAATTTTAACTAACAAGGGGACCTTACAGGCTGTCACTCACGGATTTTGATCAGTCGCAGATATTTTGTAGAGGGACTTACCCTGAGTACCCGAGTAAAGGGATTTTATACAACGCTCTTTAGTTTTCGAGAAAAAACGTTCGAAAATTTAGCTCGTAGCTACTAGTAGCTACTATACCGATACGGTTGCACCTTTGTCGAACCAGCGGGCATGGCCCAGTTGGCAAGGTTCCCGGCTCTGACACTCGAGGTCCAGGGTTCGAGTCCCGTTATGCCGTTTTTTTTCCACAAAATATAAATAAATTCGATGGATGATGCAAAACCGTCTAATAATTTATTATTATTTTATTTATTTTTTGAATTTTATTGTTCATTTTTTAATGTTTTACTTTCTATTTTAAAAAAAAATTATTTATTATTATTTTATTTTTCATACAGAAACAAAGAGAGGAAGAAATTATAACACCTTTCACAACAAACGGCAGTTTATTATTTTTCATTACAATATACAGCTTTTTCTTACTCGCTATTACTGTAGTCGCTTGTTACATCAGAACAATATTGCGGGTGGTATTTGTCGTAAAAGCAAGCAAAACACAAGGCCAAAGAGCAACGCGCACATTGTATAAAAGCTATGGCCGTGCAGGGACACGGAGTTTTGAGCAGCGTTATTGGAAAGCATACTTGATTGACATTTAAAAACAGCGGTCTTTCCTCAATTAACTTCGATGCAAACCACGTATATTTAATCATCGGCGCTAAAGCAGGTGCGCTTAATTGATGAAGAATCAAAGAATGAATTTGTATTGAATCTTCCCTTGACGCAATTTATCTGTTATTTTTTGTAAGCGCGCACGATCATTTTTACTGAGAGCACAATACTATATCCCTCATCCTATATTACTCATCCTATATCACTCATTAAAATTTATAATTAATCTTAAAATAACTGTTATAAAGACGATACTTTTTATAGACATTTTTGAAAGGCGTAAAATAATAAAATGCACACTAAAATTTCGCTGATATTAGATATTTTTCAAATTTAAGTTTTGCGTATTTTGCTGCACATCAAAATTTACTAGAAAATCTGGTAACATTTTCTATCTGACGAAGAAATTTTATTTTATTTTCGTGAAAATATGTGTTTTACTCAGTCATAATAAGTGAAGTTTCAGGGTTATTATCTGGTTACCGATACTGCACGGTACTTTTTAACATTTAATTCTCTCCGAGTGGTTGATTCAGATAAGAATTCTCATTGATCAGAAATTCAATACAGAAATTCTATGCTGTGTGTCCAGTGCAAGGCTTGTTGAATTCTACATTTTACCGCAGTATATTTAAGGAGGGAGATGCCTTCAGGCAAGGAAAAAAATTGCTGATTTCCATGGTCTTTTTCAAAGGTAAGATTTCTACGGCAATTTCTACGCTAAGGGTACGTTTTATTACTACTTTTGGCTGTTATATGGTATATTTTTATTAATATTTAAACATGGCGAAGGTATGGCACGATCTTCTAAACTGCATTTTCGAAACCGGCGTGACGTGTAGCTTAAAAATTAATCAACCGATTCTAATGAAGTTTGGTATAAATGTTTCTAACCTTATTGCCTAAAACACGATCCTAAACGTTTTTGAATATTTCTTCAAAAGTTTTTTTTCGGAGAATGTAGCCATTTTTTCGGAAAATTGGATCTTTTTGTTTCAAATCGTACCATTTATTGAATCGATGTTCAACATTTCTCTCTTTTTCTTGGTTCACACATTCTGTTACGGCGTGACGCTAGGTGTCACACCGTCTGGCAACATCAGACGGTGTGACACGTAACCAGTTTAGCAAACCGTGACATACCTCTGCCATTTAAAAAGATTAATAAAAAAATACTAAGTAACAGCCAAAAGTAGTAATAAAACAGAGTCTAAGTCTCAAAAATGGTGAAGGAATCTTTCCTTTTTGAAAAAATTATGAAAATCAGCAACTTTCTCCTCGCCTGACGGCATCTCCCCTCTCAAGGAATCATCACAGTGAAAATTTTTCAAAAAATCGATTTTTTTTGCATTACCCAATAGTATACACAGTTATAAACGTTCTGTCCAATTTTTAGATCGACATACGAATTATTTTGGTCGCTACAGTCTTTCTTAGAAAACATTGAGCCTTCCTTAACTGCCTTTCTTAGAATTTTAAACGCGTTTTTTTCGAAACAGTGTTTTTCAAAACGGTGGCCATCCTCAAAAGAAGAATTTTCAAGCTATCCATTTGAAATTTTAACAGAACATTCTTCACGTCATTCTATATGTTGCGATGGAAGCTTTAAAAAAACTTCCTATTTTTTTACGAAAAACTTTCCAAAAAAAGCTAAATTTGATACTTTTTGTTCGAACCGCCGCCATTTTTTCAAATTTCACTAAAAAAAACCTCCATAGGAACATAGCGGCTTTCCTACAGATTAATAATCATTTCGCAATTTTTGTTTCAGCTAAAATTTGCGGCCGCAATCCTGGTCACCATGGGATACCATTTTTTTCCACGCAATTTTCCGCAAATAAAAAGAATGTTAAACAATAAATGAAGAAATTTAAAAAAATTGTATTCTTTATCGGTGCTTCAATTTGTAAAAAAAAATAGACCCAAGAGCATATCATATCCAGCTGAAAAAAATCGCAAAAATCGACTATTTTTCGGGCAGTCACACTGTGATGATTCCTTAATACTCGGCGTCCGGCTTGTTTATTCGGCGCATTATTTTTAAGAAACGGCATCAATCGCTATCCCCGAGCCGCTTAGTTAACCATAGAATCAAATCTCAATACGGCAATACGATCTAGAAATTCACGGGAGTACACAGCAGGTGTAAAAGTCGTGTGCGTTGTTGACCCGAGTTCGTTTAGCAGTTTATCTGAAGATTTTGAGAGTCGAGGGAGACATTTACCGCTGCGGCTTTGATGCTTGCATACGTATCGGGGGAGGTTAGTATTGGACTTTCTGTGGGTAGAATGTGGATTTGACAATGATGGACATTCCTGGTTGTAAAGTTAGTATTCCTCATTTCGCTTACATGGAAATGGGTGTTGAAGTTATATTTGTTTCATATAAGATAAAAATGAATAAAATAGTTCATTCGTTAGTGCAAACGGTGCTGATGTTATAGGAACTCTCTGGGAGCCTCTCTGGGACCGCGAACGTCTTCCACTCACTAGAAGGACCTTATACAGGACAAAAAATTAAGTAGATTTAGTTTGTTTTATTGTTAAGGAATTCTAATTGTTTTTCGTGGTTTTCCTCGGTATTTTTGGTACAATAGTTATCATACACAATACTTTGGCGCATTGGCTTCGTGAGGGTGCGCACAGACCTTGCTCCCTTTCGCAGCCTCCCTCTCTCTGTCTCTCGCTTGCTCTCTCTTTCAGAGCTACGGAGGAGAACCGTCGACAAGGGTAGCAGAGAGGGACGGCACTCCAGGGAAAGAGGAATTTGACTAGCGGAGGGATGAAGAGCGAGAGAGAAAAAAAGAGCCAGTAAGTAAGAGTGAGAAAAGAATAAAGGAGGCGGAGAACAAAAAGGGCGTGAGAGAGGGAGCGATATGGAACGAGCGATTTCGGAGTGCGGAGAAAGCATCGCCAGAATCAAGCGCGAGCGCATCGACCCCCGCTCGTCCCCGCTCGCCGCGCCAGCCTCACCCTTAACAAGCAACAAGGGTGGAGAATTAATGAGAGAGGGCGCTCGGGCAGACACTTGTGGCTAGCTCGCACCCCACCCTCTCGAGCCGCACCCCCGCCTCGTCGTTGTGTCCTCGCCCCGCCCGGGGTATAGCTCGTTCCCAACGTGTTTGTTCGCGCCCGCCAGTATCGAGGTTATATCCTGCAAGAAAATGAAAGAGAAAAAAAAGAATTCCTTCCCCATGCGTCGAAACTTGACGCGCTCGTGGTGTATATATATGTATGTATGTATGTGTATATATATATATATATATATATATATATATATATATATATATATCGAGCCGTTTGAAGGATTGACGGCTATACGTACTGGTCGGTGATTGGCCGTATCATATATACACGTGAAAGTAGGAAAAATGCGTATTCGAAGAAGGAACCGGCTCGCAGTGCAAAACCTCAATAAATAACAGGTACATGGATGAGGTCCCTGATCGAGAAAATCCCTTGATCATCATGTGCTCATGAATCAAGTATATTTTCAATGATCCGCAGACCGGGCGTTTTGAAAATTAACGCTCATGTCATCGTTTTATGCGAACTTACGTCCGTATAAATTTCCCTCCATGGTATATATACCCATATGCGTATGTGTGTATGTGTGTGTGCGTATATACACAAATTTATATTTAATGTCGCGTCTGATTCGACTGGTGCGAGATCGCTCTTTTGCAATCTCCTCATCAACGATCAAACAAGGGACGAAGCTGGTTCTATCTACCCCCGTCTCTCTCCTTCCACATGGTTTGAATCAAGTTGCGTGTGTGTATATATATACACACACACACACGTATAAATATATATGCATATTATATGGGTACATACACCGCGAACTGAACACGCAGAATTGAAGTCGAGACTGGCAGGGTGCGGCCGGCCAACTCTACACGCAGCATGAATTTTAATTAAAGCAATTAAGCACTGCCTCCACAGCGGCACATTAACGCGAGCAATGCATTCATGGGACGGTGTTTCGCGAAAAAAATCGATTTTTTAACATATTTTCTTGAAGCATGATGTTTCGAAAATATTCTCTGAAAATTTCAAGTCAATCCGATGAATAGTTTCCGGGATATCCCACAATTAGTGACGGGGCGTCGGGTCCCCATGGTACGTAGCGGCTGACAAACGCGCAAACAATAATACCCGAAAAAGTAGAATGCTTCGAAGACAACAACAAATTTATATTTTGGAAGCTTCCACATCGGCAGAAACCTTATTGTACGGGCCAGGAATTGATAATTCGATGTAAGTAATTTTTTAAATAGTATTTTTATACATAAATCAAGTGTAAAATTGGAAAACTCTTTCAGAAATTTTTAAAAATATATCACCCAAAAACTATGAAATTTAGCAAAATTTTATAAAGAATACTTTCGTTTTAAAATTGCCCAAAAAGTTGTACAAAAATAATTCATCTCGAAAAACTTTAATTTTTTGAAAAAGCGTTTTAACAATTGGCTACAAACAATTGAATGCTCGACTTTTCGGCAAAAAATTGTAATATTCAGCAGATCAAAATACATAAAAAAGTTTAGCTTCATCCATCGAGCTCAACATTTTACGAACATATCATACCGTATCCACATAAAAAAACTTTAAATGCGTTTTTCTCGAAACTATGTTTTTCAAGTCGGTGGCCAATATAATTAAAAAACCACTCGATGGATTTTGATGAAATTTGGTGTGCTTATTGATAGCATTAAAACCTAGTCTTTAATCGAAGAATTTTCATTTTTGTTGAAAATTTCTATTTTTTAACAATAAACTAGCGATTTTTTCGTCGAAAATCAAAAGTTATCTGTAGGAAGTCGTCATTTTGTTAATTAAAAACAACTTCGATTAAGGACTAGATTTATTATCAAACTAATTATTTTTTTGTTTTTTTTATATTTTAGATGATCTAATAAAATTTTATGATGGTCGTCGCAAAGCACTACATGCCGAAGGAGGTCCGACAAAGATGGCGATACTTTTATAAATAATCAATATTTTTCTTAAAAAATGTGTACAAGTCAACTTGAAATATAACATAAAAAGTCTGTGTAACCACTTTTGTAAAATAAACTTAACTGCTATTAAAAAAAAAATTATTGGTGATGCTCGTTTTTTCACACCTTTAACTGCATCTTACCCCTTAATCTTATACGATACGTTGAATCGTGTTTTGCGAAACATGCCTCAAATTTTTATCTGTTCAATTTAACTCTCGAGGACGTGTTAGCGGCTTATAATTTACGACGATTGTGTATTAGATTCTGTTGCACATGAGACAAAGTGCACTCCAAGGAAATATGGAATAAAAAAAAAAATGTTCAAATAAATTGTCTAAATTGGCAAACCAATAAAAATTTTATTATTTCGCTGCATTGTACGGTTTTGTCTGCGATTATTTTGTACCTGCACTAGAGCAATTAATAAATATCCGTCATTCCGCCATTATCTTGAATTTTAACCCTTACTTCCCACTGTGTGGTTCGAAACAACCCCACCACTTCTTTTCTTATGCGAAAATGTATTGATGATGTGTATTCTACAAAAGTATGTCAAGTAAGCATTAAGGGATACATATAATAGGGATAGGGAAAATATAAGGTGCTATCGCCATATTGATTGTTAGCGAAAAAGGCAGTTGATGTATACGTGTACATAGAAATGCTTGCGAGCAGAAACCTCAAACATTGGTGCTAATCACAATTTATCCAAATTTGCATTCTTTTTCTGCAGCTATATATGCACTAAAGAAAAAAAAAACAGTGCACGGGAATTGAACCGATGATAACAAACTTTTCAACCAGGCATCAACCCATTCAGCTAGAATGTATTTTATACATGAAAGACCAAAATTAATTTATCCCTATTAAACTCGCTTGGATTTAAATGGTAGGGTTGATGGACTATCCGCCAATTAATTACTGGATCGCTTTTTCTGATTAATATATACCCGTCAGTTTATGAGTTTATGTATTTCTACTTGCATAGGAATATCATTAGTTTTTCAATAACTCGTGGAACATGTCGATTCTCAGGTTATGCTACAACGAGAATGCGTGGCTATTGATGTCCTTGTCGCACAGAACATCCCGCGATTACAGCGACTCTAGAGGACGGCTTCGGCAAGGGAACCATCCCCCACAACTAGAGTTGCGAGATTTGTAAGACCATGGTTCAAAGTGCCAGGGGTAAGTTGTTCCGACAGCAATATCATTGCAATGAGTGTGAAGTGCGTCGCGAACTTCATACCATTGAGTGCTATTCCTGTCGGAACAACTTACCCCTGGCACTTTGAACCCTCGCCTCCCCTACTAATCTTTGATAACTAGCATCAGGAAGTATTGATGTTCAGTCATGGAGAATTACACGATCGAGCAACGCATAGAGCTTGTGAAAATTCACTACAAACATGGTGAAAATTTTGCAGAGACGGTTCGAAAAGTCCGCACGTTTTTTGGTCATCATAACGCACCATCTCGCCACACTGGTAAATTGAATCACAAACTTTGAGGTTAGTGGTCCAATTCTGACCGCGAAAAGCAGTGGTCGTCCTCGTACTAGTCGGTCAAATGAAAACATATAGCCGCAGTGAGTGCGAGTGTCGACGAAGTCCTTCCACCTCGATTCGCCATTGTGCTCAGCAATTGAACATTTCGAGATGCTCCGATGATGAATTTTGATGTAAGATCTGCATATGCATGCTTACAAGATCCGATTGACACAAGATCATGTGTGTGGCGTTGACATGTATGTTCTACACATAGCCTTCATGTTTGTACCTTACATTGAAATAAAAAGATTCGTACTTTTGAAATAAATAATACTTTTTATTAATAAAATTAAGCGTCAGGTCATTTTGAGACACCCTTTAGTTTTTTATATTTTTTCTGAACGTTCTTCGTGAACTTCCTTTCTTTCTTTATCCCGGTACTGCAACTCTGCATCCGAGACTCTTTCGCCGTCGGGCCGTTTGATAGGGATGGAGGTAGGGTGAAATACTCCTACGTGGAGTGGAGAATTTCATTCGCTGCGTATATACCGAGGAATCAGGCGAAGCACATAACGCATATAAGATTGAGGGACGTCGTACGAGGAAGTCCCACGTTCGTTACACACACATACATACGTTGCATGCTACCCTCTGGCGTATATTGTGAACATCGAATATTTCTCCCAACAGCGTAGGCAAATACCGTCTGGGCTATATATGTATATATACGATACGATTGAGCTCATATACAGAATCAGTAAAAATTCCGGACTGTATGTATTAATATGTGTACCTATATGTACATTTCTCCAGAGTAGATAATTAAGTGAATGCGCACGTGTGTGGCATAGGTTATATATCGTTATGTACTAGAGGCTAGCTGAAGAAAAGTATTCGATATCGATAAACGACCGGACAAGCTTCATTTAAATGAAAATGATAACGCACCATAATTTTCGTGTTTCTTATTCGCATATAAATTTCGGGTGCATCGTTGCATTTATTTGACACGTCGGGAGAGTGTGACTCGCAAGCTTGCCTTTTTTCTTTTTACATTAATCCCTTGAAATAATATTTTATTATTTCGTTGGATTATATTATTTTCCACGAATTCGGATATACAGTAGTTGGATAATATCATGGAAACACTGCGAGCCATCCTCCTTTACATGTCAGTGGAAGTTTTACACTCGTTACAATTCTCTTTCGGGATCCTTCCGTTAATTACCTGTTGTTTCAGGGAGTTCAATCCTATCGGATATTCCAGAGTTGGGCAAGTCGCGAACGCTGGAATTAAATAATACACTAGTGGGGCAGAGAACATTCGGAACAATATCTTCCTGCTGAAATCGAAAACCTTCTCGAATTTCACGTACGTGTATTACATCGTGTAACACTGTCCCTCTGCCCTCGTAGGATGTGGACACTTTAGATTGTCCCGAAAATGTCACGCTATTGCAGAGTTGCACCAGTCCCAAAATATTCAAACTCCGAAATTTCAAACTCTACATTCGCAAAATTGAGTGTTCGTATGTTGCTCAGTGAACAAAATTCTGCAGAACGTACCGTGAATACTGAACAACTGTGATGATTGTTTATTATAATGGCGGTAACAATTACGAGATGCAGTACGTGGGTCAGTAAACAGGTTCACATGTTCCACCGATAAATGGTAAGGACATTGATTCCTTTTTTGGATGTACATATTATTGGTTAAAGTCCAATTTCGAAGTTACGTAAAGTTCCACCCGATCGTTTTTACAGAAAGAACGGTACTAAAATAGGAACAATGATCAATTGAAGTTTCTTATAAAAAGTCGTAAATTCGGCCGCAGTTTAGATCTATCGAAGACATATCGACTACGCTCATTGACATCAAAATTCCAGCGCAATTCACGGCTTAAAATACCCAGATTATGATTTTTTACTCTCGAATATAGTAAAGCTCATGGAAATTTCAATATTGAACTAGACATATTACTATATATCAAATTGACTAGACATATCTACTTTTAAGGGATCATAACAGTGTGACCGCCAAAAAACAGCCATTTTTTTAGGTGGATAGGATAAGCTAATCGGTCAAATATTTTTACAATTTGAAGCACCGATAAAGAATACAAAATGATTTCTTTCAAATATTTTTTTCAAACTTTATTTATCGTTAAACATTGTTTTCATTTACGGAAAATTGCGTGGAAAAAGATGGTGTCTCATGGTGGCTAGCATTGCGGCCGCAAGTTTTATCTGAAACAAAAATAAAGCCGCTATGTTCCTATGAAGATTTATTTACTGAAATTTGAAAAAATGGCGGCGGTTTGAACAAAAAGTATCAAATTTAGCCTTTTTTAAAAAGTTTTTCGTAAAAAAATGGGAAGATTTCAAAAAAAGCTACCATAGCAACATAAGGAATGACGTGAAGAATGTTCTGTTAAAATGTCGAGGAGGTTAAGGGGCCAGTCCACTTTCAAAATTTCAAAAAATCAAAAGCAAGCTAGACTTGAAGAAATCGACGATGATGAGTAATCAGAAGGCATTTTGTACGGTGCAGGAATTGCCGATTGCGTTTAGGTAAGAGTTTTTCATAGTATACACTTCAAACGCGTTTTTCTTGAAACAACGTATTCAAAATCTAGCTCCATCGTATCTCTAAAACTAATAAACCGATTTTCTTGAAATTTGAACCAAATATTGTAAACATGATTCGCAACAAGATGACCCTCGATGGTTTTAAATTTTGATTTTTTACTTTTTCTTTGCGAATAACTGCGAAAAAACGCGTTTTTCAAACTTTTTTCGTTTTTTATCTGCCATTTTTTTATTTTTTGATAAAACTTCATATCCGAGGGTCATTTTGTAGCTGGTGTCATACTAAATCTAATGGACTTTGATTTTTTTGTTTCAGACAAGCCGTTGCCGAGTTGTGATGGAGCTACCTAGCCCACCTATTTTTGAGGTGTTACGTTAAACTATAGTTTTTGTACGTTAAAATGAATAAAAATGAATTACATTTTTTTAAATGTATTTCAAGACTTTATTTATCAAGCTCAACAACTTTTATATTCATATCTTTTATAAAATCCTCAAAAAAATCGCGAGAAAAGCCTCTTTTCGTGGCTCCAAAGTGGACTGGCTCCTTAAAGTTCGGAGTGCGAGATCTCACGCTCAAATCACTTTTCCTAAGAAAGGCTGTAGCGACCGAATTTCGATCTAAACATTGGACAGAACGTTTATAACCGTGGATACTATCGGACAATGCAAAAAAATCGATTTTTTGAAAATTTTACATTGTGCTGATCTCTTAACAAAAGTCACCGGAAACATTGATTGAGAATGAATTGTGAATTCATTTCGCAGTATGTATTTCTCCGGAACATCGGAAAATCCAACATTATCTGTACGGCCCGTAGGTCGAAATTCGGGAGAACATGGATTTTAGCCGGATATTTCCGAATGAGAAGATATTACACCAATAAATGCAATTAAAGAACGGCGAATCGGAAATTGTGCAAACTTAATGCTCACGCAGACAGCCATACTGTGCTCGTTTCCAACTGATACACTGACACGAGAAAAGAGCCGAAGACTTCTATCCTGTCTCTCCGTCATTTCCGGTGGCTTGAAAAGACGATGGAATTGAATTTTCCTTTAAATAACAGATTCCTCGAACTCCTGCGAGTTCCGGGTCGTCCGGCTTTTGGCAAACGTCAACGGAGGCAATTTGTATGTTTCTCTGTTCTTTTTTTCCTTCGTCAACTCGGCGCGTTTCGTTGTATTGATGAAGCAATAGAGGGAGCGAGAGAAAAGCGAACAAAAACGAGAGGGAAGAAAAACGAAAAGAAATTCGTCGCTGGTTCGACGCATTCGACGATAAAGCGCGAATCGTACATCGAGACGTTCGTATTACGACCTTGGGTACCGTACACAATGGTACTGTGGCTCGGAAGCGAAACGAGCAATTTTACTGCGTCGTACATGTATGCGGCAATATTACGCTTTATATGATTTTCGGCAGTTATGTTGCACAATATACGGATAAAGATAGGGGGGCAAAGGAAAAAGAAAATCTCGCTCGGTACCGAGCCTAACTATACGCTGTTGTGGATATTTTCCGGGCTGCAATGGGGAGAGGTTGAAGCAGAAGGGTGTCGAGCGCAATAATACCACCCCGACAAGGGCGAGGTTCACATTTGGGAAGGAGCCAGGCCAAACCCGGAAAGACGTGTCTGGACGGATACCAACTCGCTAATGTCCTATACGATCTACTTTCTCCCTCTTTTCGCTCTTTGCCCCTCTCCCTTGCTCTCCTAACCGTACACATGCCTATGTACCAGTTGAAATACTCGCGCATACTAGCGCATAGGACGATTTATGCAAAATTCCGATAATTCGCGAAGTTCGACTTTATTTTCATAAAGAGTTCGACTCTTCGTGTTTTCCTAAGTTTCCTTTTATGTTTTCCCAAGTTTCAGTACATTATTTACGAGCAAAATGAATGTAAACCATCTAGAACCGACAATAGTGGCGGCGCGGTTGTGAGACTGCGGCGTTATACCGTGTCAAGCAGCGTTGGCCTGAGCTAATTCCTAAATCGGCGATTGCTCAGGCTCGATTGGGCTTGCGCGCCGACTACTGGCCGAGAAACATTCTAACCGAGTTTCCTATGGTAACATAACTAACCTGTGCAGCAATGTGACCGGGTAATCCCTACTTTGTGTCCGGCCCTGACCAGACTTGCCTGGCCTGATTTACTGACCGGGCCCTCCCATGGAACAAACCGGGAAGATCGCAAAATCGTTTTTTATGGCTTACCCTCTATGTTTGGAAATTACAATCTTCTGGCCGAGATACATTGCGAGCAAGTACATCTTCACGAAATGTGTACCTGGCTAGAACATTGACGTGTTCTGAAAAGTGGAGCCTGTCTTCAAGATTTAACGAAAAGTTACTTTGCTTTTCACCTCATCAAAGATATTTATAATTGATTGAGATGAAACTAATACATTTGTTGTAATTCTATTCATCATTGAAAGCATTAATTTCATTAATGATAATCAACGAGGATAACAATGCTTACTATAAATACCGGGATTACGATAACTAATGATTCATAAAGAATAGCAAAATTATTTTATAAGGCCATAAAGTAAAACAGGTTATTCGTGGTTTTTGAACGCCGTGTCGCCATGTGGAGAAATATCAATGTTCTGGCCGAGAAGACATTACTTGACTGTATTTCGCCAACAATCCGTCAGGTGGCTATAAGCGAAACGCTTCGCGTAAGCAAGGTATCATCGTATGAGGATAAAAGTTCGTCCTGTGGGTTGTACCACGTACCGAAGTGCTATGCTTACAGCGCGCACTTACGCTTATGATTTTTCGATACTTGCGAAATAACACTTTGCACTCTATGCCTTTTTCGCTCGGATAGTGATCTGTGTACGTTTTTCTATCTCTTTGCCTAGCAGGAAATGCGAGAAAGCGTATGTATGCACTCATATACTACCTTAGCAAGTAGATAACCAACAAACAATATGTTGTCGAAATTCTAAATTGAATGCACTCCTGATTTTACCTCCTCAAGAATTCCAAAAGCGCTGAAACGTAATTTTTAATTTCCTCGTTTGTTCCTGGTTATTTTCCCATTTATTCCCTACAACTTTCCTAGTGATGTTACGCTTATTCTCCGGCCCGTTCCTGATCAGTTCCTCAGAAAGGAAACGGCGGATCGGGACCTAGCCTTAGACCTGTTACATTGGGAACCTAATTCAGGGTGGAAGGCCCGGCCAGAGGCTGATATTATCTAGGGAAGGCAGATCAGGGGCAGTACTGTTTCCCGACCCAAGTTTCTACATGGGTAAAACTCAATGAAATATAGCCGCCTGGATCGGTACGAACTTTCCATTCTCTGGAAAACATTTCACACGTATTTGTGGAAACTTTGAAGCTGAAACGCTCGAGCCTCCTTAACGGGCTCCATCTACCTAGGTGAGTCAAAAAATTGCATTTTCCGAAAGAAGAAAGTATCCGATAGTATCACCATTTTAGCTATATTCCCTGAAAATATGAGTGGAATACTCCTAAAATTTAATGAGCTAGAGCTTTTAACAGTCAACCGGTCGAGCGGTAGCAGCACCATACTTCAAACTTTAAACGCGTTTTTCTCGAACCACTGTTTTCAAAGTCGGTGGGCATGATATCTCGAGAACCACTTAATGGATTGTTTCCAAATTTACAGAAAATACGATGAGAAACATTTAGAGGTCGTTGACGATCTCACTTTTGTTAAATCAATCTTTATTTTTTAATAGTTATGTAAAAATGACGACATTTTTCATAGATTTTGCATGCCCGCGTTTCAATTTATCGCCACGTTGTTAAAAAATGATTTTGAATGTTTGTTAACTTGAATGACTTAAACAAATTATTTGATATATTGTTAACTTGAATAACCCCTTTGGGTTTTAGATTTCAGATGGACCGTTTAAGCTGGAAAGTGTCCACCACCAAACGTCACGAAAGAAATTTCATCATTTGCCGGCGGCCATATTTTTCGGTATTTTTTGTGTTAAAAAAAATGCGTTTCTTTTACACCAACCGTTTCCCAGAAGAAAAAAAAATCGGAATTTAGCCATTTTTTCGGGCCTCCGGTAGCTTCTCAAGAGATCATCAGTGTAACGGATCGAAAAATAGCTGATTTTCGCGATTTCTCGCGAACGCCGAATTTTCTATGGTTAAAATACGCTAATCAGTCTGCTTTTTTTATGTTAAATAAAAGTACTTATGGAGAACAGAAAATACATTTTTAAACGAATATTTTTATTCTTTTACATTTTTTTCAACGTTTGAACATGTCTTTGGAAAAAGGAGTCCTCACGGTGTACTCGGTTGTGGCCGTAAATATTATCTGACATGGACGAAATTTGTAAAAAGATTATTAATCAGTATGAAACCCGCTATCTTGCTATGGAGGTTCTTTTAAAATCAAAAGTAGCAAAATGGCGGCGGTTTGAAAAAAAAAAGTATCGCATTTAGCAAATTGTTTCGACAGTTTTTCGTTAAAAACAATATCAAGATTTAAAAAAAAAAGCTTCCACAGCATGATAAAGAATGGCATGTCAAAATTTGATACGGATAGGTCGAAAACTCTTCCTTTGAGAGTGTTCGAGAGACATTTCGAGAAAAACGCGTCCATCCGCAGCTGGTCGACCCTTTGTTGATAAATGCTGTAGCAACCGGAATAATTCGAATTTCGCCCTAAAAATTAAACAGCGTGTTTGTAACCGTCTCTACTATCGGATAAGGCAAAAAAGTCGATTTTTTGCAAATTTTACAATTTGATTATCGTTTAACGTGTTACACCTAACTCGTGGACGGAAAGAAGAGGAACTTTCGCGGTTTTTTTCGTAGAAAACGTGTGCGGGTTTTCAATATTTTTGATTACATTAAAGAGTATAGTTCTACGTATCATTTACATTGGCTGTATTGAAAAACATTTACAAATCTAGTATATATACAACGTTTTGTGCAGAGCGTCGTTTGAAAAACTTTCTTCGCAGCGACCACTGATGCTTGGAAACGAATCGTCCAAAATAAACAAAATCACCCGCATTTAGTTTCTGCATAAAATTGTATAGTGCTCGGACGGAGAATTGAATAAAATATTGACTTTTGAAAAAAGCCTCAGTCCAATGTGAATTACTATTTTCGGTAAACAAAAACGCTCTATTTACGTTGATTAAAAAACCAATGCATCGAGGAAAAATCCATTCCTTCAAGCACTCCTTTTTGATATGTAAAAGAAGCTTGTACAATTCGAACTTAATCGGTGAAGTAATTTTTTAGATATAGTGGTCACCGATTTTGGCAAAGTTATTTTAAGAAAAACTCCTTTATCTCGGATTGACTCAACATTTTCAGGAAATATTTTTGAAATGTATTTCGAAAATCAGTGAAAAACCAAGAATCGATATTTTCAACGACTTCAACTAGGTGTGAGCCTTTAATCTCCAATTTTGTCAAATTTGTTTCCATGACTACATAAGTATTCGATGGCCAAATTTCCAAGTATTTCATTTTCGTATTTTTTGGAACATCCCATTTTTTTAAGTGAAAATCAACCTTTTCCCCATCTCAAGTTCAGTGCCCTGTAATTATGGAAACTCACTTTTACAACGAATCTGAGCATGCGAAAAATATTTTGCTTCGTCCATTGCTTTGTCGTTGCACAACGATTTTCTTTAATAATGATAACTATCTCGAAGATTAATTTTTCGCTGAGTAATAATATCCTTGAAAATTGATAGTTCTTAAATGTTTATGGTACATTTTAATACTGATTTTTAATGTCCAATAATGATGTTCTAGAAAGCTTACACCGTTGAAAGTTCGTTTTTTCTTATTGAGCAATAAAACTCTGAAAAACGAACGATATACTTCAAGATTGGTAATATTTTCGAATTTTTTGTCGTACAACAACATTCTGAAGGATCGATGATACTTTTTGCACAGAATTTTCAAGAAAAAATACCATCAATTTAAAAGGAATGTCCCATATGTATATGTATATCTGGCCTCAATTCCCAGAGCACCAAGAGAGAAAGGGCTGCAAATCGCACCCACGGATTACTAAGCGAGTAAATGTCGGCCTGTTGTTTTAGCTGCAGGATCGGTCTCGTCCGGACGTGATTTTTTTTCAAATATCCAAACAAAGCCGCTGATTCCATACGAAACTTGTTTTGTATCGCAATTTTCGATTCATATTTCTTCTGCGTCATACTGATCGCTCTTCACCCCTTTTCCCCCACATTCTTCACACTCAATAAGAGCGATACACATTTTTCATGAAACTGTCATTTAAAAAATTCTTACTATGCGAATAAAAAGTACCGACTTCTCTCCAGCCGATAAAAATTTCCTGTTGTCTCTGTTTTTTCGGTAAAAATGTCCTGTTATCTCTGTTTTTCCTCTTCGTGTATCGCATTCCATTCATTCATCGATTATTTCCGATTACGCGATGCTCAAATGTGTTCGAACTTGGGTGACTTCATAGACGGAACTTTTGCGATCATGAAGTACAGAAGCGATTTCGAGCCAAATGTCACTCAAGTACCTCCATGAAAAAGAAGCGGCCAAGTGTCTGTTGGACCAGGAATTGGCAAAAAACTTCGTGGTCTCTTGGGCCCGCATACAATTGCAATATTCAATTGAAACTTGATGAGTTTCTTGATGTGTGAAATCTCTTAAATATTATCGGAAATATGGCAGATAGGTGCAATTCAAAAAAATATTATTTTTTGTCGAAACTAGTTGCTTTATAGTGACCGCAATAATTTTAAATGAAAGTAATCCATGAATGCTGATTTCGTTAATCATTTCCGATCTTCAAATCAAAGGCTAACAATAATGAGAGGGCTGGAACTCCACTATCGATTTTAAATACTCACGACGCTCGACAAAGCCACAGGAGTTTATTCGAATATCGTTGAGTAGGCGTTTAAAAAAGGTATTCAGTGGTGCCCTACTCGATGGGCCAATTTAATTTTTTTCATCGACACTTTTCACGGTCGGGCAGGAGTTTATGTAGAGCCTCAGCTTGCCAAATTTTGGCACCATAGGCGAAAAATCAAAAGCGCTCCACAACTGCGACAAACGAACAGACATGATGGAATTATAAGGGTTCGCAATGACTGCAAAAGTATAAAAATCCTTCAGTGCCACTTTAAACCGTTAAAATGAGTTAGGCTGTGGTGAAAATGACGAGCACTCGTTCGTGGCTTGAGTCAACTCAAATTGAAGAGAAAGGTCGAACATGTGCTGCAAGAATCGCAGATTAACGGGTCACACCTAGTGCGCGGCCGGAAAAAGAGGTGTCTTCGTCAATTTTTTTTTTGGCAATGGGTGCAAGTTTTTACTTCTTTCAAAATAAAGGGTATCATTTCAAGTATCGTTGACAATTTTTTTATTGGGAAATATTTTCAAACGACGGAAATACAGTAATTTGCACAGACCGCTATGCAAAAAAGGTCCTTTGCGGCGGCCACTCCTGCTCGGGAACAAATCTTCTGAAATTTAAAAAAAACCAAATGAATTTACTTTTTGTACCGTATTATCTAGTCTTTAATCGAAGAATTCAATAAAATAATGTTTTTTTTACTCGTCGCCTATCGAAAGTGATTGTCGAAATTTCGGTGAAAACCCACTCTATTTCCCTTGATATAAAAAAGTATGCATTGAAAAAAAAACCCTCGAGTAAGGACTGCCTTTTGATATACAAAAAATGTCTGTGAAATTTGAAGCACATCGGTTTAGTTGTTTATGAGATATTTTGGTCACTGGTTCTAAAAAAGTAATTCCGAAAAAAACGTGTTTAAAGTTTATAACTGTAATGGTAAAGCGGTAAGCGGACCTACCTGTAAACACTAATAACGCCTCCAATTTTCAACGGACCGACCTGACATTTTCAGAGAATATTTTCGAAAGGTTATATTATAAGAATCCGTCGAAAACGAAACATCGATTTTTTCAACAATTTCAACTAGGTGTAACCCCTTAAAGATAAACTCCTTATCACAACGATACAACGGCTAGTGAAACTTCAAACGCGTTTTTCTCGAAACTATGTTTTTCAAAACGGTGTACACGATTTCTCAACATCCAATGGACGCATTGACTTGAAATTTGGTACACTTATCCAATGTAATAGTAGTTAAGTCTTGATCGCCGTTTTCTTTCTCAACAATTTTTTGCCATAGTTATTAACAATAATAGTGCCATTTCTCTTCGAAAACTCGCAAAAAATTTCAACACTTTTGTATGATGATTAAAACGAAAAAAACAAAAAAACTTGGGTAAGCATTAGTCACTATTATCTATTTCAAGAAAAAAAAATTAATGTACACACAAATAAATTTCCAAATGATTTTTTAATCATCTTACGTATTTCTTCAATTTTTTTTCTCAATAACCCTGATTTTCGCGTCGTCACAGTAGCCTAACCCTTTAAGCGCACGAACCTCGAACGCTCCGCCCAAGCGAATACTCTTCACGAGAAAATATGCAATAGATAAAGTTGTCCCTTTAGACCATATTTTGAATCCGTTTCAAAGACCTCCGTATATATCTTCCCGAGAATGCAGCATCTAAGCAAAATCCTCGTAGCGAGCGATTTAAATATTGAAATCACAGGGCGCGAATGGCAAACATCGCCATCTGTTGAAAGTGCAGAGGACGCGATAATGCGCACGGTTAGAACGCATTGATCACATGGTAACTTATGATCGAATACCGGCATCCGCGGAATCTGTCATATCGATTATTGAACATAACGACGATTTTCGCCCCAGCGCGATCGAAGATGGCGCGACTTGCACATTTTGGGCCACCAGACTCTGTGCACGTTTACTAGCTAGTCAAACGAGCACTGTATTCGAAAACCGTCGCATAAAAACTTTAGTCAAGTAGATGATATTTTTTTAATAAACTGTGTGGGACTATAACGGAATGTATCTTTGATCAGAAAAATAATTATAACGATTTGCCTCCAAATGCATCCACTTCTGCAAGTTTCTGTACAAATGCAATTCCGTGAACTTGCAATTGAATGAAATCCTACATTTTAAGATGTCATTTATAGGCTACAATAATCAAACAATTGTTATCTATCGATCGCATTATGAGATTATAGTACCTTTTAAGAATATCATAAGCTACCAAAAAAGCATAAACACGTTGTGAACAAATATTGAAAAATGCCAGCACAATACATGATATTTGAAGAATTGAGACAAGGGAAAAAAGTCATTTTTTCTAACGGGTCCGTAGATGTAAGATTAGCATCATCACTGCCAGGCTCTATAAAAAAAAATTAATCGAACTATTTTATCGGTATTTAGTGACATTTTGATTATTCGTAGAGGTATACGTCACGATTGTTATACAAACGTAACATAAAACTACTTTACCCGTATTCAGTGCCATTTTGACTAGTTCCTAACGGTGAACGTTACGTCATAACACATTACGAAGAATCAAACAAGTTTGTGCCGTATTTCGGCGCGAACTATAACCTCTACATCGCGATTACGCGCGATGCCGATAAAATAAAGGGCGACCAAGGGAAAAAAGTGAAACATTTTTATCTGCTCATTTCTCACGAATCTTAACTGTCGAAAAATTAAAAGGTCATAAATACAAAATGTTTTTGGGTCGTGAAAAGATTCCTCGAAAAGCTTTTTCATTGGTATCTATTTGCGGTTCTTAGACGATGTGTTAATCCATTTATTTATAAACGTCGAGAGTGCTTCTTCCAGCTGTTTCTCAGTGCACTCCTTTACACCCCCCCCCTCCTTCCACCTCCGCCCAAAACAATCTGGCGTACTCGAAAGTATTCCAACCTTATATTGACAATGCCAAACTTATAATTGTTAAACTGTGCCCATTACCTTCCTTGTCACGTGAACCAACGAATCATGGACGAATTCTGGTTCCGGCTGACCAATCAACTCGAAGTAATCCAGGTATTTCTTTATTATTTATCTACTTTGTCAATTCGTTTGTTTTCGGAGTTCGCAATTGACAACACCGTCAGGGCAGCCTTTACGTAACGCGAAAAAAAAAAGAAAAGCAAGATAAACAATCATGGGTTGTCAATAAATGATGGCTCAGGGGAATGGTTCCATGTTGATCGCAGGTTGAGGGAACGGTGGCTCTGCAACAAGGACAACAATGGATATCCGGCGTACTGGAACAACTGCATCAAGTACTCAAGAATGCATGCAGCGAAGAGTACAGCAGGCAAATAAAGGATTTCGCTTATCACGTTGGTTCTTGGATTCAGAGATTATGGGAACAGGTGCAATTCCATTATTATTCGGTGCAGTTCAACTCCAGAGCTCTCTATCAGCATGTGGGCCATCTATGCTTCGGAAACGGTACATCAGATTCTTATGTTTTAGTATATTATTGTTGAGTCGGAGATCGCATCAGAGTAATCCCTGGGTTTGGAAGGGTTGGTGGTTTTCTCAATTTTTCCGCCAACCATGGTCATTTCAATAGAGCATGAAGTAGTAGACGGTTGTGCCGGTCTAGTAGTTATATAGAGCACGAAGTAAAAGTGGGCATTACATTATTTTTATTCATCTGACAACTATTTGCAAAAAGCCGTTTTCTATTATGGACAGAATACATAAATTTTTGTAATAGCTGGATATTATTTTGAAATTATTATATCGAGATTGTGAGATGAAAACTCTTTTGAGTTGCAAGCATCAGCAGTAAAAATGCTCAAGTGGAAATGAGAAATATTAATAGGTTGAAGAGTTATGAAAGCATAAATGTAAAGACGGAATTTTTGGCTGATCGAATGGGACAAAGATTATTGAGCACTACCACTTAGTTTTCAACTGGAGAGCTCACATTTGACACGATTTTTTAAATATCTCAAACTATTGCTCAAAGCCATGAGACATGAAAACAACAAAATTCGAGACGCTTGATTTTATAGCGGTTTTGATAATGAGATTGTCATCGATTCTGTATTTAAAAACATAACACAGTGCGGAAAATACTGTCCCATACGCAATCAGTTAAGCCTATATTGTTGAAATTTGCATTGTTAGGAGGCAACTAAAAAGAATTTTCTTTGAATAGCACAATTTTTGTGCCAAATCTGAACTGTAAAAGTCACTCAGAGGTCTTTTCGGATACTTATTGAAGATCTACAAACTGAATCTACAAAAAATGATTTTTTATACCAAGAAATATTAAAGAATAAAAGAGAAGTTTGTTGCGTTGCAACTATTTAACGACCATTACCATTTTCTTCACAAACCCGAATATTTAACAATGAACAGATTGTCTTTAATCGAGTGAAAATATATCCCAGTATACTAGTAAGATTCCAAGCCAACTTGCGGAACTTTTAATTACGAAATTGCGACTCTATAAATCGTCTTCTTTATACGGCACTTTATGGAGATGACATGTTAGCCACATTTCTGTCTAATAATTTATGCACTAAATAATTCTGCACTAAAATAAGTTCTGAAGATTCCGTAACGATAATAAAAACAGGGGGTCACCGAATGTTAACAGAAAATATTAGTGATAAAACTTGTGACTAGCAAAAGGATTTTCGTAACATAGGATTTTCGTATCATAACATAGGATAAAGGATTAAGGATAGAAGATAACAACAATTAGTGTCTCCAAAGATATTTTCACCCTGCAAAAAAGCAATTCAAATTTCTAACACAGTTCTTCGGGTTCCATTTAGCGAATGGAGCTGTCATAATTTTTTTTGTCCGTCTGTCACAGCAGAATGCACCCCCTCTTCCTTGCATAGAAACCTCTCAATTCGTACACTTCTTCATAAAAAAATACTTTGTGAACTCTTTGATATTGATTAATTCATAAAGATATGAGATTAATTCATATTTCATGAGATTCATGAAATTTTCATGAAATGTGATTTCATGAAAGTGATCATGAATTTTCATGAAAGTGATTCATGAAATTTTCCTTTTACTAGTCCAAAACTTGTGACTAGCAAAAGGATTTTCGTAACATAGGATTTTCGTATCATAACATAGGATAAAGGATTAAGGATAGAAGATAACAACAATTAGTGTCTCCAAAGATATTTTCACCCTGCAAAAAAGCAATTCAAATTTCTAACACAGTTCTTCGGGTTCCATTTAGCAAATGGAGCTGTCATAATTTTTTTTGTCCGTCTGTCACAGCAGAATGCACCCCCTCTTCCTTGCATAGAAACCTCTCAATTCGTACACTTCTTCATAAAAAAATACTTTGTGAACTCTTTGATATTGATTAATTCATAATTCATGAGATTAATTCATAAAGATAACATGTCATAGAAACTTTGGCGTAATATTTATTTTTCGGAACTCCTTTCTTTTCTTAACTCCTTTCAAGAAAAGCCAATAAGCGAAATGTTGAACGAGTTACACGTAACTTGTGGCCGGAAAAAGAGGTAATTTCGTGATTTTTTTCTGAGGAAACGTGTACGAGCTTCCAATTTTTTTACATTAAAGAGTATGCTTTTGAGTATTTGTTACAATCTTTGTATTGAAAAATATTTTTAAATGTGGTAGACGTGGTTTATTCAGACCGCTGTTTGGAAGACGTCCTTCGCGGTGACCACTGCTGCTCGGACACAAATCATTCAAAATACAAGAACCGAACGCATTTATTTTTGCATGAAATTATATAGCACTTTGAGGATTTAATAAAACATTGATTTATAAAAAAATGGCCGCGGTCCAAAGTGAAAATATCGGTTGCCGATGCAAAAACGCTTTGCTTTGGTTGATAAAAAAAACTATGCATCGAAAAAGAAGTGTCTTCATTCAAGGACTGCTTCTTGATATCTATCAGAAGCTTTAAAAATTTGAAGTTGATCGGTGCAGTAATTTACGAGATATCCCGGTCACCAATTTTAACCAAGTCCTTTTGAAAAAAAAAGCGTCTAAAGTTCGCCGGCTCGCCGAACCTACCCATAAACGCTCATAACCCCCTTAATTTTGCACAAATCGACTCCAAATTTTATGAGAATATTTTTGAAATGTTATATTTTGAGAATCCAACGCAAACCAAAAATCGATATTTTCAAAAAAGCCATCTACGTGTAAGCCTGATGCCAAGGTCTTATCCGTCAGATTTTTTACACAATTCGAGAATGTACGTAAAAATTTTATATTTGAGAATGTATGTAAAATCTTGTCGTATAACCCTTCGTTGTCACAGAGTCAATTTGACCTAGTAAATAAAGCGCAGACCTTTTAGAACGTGTGACAATGAGGGTCTGATGAACAACAGATTAATCCGAAAACGTAAGAAAAGTAATTGAGTTTTTATTTAATATTAAATGGTACGACGAGAACTGAACCATTATTTAAATATAGTTTTCTTCTGCAAGGAAAATATCAACGTTTCGATGGATAGCTCTAACAAGAGATTATATGAATATTTATTTCAGTGTCGCGAAGAGAGATAGCTTTTTGCCTCGCTGGACTAAGTATCGGCACGCTCATAGGATATAATATTGGATTGCACTGGAGGCAATCGCGAAGTCGAGTTCAATATATGAAGGCGGTCATGTGTCATCATTACATCGGCACAGAGGTAAATAAGACTGAAATTCCTTTCTACAAACTGTTTTCTATTTGTCTCCATACTTGGCTATTTTTTTCAACATGCTTGCGACTTCAACCTCCCCAAAACTTTCCCCAACGAGTATAGCGTCGCCGAATAATTATCACGACGCAATCGTGCATCTAATAAAGCAAGAAAAAAGTGATCGTTACTGCGATCTATTGAGATTAAAGATAAAACGACTATTAAAAGTAACTCGATTAAAACAACGAAAAAAACGTATCGCTATCAGGGTATTTCAATGGTAGACGATGCGGAAGTCCCAACAATCCAGAGACCGAACGAACTCTTGATCCAAGTGAAGGTATCCTCGCTGAACATCGTGGACACAAAAATATCCAACGGTTATTCCAGACTGTACAGAAGGCTATTGAATTCTGGAGTGAGTTGTCGATGCTTTTTTCGATTCCATTCCGTTGATTCAATTGACTATTCACATTCAAGCTTAAACTATTATACATCCGATTTAGCAACAGAAGGAATTGCCTGTCGTGCTGGGAAGAGATTGCTCCGGTGTCGTGATTGAAATAAGTCAGGGTGTCGTAAACTTCGACGTCGGTGATGAGGTCTTTCTAGCGCTGCCTTCCTGGGCTTCCGGCACTATGGCCGAGTACATAGTTGTCGCGGAGAGCCAGATTGCCAAGAAACCCAGTCACATTGGTTTCGAAGCCTCGGCGAGTTTGCCGTACAGCGGTTGCTTAGCCTGGGATGCTATCGTCAATAGATCGATCATCGCGGAGGGAAATGCCAAAGGAAAACGGTAGATATTCGGTATAAAGTGAATACAGTGAATAGCTGTATTTATTCGAGGTCATAGGCCTTCCCCGATGACTTTGATATATTGGGATGTTAAATAAATTCCCGCTGTTTTTTCGTGAAAAAATAATACTTTATTTTTAAAAATCCTTCTTAATTCTTTTAAACGTTCCGAAACTGTTGTGTGATCCTAATGATTATGCAAGTGAAACCTAATTATTATGGAAGTTCAGCTACCGTCTGACATGAGCCTTCATGAAGTAATGCCTCCAATTCAAAACATTAAAATCATTATTTTTGAAGCGGCTAAACCAATCTCTGCGTGTAGTTTTCGACAGAGCATGGTCGCCGTAAGTCTCAACAAGAATTCTGTGTGCTTAAGCTGCACATTTTTGTCTGTCTATTGACATAGGCAGCATTTTAAGTTGGCTTATAGTACTTCTTTATAAATACATTGCCATCTTAAACTACACGCACGCAGTTCTGGTAACGCCATCTGTTGAAAAACAGCGAGAACTTATTCAATGTCCTAATAAAAAATAAATAAAAGCAGCCGCTGGGTTAATGCCTGGATCTAAGCTAGGGGCAGGGGGGGGGGCTAGGAGCGATTCGGGCATTAACGAAACTTGTAGGTAACATTTTATTAACGTCATAGATAGAATAAATAAATACATTTCATTATAAAGTTCAAATGCTGTTATAGTATGTACGTTTCAAACATCGAATTATTTTGAAATATCCGCCAGATAATGGTTCACTTTGTCGAGTGGCTCCCTGGATGAGCTCATCAGCGCGGTGTTGCCACATTTAACTGTCTGATTGTTGTTAACGATCTGACATTGTTACTGTCCTAAAACAAACCGTTTGTGCTCAAAATTCACATCTTTGTTGGAGTATTTTTAACGAACGAAGTGGGGAAACCGGTTAATTTTTTAACGCAACACTCGTAACACTAATTGCAGTTTGTTAATTTTTTTCCTTTAAATCGAAGCGTTATTTTAACCTCTACAGGCCTATGACTAGTGTTTACGAGGCGCCCCGCGTAT
This sequence comes from Ophion obscuratus, assembly GCA_964007375.1. NCBI lineage: Eukaryota > Metazoa > Arthropoda > Insecta > Hymenoptera > Ichneumonidae > Ophion > Ophion obscuratus. The sequence goes on from OZ023318.1 coordinate 9,162,777, forward strand.
TGCCCAACGGATGAAGGTTCAACTGGAACCTTCAAAATCTCCGAAACTATGTGGTGAAACGGATTAATTTATGGACAGTTAATGCATCCTAAATTAATCTCTCAGTGATATGAATTTCAATCGTTTACAAGCATTTCGATTTTAGTGTCGAAACTCCTTAGACTACATGCACGCAGTTCTGGTAACGCCATCCGTTGGAAAGTAGTGAGAACTTATCCAACGTCCTAATACATTGTAGGGCACATAATTCTGAGTAATACCGACATTAAGTTTTACATTCAAAAGTTACAAAACTTCGAAATTTCTAAATATGAGAATGACGTTATAGATGTGCGTGAGACTCCGCAAATCGGCGATTTTGGCGTTTTATTATCGATACAATAGACGATAATGTTATTCGGTATGATTTTTCTATTTACACAATGCGGGCTTCTTCGGGTGTTTGGGTTAGACACTGGAATAATTCTGCATACGTGTGTAAGTAAGCGTATCATTGCTAAGAGTTAAATGCTTCATAACCTTCAGATCGAGCGCAAGTGCCGTATGATTTAAGCTCAAGGTTGCCCCGAACGATTACCGTATACGTGTGTCAGGTTCAAGGTCATCAGCGAGGTAGACGGAACTTGTATGACTAAAATGAAAATTGAAAAATTAGTTATAAAGAGAGGATATAGAACAAATCGAGATATCCCTCCATACTTATGTGAGCATTTAATTTAGAAGATACTGCGGATATTTCATATGAGTCGGATTAAATTAGTTCAAGTTATCCTCCAAGCCATAAAAAAAAGGTTGTTGCGGGAAAAAGTTCCCCGTCGCATTATTTTGAGTTTGACAATGAATATTGAGTATTGGGTTAGACTACGGTTGCGACCCGGAAATCAGGGTTATTAAAAGAAATGTATTTTGAAGGAATAAGTAAGATGATTGAAAAATCGTTGGGCCATTTATTTGTATGTACATTAACGAAGTTGTGTGCTGCATTTCTAAAACAATATTAATAATTAAAGTTAAACTTTACTTTAAATTGTAAGATGCAGTTTAAGATAATTTTTTAGTTAAATTTTAAGATAAATAATCTCGTGAAGGACCTTTGAACGTGAGGGGCTTAACAGTATACTCGATTTTGCCACCTGGTTGATTTTAAGGAAAAAAAATTCTTAAAAAAAATTATATTGGCTGTCGTGAACGAGCTTTTTTGCCATCGTGTTTCAAACATGATTAAAAAAATATTGAGTTTTTTTTTATTTTCTGAGGACAAATGCCATTATTATTGTCAACCCTTTGTACTCGAGAGGTGACTTACTATCCGAGCGAAGAAGGCCTCGAGTACAAAGGGTTAATAACCAATGGGAAAAAAATGTTAAGAATAAAAACGTCGGTCTAGTCAATCTGTTCGTCAAACGTCGAGAAAATGGTGTCTACCGTTTTCAAAACAGCGTTCCAAGAAGAACGCGTTCAAAGTTTTAGACTACCAGTATAGAACCGCTAGTAAAGCTTAAAACGCGTTTTTATGATTACAACGATAGTTGTTGTAATCATGAGTTTAACTTCAATTTGCAATTCCTGCACCATATGTCGAAACATCCTCTTCAATTTGAGCTTCCTCAAGCGGCGAACGTGCGTTCGTCATTGTCACAGTTGCCTGCTCCTCAACATGGTAACGTTTCGATATCGGACCAATTGCACGTTTTTCATGAAGACCCTGAGTAGGATTCAAAGCTTGGAAGAATCGCTTTTTCTGACTCTCTGGACTACTCGAACTTTCATTGAATAAAATGATCGAACGTGAACTGTAAGATGTGTCCGCGCAACGCAATTTATAATTTAAAAAAAAATCCTGTTTCGTATCGTAGGATTTTGGTCTACGGCGGCTGTTCTCCCGTTGGCTGTATTCTTATCCAGCTAGGAAAATTGTGGGGAGCTCACGTGACGGCCGTTTGCCAAGTTGATATGGGTAGAATGGTGAATGCGTTGGGTGCTGACGATATAATATCATGGGATCAAAGGACTATCGAAAAAGAGCTCACCCTCCACGACAAGTATAGTGAATTCAAAGATTACATTATTTTCCACTGATCGAAGTTGCCAGCGTTACTTCATCGCTACACTTCAAAGTTATCAGAGAAGAGAACAGCGTCGCTTCAGAGTTCTCATCTCGGTTTAACCTCAGCGAGTTTCATCTTCTCGGCACAGCTAAAAGGCGTGAGATTGAAGTTTGCATCATTGGAGTACAACGAACATACATTTATTTTACTTACTCAAAATTTTTTAACGGGTTTTGGCTATCAATATCCCTCAACCATTTTTAAGCTCCTTTTGGGAGATCTGCGATTGAATGTTGCAAAAAAGATTTCGTATCATATTTAGAATAAGGGAATAAAAATATGAGTATGATTTTTCATTGCATTCGAACGATGCAAACTGCGATATCATCAAAAGGAATTGATTTGAAGAATCGCTGTCAACTTTTGTCAATTATACTATTTATGCAAAAAAAAATTAATTCCTCGGTTGATCCATAATTTCGTTTTATTTTTAGATATCACGCTATTTTTTATACAGGCGGTCGACTCAGCAGTGATTTTACATTGAAGAGACATTTGCTGCCAAACGGTTCACTCGTCTCGACGATGCCAGAACACTTAACTTCCGATTCGTTGGGTTTAATTTTTGGTAGTGTCTTTTCAAGTTGCATCCGTCTCAAGCGCTTGATACAGGTACGTATGCACGAACGGGCGCAATATTCGAATTCGAATAGATATTGGGAAATCAGTAGCCACACGAAGTCGGTGTGCGGCTTCTGCGTTTTCCCATGTCAAGCAGCGTTGGCTTGTGCTTGCGTGTCGTCCATTGGCTGAGAGGCAGTTTTACTGGGTTGTTGATGCTAATGCAAGTTTAAGGGATCATCAGTGTAACGGATCGAAAAAAGCGGGATTTTCGCGATTTTCTTTTCGATGTTTATAATACGCTAATCAGTCTGATTTATCTATGTCAAATCAAAGCACTCATGAAGAACAGAAAATACATTTTTTAACGTTTATTTTTATTTTTTTACATTTTGTTCAACAGTTGAAAATGTCTTCGAAAAAGAGGAGTCCTCACGGTGTACACGGTTGTGGCCCTAAATATTGTCTGAAACAAAATTTGTAAAAAGATTATTAATTAGTATGAAAACCGCTATCTTGATATGGAGGTTTTTTAAATAAAAATTTACAAAATGGCGGCGGTTTGAAAAAAGTATAGAATTTAGGCTATTTTTTTCGAATTTTTCGTTAAAAAAAATATGAATATTAAAAAAAGCTTCCATAGCAAGATAAAGAATTGCGTGAAGAATGTTGTGTCAAAATTTGAGACGAATAGCTTGAAAATTCTTCCTTTGAGAGTGTACACCGTTTTGAAACCGTGTTGACATTTCGAGAAAAAGGCGTTTAAAATTTCAAGTGCAGAATTTTCATATCAATTGTCTACTTACGATCAATCGGCGATGCCAGGGCCATGCTTATAACCGTCTATACTGTCGGATAATGGAAAAAAAATGCTAGCATAACAATAAAAATTGTTTGCATGATTACTTTGTTTTAAGCCTGTATTGAAGCCCGCTGAAGAATTATGATAGCTCTAGCTTGCAGTTCTTATGCGATGTTATTTAAGGGGTTAGGCTGCTGTCACGAACCGAAAAACGAGGATTATTTTCAAAAGATAATTTAAAAGGAATAAGTAAGATGATTGAAAAAATCGTTTAGACATTTATTTGTATGTACATTAACAAAGTTATCCACCAAATTTCATTTAAAAATATTTATAACTAAAGAAGTTATAAAGAATCTTTTGAAGGACCTTTGAACGTGAGGCGCTCAATGGTGTACCTGTTTTTGGCCACCCAGTTGATAATAAACAAAAAAACGAGTTTGTTTCTTAACATAGGTAATATTGGCTAAGACTTGACGGGGATTTTTTTTTGCATCATGTTTCAATCATCTAAAAAAAATTGAGGTTCGTTTTTTTTTGCGGCTTCGAGGAAAAATAACATCATAATTGTTAATAAATAATGGAAAGGAAAAAATTATTTGAGAAAAATATCGGTCAAGACTAAACCATTATTACACTGAATAAATGCACCAAATTTTAAGTAAATCCATTCATTAGATGTCGAGAAATCATGTACACCGTTTTGAAAAACATAGTTTCGAGAAAAACACGTTTAAAGTTTTACTAATAGTTCCATCGTTGTAATCATGAGTTAACCGTCAATTTTCGATTACTGCACCATATGTTGGACCTTTCTCTCCGATTTCAGTTGCCTCAAGCGACGACCGAGAGTTTCGAAATGTTCACAGCAGCCTAACCCCTTAACTCTCGGATCTTCTTCATCTTATTTTCTGTACTATAATATAGATGTGATTAGAAAGAACACGATGAAGAAATGATACAGAATGGTTGAGATTTTTCGTGCGGGTCACTTATGTATAAAAGAAACTCTTTGGAAATGTTCATAATCATGTACTACATAGTTGTAGTCTAATCAATTGTAACGAACTGAAGTTCTGCTATTATTTCGTCGTTTGGTTCTTCGATACATTCTTACCACCGAGTATGGTAACGCTGTGAATAGTTGAGCGGCTCAAAAATTGCGGCAAACAGATAAATTAAAGAAAATTATTTTAATAATTTTTGTTTAATATGCCACTTTCTTAAAACAGACTAAAAAGTATAAAATAATTGCTCCCAGCCCCATACAGATTGTCCTGAAAATCTGTGATTGTGAATTTTTAATAGCTATAAAAATACTTGTAAGATTTAAAACGAAAAACGTGGGGCTATTATCTATTGCACGCTCCCCACATTTTCATAACTATTAAAAATTCACAATCACCAATTTTCAAGACAATCTGTATGGGGTTAAAAATCTGTATGGGGCTGAGAGAAATTATTATATAGTTGTTAGTCCGTTATGAAAACATGGTATATTTAAGAAAAAATAATCTCAATACTTTTATTTTTTATTTTTCAGTTTCACTAAACTATATTTTATTTATTTTCTTTCTCCTTTTCTCTCTCTCAAGGCAATTCTTCAATCTGAAACCTGTTGCAAACTGTTAAATATTGCATATATTATTGAAAATATATACAAAATCTGTATATTACACACACACACACACATATGTATATATGTATGTATGTATGTATATGTATATATATTGTATATTCATATTGATCTTGTCTGTCTGTTTGTTTGTCATCCAGTTCTGAGCTATGTCTGAAGTTTCAAGTCTCTAGCTCATCCGGAAGTTAGTTTAAAATCGATTGCAAAATTTGTACCGAACAGATGAACAAGAAAGCGAGTTAATAAAAACGTGGTGATAAAAAAGACTACAGGGAATTTGAAGCTTGGTATACCTCTTAAGACTGATTTTACTTTCCACCTGGTGCATACATTCGAGAATTTCAAATTTTTGCTGTTTTTGCCTGAGATCATATCTCCCATACGTCCTCAAAGTGAATTTTAATTCAATATTTTACCTTTCTATACTCTGTTGTTTCAGTATATTTTTGGTCGTAATGGTCACCAATGGGTTGACGGATCGAGAATAAACAGCGATTGTCTGGAAACATTGCGGGAACTCGTCGACGCGGACCAATTGCAAAGCGTCGTCGGAGCCGTTTTTCGACCGAGTCAAATTGAGCAAGCGTTGCATCACGTGTTAAGCCCGGACGCAATAGGTGCTACGATAATCAAGTTTCAATGACGAAATGTAATTTTTTCTTCCCTCCGCGGTTTTGAATCGCGCAGCGGCTCGTAACACGATTACAACAAAAATAACGTAACCATTGGTGCCGAAATGAAGACTGACGCATTGTACCAAATTGTCACAATAACGAATTTATTTTTCTTCCTTAACGGAGAGATGTAGAATCAATACGATTTACTCATGCATGAACGTGAAAACAAATTTTTCAAATGTTTTCTTTCACCGATTTCTCCAAGCGAAAGGAAAATATCGAAATTTCATTTATTTTGTGGAGCTAAGAGCACAACAGAAAAAACTGCAATTTGGAATCAGTCAGGGCTAAACAGCCGATGATTCGTGCAACGGGCAAACAACAAAGAAACAAGTACAGCCAATTTTTGCTGGCCACGATGTTGAAAGTGCGCTTAGTACATAATGAGTATTCGAGAGAAAGACGTCGAAGGATTTTGCGCTATGGATCGTGAAGAGTGCCGATAGTTGTATTATAAAGTAGTAGACGGGCCGTCGAAAGTTATTGGCGTTGTTAAGTTTATTAAAAAATAACAATAAGAAACGAAACAAATGTTAATCTTCTATTTTACTAAATAAATACGTGGTGAAAAGTCTCTCGTTGTATAATCGGCGAATGAATCCTTGACGAACATTGGAAATTGGATGGACGCACGTACGGTACATTTTATGAGGACAGTATGGATCGAGGAAGCAGCATTTGGAAGTCGTGAATGATCATTTTCTTGGTTTCCCGCGCGTTTTTCCAGCTACTTTTCCTCTCTTCGCTGGTGCCTTTTTGTTTTCGTCTGCCTGTTTAGTTGCAAACATAAAATATTCGATTATTGTATAAACGCGATTTTTTCAAAATCACCACAAACAAGAGACCGGTCATTATTTGCAAGGGCGTTATTTACTCGTCAGATTTCAAAATCAATTTCGATTTTCATTACTTCAAGATATATTATAGAGTCCACCGTCGCGAGTAATTTTATATGTGTGTGTAGTGAGACTGTCATAGTCCGAAAGCTGTATGAACAAAGTATTATAATCACAAGATATATTACATATAGAGCTCGTAAAAGTACACTACCTTAAACAAACCCAAACGAACACGTCACTACTCCATTTAAGGGATAACACCACTCCTAGGATTTTGGAAAAATCGTTTTTTTAGCTTAAAAATACTTTGGGGTCATAAAAACAATATGCAATTGGTCTGGTAGCGATTTTTTTTTAAGAGTCAATTATACATTTTGCCGCAGCGCCTCGGACTTCTTTTAAGCGCCTATTACAACTTTAAACGCGTTTTTCTCAAAACCACTTTTTTCAAACTGGGATGACAGATTACTCGAACACCTTTGCATGGATCGATTTGAATTTTAATAATAGCTTCACAATTACATTCTCTATGGGAGTACGTAGCCCTTTTTTTAATTAAATGTAAATGTTTTTAATAAACAATTTACTGCTAATTTTTTTTTGAAAAAAAAAGCGCCATTTTTTCTCAATTTGACGAACAAAAAATCCATACGTACTCCCACATCTAAAGATATATAGATTACAATTTGTTTTGTTCCAGGTCTTATACCTTACGAGAAAACCGTCCTTCCGTAAAGCTATTTGTAAAAACCACGCGTTCAAGATAAGCTCGGTCGCCACCACTTTGTATTAAAATTGTAATTAAATTTTTTTGTATTCTTAAATATGTGTTGAATAAACCCTCTTAAAAGAAATCCTATTCCTTTTTCATACTCCCAAAATAAATTGTCAAAGTTAGGCCTTATTTCCTTCCGCTAGAGTAGTGTTATCCCTTAACTGCATTTGCATTATCCATTTAGGTTTGGTGGGTTAGTTCGTGCCATTACATGCATTTACCCTCTTTTATTTCCGCCGGACCCAAACATACTTATATATATATATAATCATTGGCATGGGGGCAGCCCAAACCCCATAAAAAATCGATGCAAAATAATTGAATTCAACTAATCGATTAGTTTCATTTGTTTCATCCTAGCGAGTATAAAGAATTAATTTAATAAAACTTGAACTAAGTATTTCCTTCGTCGTAATTTCGTAACTTGTATAAAAAGTAGCGATTTTATTACGTAAATTAAATAAACATTCAAATTTAACAATGAAGTTAACTGTGGGCTACAGCAATACATTCGATTTGACGGCTTATACACAACCAGAAGAATACTGGAAGATCAAAATTTACGAGTAACTAATAGATAATATCAATAAATATCTAAAACACCGATTTGAGAATCTACCGGTAGCTCATGCAGTTAACGCATTTTTTAAATTGGATATGAAGACGAGTGGATTTCATCAATAGATATTTAAAAAATCTTAATAATTGAATACGTTAGCCATAGAAACTGAAATGATGGTCATGAAAGACATACTTCGTTTAAAAATGATGGAATAGATGCTGGAAATTTAAGAAAGCATATTAAAAAGCAGTAGTGGCCTAACATTTATAAACTTCAGGAACGCCCCCCCAGCAAATGCTGACCACGCCAATATACATTACATTGGGGTGAGCTTTACAGCACACCCCAAGGTAATGTTTTGTAAATAATGACCGAAAGAACCCAGTAAAAAAACTCACTTTGCGTTTAGTTGGTGTCGTACTAGGCAAAACTTTGAAGAATGTGTCGAGGCGACCTTGCGTTGAGGTGTTGCGTGCCTTGAGCAATTTCTTCGCGCCATTCCTGATTCTATCTTCGGCGAATTGCTTTTCACCGCACAAGTACTTCACCAAGCCCTCTTCGTCGGGCTCGTTCCATTTTAACTACAAATAAGCGTCAGTCAAAATATAGAGGAAAATAAATGTACACTACCGACCAAATGTTTTCGGACACTTTAGATAATTGTGAAACTTTCGATCACTTTGGATAATTGCAAAATTAGGGTGTAGTTCCGAAAAGGATATACCTCCGATTAATTTGGAATTTCGTGTACCCGTGTATTTTGACTCGCTGATTACGAATATGAAGGTGAAAATACTCGCAAATTTGATTTTCAAGGTCAAAACTCAAATACTTGTTTTTAAAAAAGTTTTTCTACTTTATTTTAATAAATGTTGATCTTAGATAAAAAAATTTCCCATAAATTTCCCGCCCATTAAATTTCCCGCCTAATTAAATTTGCGGGTATTTTCACTATCACATTGATGATCAGCGTGTAAAAATACATACGCACACGTCTTTACGATTTACATGTCGTACCGACGAACCGATGTGTTGGTCTAGTGGTTAGAGTGCTTGCCTCTGAAATCAACACATCGGGAGGTCGCGGGTTCGAATCACCGTCTCGTAGTTTCGTCGAGAAATAAAAACACAGGCGTGACGTAGCTCCAGTTGTACACAGATGTCGCGCACACGGACCGGTACGTGTGTGTGTCGGATGAGTATGACTGTAGCCTGTGAGCTATTTCTCGACGAAACGCGACTAGCTCCGAGGCTGGGAAGCGAACTCTCGTGACCGGCTGTATTGGTATAGGTTTTCCGCAGTTTCCCTATACCCATGACAGAAATGTCATGATGAATATAATACAGAGGGGGAAGTCGGCTGCGGCCGCAATGGGAAGGGGGGATGATGGAGAGAAAGAACAAGTGTAGAGCGGTGGACATATAAGTGGAGCCTTGTAAAAAGCCGAAAAGGCTGTGCAAGTAAAACTCGAAATATATATATATATATACATACGCACACAAAATTCTAAATTAATCGGAGGTATGTTCTTTTCGCAATTTATCCCAAAATTATATTAGAATAATATAATTTATTCTAAAGAGCTATATTGTATCTTCGTAAGATAATAAATGTAATGAATTATGTTATTCTAACATTATTTGGCAATTGTCCAGTGATCGAAAATTTTACAATTATCCGAAGTGTCCGGAAACTTTTAGCCGGTAGTATATGTCCTTTAGGAAGGTTTTGCAAAGCTCGGTTGAACAACAAAGACAACAATCGTTTTATTATAAGAGCGAGATTGATAAATTTTAGAATAGTCAGCGAGTACCTCGATTTCTTCGGGATCCGTTATGTCTGGATTGCTAAAGAGCAATCTCGCTTGCTTGTAGTTCCACTCCTCGGGTATAGGATACTTTTTCGTGTCCAAATTTTCGATTATTTTCTCAAGTGATCTATGAGCCTTAATCAACTCTATTGCCCTCTTTGGACCAATACCCCTGATCGTATTCGTATAATCGCACCCCAGCATGATACACAAGTCGATGAACTATGGAAAAAAATTAGATTTGGATTTACGACAAAAAATCGATGACAATCGACGGCGGACAGGTTTAAGTGGTGTCAAAGTTGGTGCGCACCTCGTCCCTGTTGAGTTCCATTTCCTGGAGGACCTTGTCGTAGTGAAACTCTTGAACGGGCATTTTCCTCGCTTCGCTGAAGGTGAGGTGTCTCAGCAAGACGCTGCTTCCGAAAGTTAAAGCGTCCATGTCCTCCGTAGCTACAGCGAATACTTTGCCGGCTTTTACGAGAGACGCACACTGGGCTTCGGCCTCGCAAGGTGCCTTGATAATTCGAATGGAAAAACGTTATCGCACGCTTCACCGAAATGGGTTCCCGACCCGTCAGGTCTTAACCAACGATATACTGAAAGAGCACCGCTTACATTTACGTATGGAATGCCCATAAGAGATAGAAGTTGTTTGGCCTCTTCCACGTGAGTGCTCGAGACTTTAACGAGCCTCCTGTTGAATTTCTCAATATCCTCGACGTTGCCTGAAATTCAACATCGGCTGTTATAAACTCGTGCAGGAGATAATGCGGGTATGCCCTATATGCTTTCGGCGCATATCTTTACCGGCTTCTTCTGCTACCTGCAGTGCCTTCTGGGCCTCGTCTCTCCTCTCAGCCCGTTTAGCCAACTCGCCGCCTTTCAAATTCGGCGGTTTACCGTCAAAAACGTAAACTGGTTTTATACCATTTTCCACCAGTCTTATAGTTCTGTAGAAAGTTCCCATCAGATGGCTGGAAAATTACAACAAAAATTGGCGAGCTGATGTATGTTGCGATGAACTGGAGAAACTTAAATTTGGATTGTTTTAAAGTTTTATTCATGCCCAGAATGGTTGAAATATTTGTTTGAAAATTCGTATTCTGAAAATCTGTGCTGGTACACACAGCTATGTTGGGCGTTGCTTTTATATTAATGTTTGTGCAAAATTGTTGACTATTCGGTATTAAAAAATGTCACATTAATGGCATAAAAAATTTTCCAGTTTTTGTTGTAGAATTCTCTACTATGCGAAAGAAAAAAATCCATATCTTTACTGTTGAATCATTTATGCATTTTATAAAAAATTGCCTTCATTTGTTGTAGTTTATGTTTGAAGTATCTTCTTCTTGTTTTTATTCCTTTCCGTTGCACTATTTTTTCTTCAATACAATAGTCTCAAGTGCTTTTTAATACAATCATTGCAAATATACGTAAATTATTTTTAATAAAAAGAAAACCAGTTTTGTGAAGTTTCAGTTCACCAGTATCAAGATAAAGCAAAAGTTTTACCATGGGAGAATGCATTTCTCACTTTTCTTCAAGATTGACATTTTGAAAAGAAAAGTTTGATTTTGAGTTATGTTGTAAGGAGGCCAAAAGACTCTTTTTTTGTCCAAAATGCCAAGCACGCAACAAAATTTTCTTTGACTAAAGAGCTTTCATCCCCATTTAGGGAATTATTGTGAATCTTATGATATATCTTGCAGCCATTTGGTAACTTTGTTTATTCTTCACTTATATTTATCCTTAGAATATCCTATGTACGATGATACCCAGTTCAGGGTGCGATTAATCAAATCAATGTTGAACCGTTATGGTCCATAAAACAAATAAGTATGTTGAAAATCGAATTCTGAATGAACTAATTGTTCTTTATATTGTGGATATACGATCTTAAAACTTAAAGAGTTAGGCTACTGTAAAAATGATGAACACTCGTTTGTCTCTGGAGGCAACTTAAATTAAAGAGGAAGGTCCAACGTATGGTGCAGGAATCATAGATTGAAGGTAAAATTAGGATTACAACGATAGCACTGCTGGTAAAACTCGAGATCCATTTTTGCTGAAACTCTATTTTTCAAAAGAGTGTACATGATTTCTCGACATCAAATGAACGACAAATTTGGATTGACTTGAAATTTTGTACACTTCTTCAGTGTAATAGCAGTTTCATAGTCGTCATAGTACAGTCGTGCTGTCGCTGAAAAACCCTGTAAAAGGAAAAAATTAGATGGAGTCCAGTTTTTAACAGGTGATTCTGTAGGTGCTGCGGTTGCTAAACCCAAGTTTGCATAAAAATTGGGGGGCAGGGTTTTGTGTATAGGGGATGACAGAGGATGGGGGTGAATTGATGCCAAACTACAACCCCTACGAGGTCAGCGCAGTGAGACAAAATGTTCAGAAAAATCCGGTGTTGTCCACAGTGCCAAAGTAATTTCATTTGGGGTTCATTTTGGGGGTGAAAAGTGGGGTGAAATCTTTGTTCAAATGGCAATTTAGGGGGTGAATAATATATTTACCTCCAAAAAAATTGTCTATTGAATAACTCAAAAACAATCGATTTTTCGTATATGGTTAAAATGTACGAAATTTAGAGAATCATTCTCTCTATATTTTCATTTCTGTACACCTCCTTTGAATTTTGCTTTTTCCAATCCCTTTTGGGGGGTTGAAAATAAAAAATGAAATTCCGGGAAAATTATTGACCGCATAATTTCTCCGCCGTGGAACAATTTGTAGCTTGAACCCTCAGCTACATTTTTGTACATAGTGCTAAACTCGTATCTCGTTATGTTCAGTCAATAGTTTTCCCAGAATTTTATTTATAATTTTCAACCTCTGAGAGGGGTTGGAAAAAACAAAATCCAAGGGTGGTCCATAGAAAAGAAAATATAGAGAAAATTGTTCTCTACATTTCGTACATTTGAACAGTCCCCGAAAAATCGATTGTTTTGAGTTATTCAATGAACAATTTTTTTTCTATTTCAACAATTTTATTTTAATTTTTAATTTTGCTTTATTTCTCAACATTTTTTTTTCATTGTTTATTGACAATAATATCTTTGAAAATTGAAAAAAAATTCAATTTTTTTCTTTGGCGATTGCCACAGAATTCAAAGAAAGCTCGGTCAAGCCCATACTATCGATTTGAAGAAAAAAACTTGTTTTGTTGTTTCATATCAACCAGGTGGCCAAAATCGAGTATACAGTTAATCTCCTCTCGTTTGAAGATCCTTCACGGTTTTGTTTATAAATTCTTCAATTATTAATATTTTTTTATGAAATTCGGTATACAATTTTGCTCATGGATATACAAACAAATGTCCTTACGATTTTTCAATCATCTTACTTATTCCTTCAAAATGATTTTTTTCAAATAACTCTCGTGTCAGGTTGTCACAGTAGCCTAACCGCTCAAGCAAAGCAAATTGTCAATTGTGATGTATAAAAAAGGAAGGTAATTTGAAATTTATCTCTTAAAAAATCAAACCACTCGACTTATCTTGCAGTGAATTCCTACGGCAGAATTGAAAATAATATTCTTATTTACCTCAAATGAAAATTGCCAGCTTTCTGCTATATACATATTGGTCCTGAGGATAATTATTAACAACTGTTCTAAAGTGATTTTCTCGCCAGTAGGGAACAACCAAATGGGAAATGAACGAAAAAGAGGTGTGCAGCCTACCTAGTTGTTTCACCATCCGCAGACATCAGTTGTGCTCCTTCAGAGCGCACCGCAATGAGGAATTGATAAAGACACATAGACGCATCTATGGCTATTTTGCGTCCTGAAATAAGGACCGAAAATTAAACAAAAACTGTGGAATAACAATACCATTGTCTATTGAATAATGCCGTGGAGCAACGAGTAACAAAGTGATTTTACCGAAGTAATGTTTGAGCTCCTTTTCCTTGATAGCGCCCGGTGCCAGATCGGCGATAATTTTTGATAAACCAAGAATACCCATATTTCAAGAATGAACGATTCGCTTTTAGAAATAAATTTCAGAACGCTCTATCGATAACCGCGAAAAGTGGAATAATTACTCAACGTTGGCGAGAATACGAAATCGCGCAAGCAAAGCACGCGTTGCGTAGAACGCACAACTTTACCGCCACTTTTTCACTCCTATTTGCAGCTACGTATGAACAAAGAACAGATATTACATGGAACTCCACGGCCCGTGTTAATATTTGGCAGAAAAAATGTAGTTATTATTTCCGCCGGTAGACTGCGCGGCGATGTATCAGTGTGCCACACACAATGATAGAGGTTCAAGGCACGCCTCTCGCGGTTGTTTCTCTCTCGCGTATGCCTATCGGGCTATAGCGCTGTCCCGCTTGTATTAATGGTCGACTGACCGACCAAGCTTTGGGCGGTTGGGTAGGAGCACGGTCTTACATACAGGTCTTGCAACGAAGCTAAATTTTCGTGGTGGGGGTAGGCACTCTTATATGTTTTAATTTTCGATTCACTAGGCGCCGCTACGCGTCGCTACTAGCGAGGGGAAGTAGTTTCCCCCCTACCTCCTACCGGCGAATGGGCCTATGGTGTTTACGTCACGCAGCCAACGGCGCATGCGTTGCGGTCAGGAGGGAAAAGGACACAAGAGCTATTTCTCTCTTCGTCGCACCACTACTTTCCCTTGCCGTCACGCACCAAGCGGCAGAAATTGGAATAAAAAGCAAAACATCTAAAGGTGCCTACCCCCACTACTGCCGTTGTCAGACCTGTATGTAAGACCGTGGGTAGGAGACAGCGCATCCCAGTTAACCAAGCGTACCATTAGTACAGCGTACCGCAAATGTGGAGTACGCCGTACCCTACAGTACCGATAATGTAAGGCTACGGGATACCAGCGTACTCGTACCTGCAAGATATCGCTACCTTGGAGTTACACCGTACTGCAGTCTACGGTGGCTCCACGGTGGCGATACTGTACCGGTACTGTATTAGTACATTGGTGGTACAGCGTACCGTACGGCATATCGGTCATGTACCAGTACCGTACGCACGTACGAGGTGGTAACAGTACCGGTACGGCGCACTCCACATGAGGGATACATTTGCGGTACATGTTTAGCTGGGATCATTTAAAATCACGTTGAGATATTTCTGTCGCGGACGGCCGTATTTGGGGGGGGGGGGTACAAGGGGGGCCCTTCTGAATCAGTGATAAATTATAGGGGCGCTTGGTACAAAATAAGTCACAATCCATCATTATACCCAACAATAAACTGGAATAAAAAAGTTTGCCTAAATTTTGTAGATTCAGACGTTTTTGCATTTTTCCTGAAAGGTTGCGGCTACGAAATTTTATCTTAAGGTAGTACGTGCGCGAACCTCCTCATTAGAAAAAAAGTTGATTTTTTTTTATGCTGTAGTAGAAACATAAAAAATGACATCCGCGAAAACTCTGCAGGCCTTACCGGCTAAATACAATAGAAATTAATTCACGAAATCAACGCATTTAACCCGCACCATATAGGGAATCCGTGCGGATCGAACTTTGGAACGGAAATAATAATATTTGCCGGTCAGATCAGAGCTATGCGAAAAGCGACGAATAACACGAAAATTGTCGCGGTCACGTATGCTCCATAATAAATATAGGTTACGGGACATTTCGAGCAGATATCATCGATTCAATCGACTCATTTTTGCGTTCGCTTACCGCATTACACATACACTACAACACACGATTACACATACGGTAAACAAACACATGCTTGACATGTATCGAAAGCACCTGAATACAGCGTTGCCGCGGATATTGCCAGAATTATGAAATGGCGGCCTGTGACAACTCAAGTCAGATCTGATTGCGATTTTACTTCACTTACCAAACTATAATACATACAGTTATTACATGCACTTCTCAAATAATTATTTTCTGTATCATGTTTATTACTATACCCAAATACATTATATTTTGCTTTTTTCAGATTCAATAATTTATAGATTTTCTGTCGACTAGTCAATCCGCTAGTACTACCTTAAACTAGCTTTTGCCCGCGGCTTCGCCCGCGTGGATGTCGGAAAATATCCCACGGGAACATACTACCGTGATTAAAAGTACCCCATTTGTTAATCTAGGTTAACAATGTCTTCTCACATTGCTTGTTATAGTATCCGAGGTGCGGCGCGCGGATTGGTATATGATTGCTGGAGGTTAACAAATCCGAAATCTTACAATAGTAACGGAAAACATAACGAAACGGAAAATTACCTACTTGAATGCCAAATTTGAAGGCAACTGTAAAACGGAAATTTAAATCCTACCAAAAAAAAAGTTAAAGTTAAGGTAAATAATTCCCTTAATAATTCAAATTAAGCTTTTACTTACATTGTTATTCTCAGGGGGTTAGGACCATTTTTATTTATACTTAAAGTACCTCTTTATATACTACATTAGAGGTTCAAAGTGACAGATCATGAGAAAAGCGTAGCCGTCCCACGGGGTTACCTGCAGTACCAAAACTTGTATACAGTTCACCGTTACGGTAAACTTCAAAGACCCACGGAAAGAGTTGGCCTGCCGCCTCCAGTTCACATAAACTACCATAAGTAAAAGAGCGTGACATGTCAATGCAGTATTCAGCGGCGCAGGAATAGTTGTCCCCGTTACTATCGTGGGACATAATGGCAAACTCTTCCCAGTTGGCCGCCACATGGCTAACGATTTGCTCGCGCACCTCCCTGGCCATCACTTGTGTGTCATACAGTAGATAGGAGAGGGCCCGAAACAGACAGGCTCCATCCCCAATTATAGGAACTATGGTATGAGGCACCAAAATCCCATCAATTGTTAATGATTCAACAGCCATTGTAATAGATAGCAAAACGTAACTGTTGTTTTTTTTTTAACTAAGTCAGGGTAAAGAAAATATTATAAAAAATAATTTTGAAAACTTGGAAAACAAAGGAATGCGCTGAAAAGCACAGTTTTTAAAAGACAGTTTTGTACTAAAAAGTACAGTTCAGTTGTATTGTAAACGATCGCTGCGCTTGCGCTAAACGTGTTATCTGGATAAATGTTGCATTTATAATGAGTTGGCCCGCCTTCTCGCACTGCTTATATAGTATCCGAGGAGCGGCGCGCGGATTGATATATGATTGATGGAGGATAAAATCTCTAAAACCTAATAATATAACCTAATAACGAGACGGAAAATTACCTACTTAAATGCCAAATATGAAGGCAACTTTAAAGTGAAAATATGAAATCCTCTTTATTCTCTATCCTGTGAGAATTAAAAAAAATAGTTACGTAAATAATCCCCGTTAACCACCCCCCCCCCTAAACCCCTTAATGACAAACTTTATTACATAGGCAAGTCTTTGTGTCAAGTTTCAAATAAGATCAAAGAAGATGTTTCAAAGAAGATAAGCCCCGCGATAAAATCCTCCCCTGTAAAAATGACTATCCCCTTTTAACCCGTTAGGGGTCGATTTTCAAAAAACCCTGATACACGTTATTCTTTATTTTTGTTCTCAAGCATAAATACTGACTTTCGAGTTAATCGAACCGCGCGTTAAAATTCTTCCATACAAACTTTGATATCCCCTCTTAGGGGTTAGTTTAGGAAAAATAAAAGTGACAAAGTTTATAATTTACTTTATAATTTATTT
This sequence comes from Ophion obscuratus, assembly GCA_964007375.1. NCBI lineage: Eukaryota > Metazoa > Arthropoda > Insecta > Hymenoptera > Ichneumonidae > Ophion > Ophion obscuratus. The sequence goes on from OZ023318.1 coordinate 9,180,190, forward strand.
GTGTCAAGTTTGTTTGGGTTTGCTTGGGTTTGCTTGGGTTTGTTTGGGTTTGTTCGACCCCTAACGGGTTAAACCCAAACAAACCCAAACAAAGTTTCACCCCCAATTTAACTCCCTTAGAGGTTGAATTTCGAAAAATCCTTCCTTATTCCTTGTCTACATTATAAAGGGAACCTTTGTGCAAAATTTCAGCTTTCTAGGTCCAAGGGTTTGGGCTGGGCGTTGATGAGTCAGTCAGTCAGTCAGTCAGTCAGTCAGTCAGTCAGTCAGTCAGTCAGTCAGTCAGTCAGGACTTCTCTTTTTATTTATCTTAAATATTTCCTTTAAGCATTCGCCCCCCCCCCTTTTTTTATTGTCGTTACGGGATAACTCCCGAAAAGCTATTACACCCGATTCGGCCAAAATTTTGCACAGATGTTCCATTTAATATATAAAGACATAGTCCCTTATGTCTTTATATATTAATAGAATAGAAAAATATATAGTATATATACATAGAAAAATCCCTTGAAGGGATTTTTGGCGCGTTCCAATAGAAATCGAGTTTTAAAGTTTATTTTTTAGCCCGCACGAGTATATCTATAGGGGCCGTCCATAAATTACGTCATCGACTTTTGCTGATTTTTGACCCCCCCCCCCGAAATCATCCTATCCGTCATATCGTTGTGATCAAATTAACGTTACCGTCATCTAACGACCAGACCCCCCCCCCCCCTATTTTAAAATGACGTAATTTATGGACGGCCCCATATCGCTCGCCACGGCCGATCGATATCCCCACTCCTGCGACTTCACTGGTGGCTAGCGTGCCGCGCTTATCCCTGCAAGTACAGGGTGCGCCAGAGAAACTTACTTATTTGAAAGGTCAATAAAAACAAAAGTACTTCAATTATTGTTAAAATTTTTTTTTTTATTTGAGAATACAATATCCCAATTTTTTTTTCATGCAGTCTTGAAAATGACATCGGATAAATGGCGACCCCCATTGCGCATACACTGATGAAGTCGATTTTTGAAAATCGTATCCACTCTTTGCAGCATATCAATCGGTATGTTGGCAATGGCGTCGCGAATGTTGTTCTTGAGGTGTGCTATGGTCCGTGGTCGATCGACATAAGCCAGAGATTTCAAATAACCCCATAAAAAGAAATCGCATGGAGTCAAATCTGGAGAGCGTGCCGGCCATTGGAGATCGCCTCTGAGAGAGATGAGGCGGTCGGGGAAATGTTGTCGCAACAAATTCATTGAGTCTCGTGCTGTGTATGCTGTGGCTCCATCTTACTGAAACCACACGTTCCTAACGTTCATTTCTTCGAGTCTTGGAAGAAAAAATTCCTCGATCATGTTCCTGTAACGAGCTCCATTCACGGTAACTGCGCGTTCGTTTTCTTCAAAAAAATAAGGACCAATTATTCCCATTACCGACATCGCACACCAGACAGTAACTCGCTCACAATTAAGTGGCTTCTGGTGAAGCTCACGTGGATTTACACCACACCAATAACGCATGTTTTGCTTGTTGACGCAGCCGGAAATGTGGAAGTGAGCCTCGTCACTGAAAAAAACGACCGCGTCTTCAGGCAGGTTGTCAACCAGCATTTCACATGCATTTTGACGGGCAACAAAATCGCGTTCTTGCACAACAGCCAATTTATAGGGATGAAATTGAAGGTCTTCATGGAGAATTCGTCGAACAGTGGTGTCAGAAATTCCCATAGCAGCTGCGTGTTTGCGAGCCGAACGCCGGGGAGAACGCACAACTGACTGCCTCACTCTTTCGACATTTTCCGGAGTTCTGATGGTCCGTTGAAGTCGATTTCTGGGTTTAGCGATACTTCCACACTCCCGAAATGAGTTAACCCACGACAGAATCGAATTACGGCCAGGAACGAGTCTGTGAGGAGGAATTTCAAAGCGAGCGCGGAAGGCACGTTGCGTAGCAACAAGTGAGCGACCGTTAGAAAAGAAGCTCTCGACTGCGAAGGCCCGCTGCTCTCTAGACCAGAGCATGAAGGCAACTGACTGGAGGGAGAAACAAACTTGGGAACTTCCCCCTCCAGATGCGCCCCCTCTCGCCCCTCTACCCGCCCAACTCACCACGCGGGAATTTTTTCAAATAAGTAAGTTTCTCTGGCGCACCCTGTATATCTATATAACCTAAACCAATTCAACCAAAACCAACACCCAAACCCAGCCGGTGGGACCTGGTGTCCGGAGACCCCTAAAAAACGGTGGACACGATTTCTCAAAAACTATCGCATCGATCTTATTGAAATTTTGCACACTTCTTCAAAACAGCATTGACTAGTGATTAAATGAAGCATTTAAAAAAATTAAATTTAGATATTCGGCAGAGTTAGATGCAAAATAGTTCAATTTTTGGTACAATTTACGCTACGCATAGTCTTGTAAAATTAGTTGTAATCGAAAAAAAAAACCGTCGCTCAATCACTAGTCAATGCTATTTTGAAGAAGTGTGCAAAATTTCAATAAGATTGGTGCATTAGTTTTCGAGAAATCGTGTCCACCTTTTTTCCGAGGGGTCACCGGCAGCCAGGTCCCACCGGCTGAATATCCCAAATTTTATAATGACATTTAAAAAAAAGGTTATTGCAATGTTGCTCTTTTATGTGCTTATAATTTGGAATAAAATCATTTATCAATTATATTTTCTTTAATAAAGAAAATATGCCTTTTGGCTTCAAAACCCACGGACTCGTCTTAGGAACATTTTTGCATCCATTATAGGCACATCTGCTACACGATAGCATCATTAACAATGTTGTAACTCACAAACAATTTTAAACAGCCAATTTTCCGTGGGCAAAGAGTCTAACAGAAAAGCGCGAAATATACGAATACACGATTAATTAACTAGTTAGATTGATATTCAGTATTAATAATCACGAATACGTCCGACGCCGGTTAAATTTCTGACAGATGTAAGCAAAGTAGCAACAGATTTCTGTACCGCGTAGTACGTTCCTTGGAAGAAATCGCTGAGGACATGCTAAAAAGAGATGGAACGGGTGAGATAGAAAGGAGCGAAAACAGATCGATTTAAAGCCGGGGCTCCCCGGCAGAACGAGCACGTGCCTTAGACCGCTCGACCGTTGCTGCTGTTAACATTGGAATCTGCAAGAGAGCGAGCGAGACGCGAAATCATCTCAACCGTAGTTGGCTCGAGCGTAGGAAGAGGTGGAGCTGGGTGGAGCCAAGCGCGCCTGCGGATGTGTGCGTGCACATCGACAAAGGCAGCGCTTTAGGTGGTTGGGGGAGTAACTACGAAACTCCCCCAAGAAACCTTGCCAAATCGTCCCATAAGCCGTGTTGTTCCATGTAATATCTGTTCTTTGGTATTAAGATATTCTGTAAAACGGAAATCTTCCGCCATGAACAGAGATTAGTAGGGAGATGTACAACGCTCCCCTTTTCGGCGTGCCTCGCAAATGGCGCTAAATCGCGGCGGCGAGTTCGGGAATATGATTTTGTGTGCATCGCCTCTGTCGAGGTTGCAGATTCCCTTGCTGCCGCGCGAGTCGTGAGCACCGCTCAAGTCGACATCGCAGCAGCGTGCACACGAATGGGTAGCTCGGTGGGGGAAAAGTCTCTGCCCCACGCTCACTCGACAGGCGAACGGAGCGAGGTTTTCCGTCCGATCGAGCTCGACATATGTGTGGCCGTGTTACGGATTGGAATATGCATTAAATGAATTTTAAAGAGAAAAACATGTATCGAGAAAATTGTTTTCTCTCGGTTGACCGTTTATGCCGAGAATGCGGGTTAAAAAAATTAACGACGAACCGCGTTGAAAAATAAAACGCCGAAACGACCGTGGAAGGTTCAAAAAGAAATCTTGAGCCTTTGCCGCGGTCGTTACGGCGATTTTTTTCAACAGTAAACATTATGAATAAGCGTGTATCATAAATGTTTTTCTATCCACAATGAGCGTCGTGGCTGAGTTAGCAGCGTGATGGATTGACGATGCTTGCGGCCCGGGTTCGATCCCTGGCTAATCGACCTTTTTTAATCTATTTTTTTTCTTCATTTTATATTCAAAAAATTTCGAACTTACTCTCGCTTTAGCTATTCTCGCCTGTCCAGGCATTATTTATGATATTTAATTCATATATGTTTAATTTAAAAAAAGACATTGGCTACCCCGCAAGGCTCTTGTGACTGCAAACCTGCCTTACGTATACATACTTATCCAACCAATAGCTGCATACCAATTGCATATTGTTTTTATGACCCCAAAGTATTATTGAAGACAAATGAAAACGATTTTTCCAAATTTCTAAAGTGGTGTTATCCCTTAAAGAAAAGAAATTAATTTTTTGATCGTTGTAAATGTATATCCCTTCTTAAAGACTTTAAAGCGTCTGGCCACCTTGGCCGATCAAAAAATGGGTATATTTTTAAAAGAATCATAAACTCGAAAGTCGGAATATTTTTATTTTTTTACACATCAGAAAGGACTTTAAGAATAAAGTTAATAAATTTCCGTTCAAAATATTAAAAAATGGCGCCGTTATGCACATTGCCGCGGAGGCCCTCCGCACGATACGCGCGGTCGTTGTCCCAGCTGTTACCCGGTCATGTCACATCTGAAAAAAAAATTAGCTCCTTCGAGAGCAGTGTCGCTACAATGTAGCGTAGCGGTTTTTTTTCGACCATTAAAAAAAATTTGCTGAGCCATAATATCGGTGAAAAATACAATTTTTTTTCTTCGGCTCACCATCATTTTTTTAATGGTCGAGAAAAAAACTGCTACGCTCCATTGTAGCGACACTACTCATCGATGATCTGATTTTTTTTGCAGATGTGACATGACCAGGTAACAGCTGGGACAACGACCGCGCGTATCGTACGGAGGGCCTCCGCCGCAATGTGCATAACGGCGCCATTTTTTAATATTTTGAACGGAAATTTATTAACTTTTTTCTTAAAGCCCTTTCTGACGTTGTGTAAAAAAATAAAAATATTCCGGCCCATACTTTCGAGTTTATTATTTTTTTTTTAAATACCCATTTTCAATCGGCCAAGGTGGCCAGACGCCTTAAAGTCTTTAAGAGGGGATATACATTCACAACAATCAAAAAATCAATTTCTATTCTTTAAGGGATAACACCACTCTAAGAATTTAGAAAAATCGTTTTCATTTGTCCTTAATAATACTTTGGGGTCATAAAAACAATATGTAATTGGTATGCAGCGAATTTTTTTTTAAGGTTGGATAAGTGCGTATACGTAAGGCAGGTTTGTAATCACAAGAGCCTCGCGTTTGATATATCAGCGTGCGGGCTCTGAGTGCAGACGACGCGGGTTTGATCCCCGGTAGCCAATGTCTTTTTTTAAATTAAACATGTATGAATTAAATATCATAAATAATGCCTGGATAGGCAAGAATAGCTAAAGCGAAAGTAAGTTCAAAATTTTTTGAACATAAAATGAAGAAAAGAAATAGATTTTAAAAAGTCGATTAACCAGGGATCGAACCCGAACCGCAAGCATCGTCAATCCGTCACGCTGCCAAGTCAGCCGCGACGCTCATTGAGGATACAAAAACATTTATGATACAAGCTTATTCATAATGTTTACTGGTGAAAAAAAAGGCCGTAACGACCGCGGCAAAGGCTCGAGATTTCTTTTTGAACCTTCCACGGTCGTTTCGGCGTTTTATTTTTCAACGCAGTTCATCGTTAATTTTTTTTTAACACGCATCCTCGGCATAAACTGCCAACCGAGAGAAAACAATTTTCTCGATACATGTTTTTCTCTTTGAAATTCATTTAATGCATATTCCAATCCGCAGTACGGCCACACATATGTCGAGCTCGATCGGACGGAAAACCTCGCTCCGTTCGCCTGTCGAGTGAGCGAGGGGCAGAGACTTTTCCGCCATCGAGCTACCCATTCGTGTGCACGCTGACTGCGATATCAACTGGAGCGGTGCTCACGACTCGCGCGGCTGCAACGGAATATGCAACCTCGACAGAGGCGATGCACACAAAATCATATTCCCGAACTCGCCGCCGCGATTTAGCGCCATTTCCGAGGCACGCCGAAAAGGGGAGCGTTGTACATCTCCCTACTAATGTCTGGTAAGCTGAGTATCGATATCGTGTAAGAGAGATGGAAGAGCATGGCGACTAGAGTGGGAGGTGTCCGAACTCTTATGGAAAGACTTGAAAAATGTGGCTACAAAAATGTGGTCAAAAAGGGATAGCGCCACTATTGCTAAGACCTCGAGAAGTGAGCTGCGTTGACAGACGCAACAAATAAATAATGACAAGTGAGCTGTGTATGAAGCAGAATGATCTTGAGAAGTGGGCTGCGTGCGAGAGAGATGTAAAATGAAATATACCAGAGAGATCTCCGTAAATGCGTAAAGATAGAAGAATATTTTTAATATAGCAATGCACAATAAACAATATGCATTAGTTGCATAATTTACGACGAAAAAGGTTAAAAATAATATTAATGCCATACGTAGTGATGGAAAAATATTTTCATTATAACAGTGTTTAATTGTACAACGAACAGTACGAAATGTCTTAAATAATACTGATGGTGTTGTTTCTTGAATCAATTTTTATTTTCTTAGGTAAATACGACGGTAAATTAATCCTTGCTGTCAAAGAACAATGCTTTGGGATCTGTTTATATTAAAACTCGCAAACAGCGAATGGTAACACGATAATTCTTATGCTAACGATATTTAACCCAACAACTCACGACTTATTTTTTTACCGTCAAACGCATGATTGGAGTGCATATGCAACCCGTGCTTTTCTTTGTCATTAAACCGGTTCTACGGGGATAAAGTGACTTTATCATACTTTAATTTCTTCGTATTTGCATAAGAAAGTAAATAGTGTACGAGCCGTCTGATTGAATTAATATTCCATCAGTGAACAATCCATTTAAAGACTGAAAAACGGCAAAATCCTCGTTTTTGGCATACAAATTGGGGTGCGACTGGCCCCCAGTCATGAGTTTGTTTGGGTTAAATAAAAATTAACAAATAATCATACATAAGAAATTGCAATTACTCATTGCCGTAAGGAATTAAAAAAATTATCCTGTATTGTTTTCTTGTACAACGAACGGTGGAAAACGTCTTCGATAATAATTTTTTTATTCTTGAATACATTTTTAGTCAGGTCAATATGATGGTAAATTATTCCTAGTCTAAGAACAATGTTTTGCGACCTGTTTGTATTAAAACTCGCAATAACCGAATCGGTAACGTGATTATTCTGACAATAATATATTTAAATGAAAATGCAAAGAAAATCACATGAAAGAAATTGCAATTACTCATTGAGGCAAAAAAATAATCAAATTGTCCAGTAGTTATTTTTCGATTTGAGAAAAACACCGTAATAACAATATAGAGTCGAAGCGATATTGCTTGCTTCAATGTTTTCAAGATAAAAACATGGTTCAATGTTTCAAAGAGAAAATATCGGTGTCCTCTTATCAACATCAAGGCTGGTTTGTCTCGATAAATCGATTTTAATAATTCTCGAATTGTTCGAATATTGTGTGTATATTATCGTATTTGCTTGTACAGTAGAACTTAATTTATCCGACCTTCGATTAACCGACGTTCCGCATTATCCGAGTCGCCTAACTCATCCGAGGTGTATCCTCGGATAATACGCAGAATCTCGGATAAAACGGAAGAATCTGCTATGCCTATGCGTGGAATAGTCCCAGTAAGAAATTTGACGACAACACACTGGCAACACCACGCCAAGCGAGAGCAAGTTGTGACGGAAAAATGGCATCCTTTGCCTCCGCATTAAGCTGTGTTCTAGCAGCACAGCATTGCGCATCCTCGCGTGAATGCTTGTGTTAATATTGCAGTACGAAAATACAGAATATTGGCGGTACATTTGGAGCACGTTCATGACTGGGTTATTGCAGCATTGCGACAGAAAATTTGGAATTCGTTATTTTGGCAAGCTGAGGGCCCATTGGAGGTACGCTGTGACACTCCATTACCGGTAGAAACGCGGCACGTTATCGCGGCATTGAGACGGAAAATTTAGAATACGCTTTTCGGCAAAGTGAGGGCACATTGGTGGCATGCTGTGACGTTCCGTTAGTGGCATATTTAGAACACGCCGTAACGCTCCTTCGTCGGCATAAACGAGACCCGCTATTACGGTGTTGTGACCGGCTAAATGGGGTTCTGCATTACTGGTGTGGATAGGTGAGAATAAAGAGGGCAAAATAAATAATTTTATTGAATCCAATCGCACACACGTGCCGGTGCGTGTAGGCGACGCCCGCGTATACAGCGATTAGTAGGGAGATGCACAACGCTCCCCTTTTCAGCGTGCCTCGTAAATGGCGCTAAGTCACGGCGGCGAGTTCGGGAGTATGATTTCGTGATCATCGCCTCTGTCCAGGTTGCAGATTCCTAGTCCAGTCAAATTACTGAAACAAAAAAACATAAAATACCGCATTTTTGGGATTATGATGGATCGATAGGGGGGTGTATTCTGAGCTTAAATTCCAATTTGTGGGATTCTACTGAGGTCAGCTCAAGGTCATTTCGATGAAAACGCGTTTAATTCGATATCTCGAGAACGGTTAGTGTTAGGCCAAAAATTGTAGAGACCTTTTCTCTTCTAAATTAAATTTCCTAACTTTTTTATCTGAAACTTTTTTTTTATCATCAATATTTTTCGATTTATTACTTCCGGAAGGCAAACATTTTACTTTTTTTTCTCTCTATTTTTCATTTTTCGCCATTTTCTCCCCAACCGTTCAATTTTATGAAATTTTACCATTTATCAAAGTTGTAGACCCTTTAATTATGAACAACTTTTTCCTATAACTTTTTTTTCTAATACCAATATCTTCGGAGTTATATATTACTTTACCGAGCGCAATCCGCGCCAATGTCGCAATATCATCGACATCAGTGGGTATTCGGTACTTGAAAGAAATATTAAAGTATTCCATGATAATTTATTAGCCAATTTACCTGTATCAAAAGGTGAATCGATTAAACTATTTAAAAATTGTACTTCATTTAAATATTAAATATTGTAATCATTCAAATATCATTTAAATATTGTACTTCTTCAATTTGGGTATTTTTTATTCCATTCAATGGGATATATAATGTGAATAAGGATTACAAAAAGAAGTAAATGAATAATTGAAACTGTTTCACATATTTATTGATAAAAAATAGATCATAAAATTCGTAAAATTAAGCACCCGAGGTCGATGGAAGTGATTCGTTAATATTAAAGGCCCTGACGGTATCGGGGCGTACGTCGTCCTCGTCCATTGCGTCAAAAATATTATCGTCGACAACATTGGCGATATTAGAACAATAGTTCTCTTGGCAATTAGTGCAAATTACTGAGCAAAACAGGACGGCCTTTCTACATCCGCACGCTTTGCTGCAGTTGGTTTTGCATTTGCACGCAATCGATCTGAGTAAATCTTCCGGAGCTGGTTTCAGTGGCATTGGTATCGGCTCCAATCCACGGGGGGGGGGAGAGGGGGGCGACGCCAGTCCCACTCCTCGGGTTCCAGATAATTTTCGAGCCAGTATTGCGCTTGGTAGTAACACCTCAACGAGTGAAAAAATGCGGCATCAGAAGTAGGAGGATGGGATTCTAATTTAACCCTCCCACTGCCTGCCATTTTTTTGTATCCCTTATAACGGAGCTCGTTGAGATTCGTACAATTCGTGTCACCTGAAGCCTTGCGATACAAATTCAAAATGAATTGTTCGCCGTTTGAAGCGAGAGTTGTTTTATCTGCTTTATCTTGTAGAAAAACCAAGATTAGTTAGAGAAACCAAATCCGGAGTATTTTTCAATGCGGTCATTGGTTTGATCTTGCCTACGTTGAATGGTGCCGAAGTTGTGTCGCAACCACTAATCGCGTGCAAAAATAACAGGTTTTTTGCGGCATTCGGCCCATATATCGGTTTGAGGCAGTATGGGCTATATGTAGCGTCCGTCGATTTGCCTCGGCGAGGTTTTCTCAAGTACATGTTGTTGCACGCGCCGGCTGTCACAGTCAGCAAAACTCATTCAGCAAAACAATAATTGGACCATCCGCATCCTCTACGGCTTGCTCCACCTCTATGTCTGATTTGATGAGAACAGTTTTCAGTAGTGAGATAAATCTGGTCTTATTGTTCTCGTTGCCGAAAAATTTATCTTGAGTTGTGGTGACGGTCATATTGTCGGTGAAAATGATATCCGCACATGGTTTCAGCTGGGATCGGCGCAGCCGTTCGGCAGATTTGGTGCCAATGGCGCGGATTTCGCTCGGTAAAGTAATATATAACTCCGAAGATATTGGTATTAGAAAAAAAAGTTATAGGAAAAAGTTGTTCATAATTAAAGGATCTACAACTTTGATAAGTGGTAAAATTTCATAAAATTGAACGGTTGGGAAGAAAATGGCGAAAAATGAAAAATAGGGAGAAAAAAAAGTAAAATTTTTGCCTTTCGGAAGTAATAAATTGAAAAGTATTGATGATAAAAAAAAAGTTTCAGATAAAAAAGTTAGGAAATTTAATATAGAAGAGAAAAGGTCTCTACAATTTTTGGCCTAACCTAACCGTTCTCGAGATATCGAATTAAACGCGTTTTCATCGAAATGACCTTGAGCTGACCTCAGTAGAATCCCACAAATTGGAATTTAAGCTCAGAATACACCCCCCTATCGATCCATCATAATCCCAAAAATGCGGTATTTTATGTTTTTTTTTTCATTCTGAGCCGTAATTTGACTGGACTATCCCTTGTAGCCGCGCGAGGCCGTGATCACCGCTCAAGTCGGTATCGCAGTCAGCGAGAACAAGAATGGGTAGCTCGGTGGGGGAAAAGTCTCTGCCCCTCGCGAATCGCGCTCGCTCGACAGGCGAATGGAGCGAGGTTTTCCGTCCGATCGAGCTCGACATATATGTGTGGCCGTACTACGGATTGGAACATCTATTAAGGAGGTACGGTGATTGGAGCGAGTCCAAGATAAAAGCCCGATTTTTTTTAATAACATTGTCGCGAGCTTCGTCCATGCGTATGCGGAGTTTCCGCGAGATTTACCGTACAGTTTCCGAGTTATTAATTGTTAAAGTTGGTCAATTAGTCATACGTAGACGACAAAATGTGCCTGTCCTCTCATATATCGATTTTTTTGTGCTACTTGGAGTCAAGACACGCGTAAAAAAACTGACGGTTGCGTTCGTTGGTTCGTTGTTGGATTCGTTGGATCAATAAGGCACCTTGAATTGGAAAGCTCACCGCAGAAATAAGCAATAAATTTAGAAATAAAGTCGCGAAAAACCGAAGTATTCGGCGAGAGAGACGTCTCGTGACGTAACCGCAGCCATCCTGCTCGAAGTGTGGCAACGCCGGATACCCGCGCAAATTTGATTCTTCTATCCGATATTTTCAACGCGAATTAAAAATATGGTTGTGTGAAGCCGTACGTTTTTTAATCGATTATAAAAGGCCTTTCGTCGATATTTACTCAAAGTTCTTTTATGTATAGCTAAGGCATCTTAATCTTTCTGGCGACATGCATACAACGCATTTATATGTAAATTCAGCATGGAAAAACCGTCATATAAAATGAACGTTCGTTTTTATATCTGCAAATATTGTGAAAATTAGGAAAGGGAAAAATAACATAACAATCGATGAAATATGTTTTAACTTCGGACAGATTGGACATTGGATATTGAGGTTAACGTCAACGCGACGTTTTTCATTTGCATTCGCAATATCATCTTTTCACTCTCTAATTCTTGTCCGACAGAATCTACCTTTGTCTCTAAACTGGACTTCAGGTACAATCCTGTTACTCTCTTGATAAACTTCTACAGTGATTATTTTCATTCTCCATGTTTACCGGCTACCAAAAATAATAAGCCGAGCGTGTGGGACCGATGACAGCTATCGAAAATGCAACGATGCTAAACGTCGACGATATGGCGTACTACTGAAGTCGAGTAGTAGATTATTACGTTTGTTTTCATATTATAAAAATAATAAGTAGCTTGAAATTCAATACTTAAAAAATATTTCTCGAAATATAGGCCACACACATATGTCTAAAACGTAGCGGTATTATGGCGAAAAATAGACTCTTAGTTTACTAGCGTGGTCATCACCGTACCTCCTTAAATGAATTTCAAAGTGAAAAACATGTATCGAGATCATTGTTTTCTCTCGATTACCCGTTTATGCCGAAAATGCCGGTTAAAAAAATTAACGACGTACCGCATTGAAAAAAGGCCGAAACGACCGTGGAAGGTTCAAAAAGAAATCTTGAGCCTTTGCCGCGATCGTTTCCACATTTTTTCAACAGTAAACATTATGGATAAGGGTGTATCATAAATGTTTCTCTATCTGCAATGAGCGTTGTGGCTGAGTTGGCAGCGTGGCGGATTAAGGAGGTACGGTGATGACCACGCTATTAAACTAAGAGTCTATTTTTCGCCATAATACCGCTACGTTTTAGACATATGTGTGTGGCCTATATTTCGAGAAATATTTTTTAAGTATTGAATTTCAAGCTACTTATTATTTTTATAATATGAAAACAAACGTAATAATCTACTACTCGACTTCAGTAGTACGCCATATCGTCGACGTTTAGCATCGTTGCATTTTCGATAGCTGTCATCGGTCCCACGCGCTCGGCTTATTATTTTTGGTAGCCGGTAAACATGGAGAATGAAAATAAGTACTGTAGGAGTTTATCAAGAGAGTAACAGGATTGTACCTGAAGTCCAGTTTAGAGACAAAGGTAGATTCTGTCGGACAAGAATTAGAGAGTGAAAAGATGATATTGCGAATGCAAATGAAAAACGTCGCGTTGACATTAACCTCAATATCCAATGTCCAATCTGTCCGAAGTCAAAACATATTTCATCGATTGTTATGTTATTTTTCTCTTTCCTAATTTTCACAATATTTGCAGATATAAAAACGAACGTTCATTTTATATGACGGTTTTTCCATGCTGAATTTACATATAAATGCGTTGTATGCATGTCGCCAGAAAGATTGAGATGCCTTAGCTATACATAAAAGAACTTTGAGTAAATATCGACGAAAGGCCTTTTATAATCGATTAAAAAACGTACGGCTTCACACAACCATATTTTTAATTCGCGTTGAAAATATCCGATAGAAGAATCAAATTTGCGCGGGTATCCGGCGTTGCCACACTTCGAGCAAGATGGCTGCGGTTACGTCACGAGACGTCTCTCTCGCCGAATACTTCGGTTTTTCGCGACTTTATTTCTAAATTTATTGCTTATTTCTGCGGTGAGCTTTCCAATTCAAGTTGCCTTATTGATCACAACGAACCAACGAACGCAACCGTCAGTTTTTTTTACGCGTGTCTTGGCTCCAAGTAGCACAAAAAAATCGATATATGACAGGACAGGCACATTTTGTCGTCTACATGTGACTAATTGACCAAGTTTAACAATTAATAACTCGGAAACTGTACGGTAAATCTCGCGGAAACTCCGCATACGCATGGACAAAGCTCTCGACAATGTTATTTTAAAAAATCGGGCTTTTATCTTGGACTCGCTCCAATCACCGTACCTCCTTAACGATTTTACGGTCCGGGTTCAATCCCCGGTGAATCAACTTTTTTTTTCTTCATTTTTTATTCAGAAAATTTCGAACTTAGTCTCGCTTTAGCTATTCTCGCCTGTTCAGGCATTATTTATGATATTTAATTCGTATATGCTTAATAAAAAAAAAGACATTGCTACCGGGGATCAGTGCAGCCAGATCGCGCGTAAAAGTTACCCCCTCTCTAGTCTCTTACATGCCCATTACACAATCATAGTAGCGCGTGTCCGTGAGCGAGTGACGCTTGGACATCTTCGGAAAGAGCCGAGCACGGTCGGTTTCTCGACCGCGCCTTCGGCAGCTACACCAACACATGGACGCTGAGCACGTTCATGTGCGGCCAAGCCGAAACGAAGGCTTCGAGGAGAAAAGCAATCTGAGCACGACTCACGCGTGACGTCACCCGACGTCACGCGCGAGGCTTTTAGATGATTTCAATGCTTATTTAATTCTTGATTCTCTGCGTTATTAATGTATACAACAAAATGTACCGCGCACTCTGATCGCTTATTTTTTTAGTGTATACGTTAATTTAAATATAATAATAAATCGAAATTACAACTTATTTATCTTATATAAAATTGTTTACGCTTTACTCACACCCGTCCTTATGCCAAATAAATAATAATTCGTAAAAGTAAGCGGAAATATATTTATATTCGTATTAGTGTATTAATTCTCATACTTTCATCAAGCAATAAAGCATTATCCCCAAAAACAAGCCAATCATCCACCCGGCCGCGAATCGTAAAGACCAGAAAGTGCACATATTCTACAAGCGATGAAATGGTCCCGTTGGTAGCGTTCCTGTCTTCGGTCCGCGGGGGCCCGTGGTGCAAATTTTTCTCCAAATTTTTCATAATTACTCATATTTCAGTCATATTTGAGATTTTCGGAGAAAAAATGATTTAAGACAGATTCAAGTTCTGGTCTATTTCCCAAAAACACTTTTTCACTGCAAATTCATTATTTCTCATTTTTTTCCCGGAAATTTCTCTTTTTCCTATGACCTGCGTGAACGGCTGCGGAGGTATTCGAAGAGAAGTTAATTAAAGATGAAAAGAAATGAGATTTTCGTAAAAAAAACTGATTATTATTTTTATTCCGAAAATTTTCCTTTTTCCTATCACTGGAGTGAACGGCTGCGAAGATATTCGGCGAAAATTTAAAGATGAAAAAGATGAGATTTTCGTAAAAAAACTTGTTCTTATTTTTTTTCGGAAGTTTTTCCTTTTCCTATTGAGTGAAAGGCTGCGGAGATATTCGGAGAAAAGTTATAGATGAAAAAAAATGAGATTTTCGTAAAAAAAACTTATTACATTTTTTTATCCCTCATAATTCTGAGAAATAATGAATTTCCGAAATTTTTGCAAACATCATTTTCCTTAAGGGGTAATACCACTGGTAACACCACCAACGGCCTGCGACGAAGCGTTTTAGAGAAATAATACTTGGGGTAATTATTAAGCATATAGTGAAGTATATTGCAAAAAAAATGTACGGGAAAATATTACAAAATGGCGACACTGCAGCAAATTCTTCCGAGGCATGTTGAACTTAAGGTGCTCTGCGGCATGTAGTATAACTTGTGCCAATTTTAATCTGGACAAAATAATTTTTTCACTTAAATCTAGATGAGTGTAGCTAGTGAACCACGTAGGGGTTTTTAGAAATATTGATTTTTGAGTAATTGCCGCGTATTTGACGAAAAATGTTCATTTAGACTTAATAAAACAAAATTCCTTTTTTAGATTAAAATTGGCACAGTTATACTGCGTGCCGCAGAGGTTCGACATGCTTCGGAAGAACTGCTGCAGTGTCGCCATTTTGTAATATTTTCGGATGAAAAATTTATAGCACTATACTTAAGTATATGCTCAAAAAATACGCTTTCTGTAAGGCCGTTACAGTGGTGTTACCCCTTAAAGTCTTCATATAATTTCCGAGATTTTCCCGTGATTGTAATTAAAATGATGGAATATTCGAAAAAATTGGAAGAAATTCGGAGAAACCCGGATGTTTGCGTGAAAATAATTGTCCGCAAAACCCTGAATTCTTCATATTTGTTCCAATTCATAGAAAAATTCGGAAAAATTTTCCGGAAAAAATCGGAGTTTTTCGGAAAAAAATTTGCACTAGAGGCGCGGGATCGTTCCCCGCGCTCAGTGCTTTTTTAAAATTATTATTACTATTAATTCTTATTTGATTAGTTATTTTTATTAGTTATCATTATTATTTTTATTAGTTATATTTTAGTGTCGAAAAATGTATCGCGCACTCTGACCACTTATTTTATTAGTTTATATGTTAATTTAAATATAATAATAAATCTAAATTACAACTTATTTTACTTCTGAAATTTTTTTTGCGCTTTACTCACACTCGTCCCTATGCCAAAGAAATTGTAATTCATAAAAGTAAGCGGAAATATATTCGTATTATTATATTCATTCTCATATACTTTCATCAAGCGATAAAGCATTATCATGATGTATCCGGCCGCAAATCGTGAGTACCAGAAAGTGCACATATTTACAAGCGATGAGATGGTCCCGGGTCCCGTTGGTAGCGTTCCCGGCTTCGGCCCGCAGGGGCGCGGAATCGTTTCCCGCGCTGAGTGCTTTTTTAAAAATTATTATTACTATTAATTCTTATTTGATTAGTTATTGAATGAATATAATAATACGAATATAAATACATTTCCGCTCATGTACTTTCATCAAGCGATAAAGCATTATCATAATGCTTTATCGCTTGATGAAAGTATATGAGAATGAATATAATAATACGAATATAAATAAATTTCCGCTTACTTATATGAATTATAATTTATTTGGCATAGGGACGGGTGTGAGTAAAGCGCAAACAATTCTTTTAAAAGATAAATAAGTTGTAATTTAGATTTATTATTATATTTAAATTAACGTATAAACTAAAAAAATACGCGATCAGAGTGCGCGATACATTTATTTGTATACATTAATAACGCAGAGAATCAAGAGCCAAATAAGCATTGAAATCATCTAAAAGCCTCGCGCGTGACGTCGGGTGACGTCACGCGTGAGTCGTGCTCAGATTGCTTTTCTCCTCGAAGCCTTCGTTTCGACTTGGCCGCACATGAACGTGCTCAGCGTCCATGTGTTGATGTAGCTGCCGAAGGCGCGGTCGAGAAACTTCGACCGTGCTCGGCTCTTTCCGAAGATGTCCAAGCATCGCTCGCTCACGGACACACGCTACTATGATTGGTGATGGGCGTGTAAGAGCCTAGAGAGGGGGTAACTTTTACGCGCGATCTGGCTGCTGCACTAATCCCCGGTAGCAATGTCTTGTTATTTTTATTAAGCATATACGAATTAAATATCATAAATAATGCCGAAACAGGCGAGAATAGCTAAAGCGAGAGTAAGTTCGAAATTTTTTGAATATAAAATGAAGAAAAAAAAGTTGATTCACCGGGGATTGAACCCGGACCGTAAAATCGTTAATCCGCCACGCTGCTAACTCAGCCACAACGCTCATTGCAGATATAGAAACATTTATGATACACCCTTCATAATGTTTACTGTTGAAAAAAATGTTTACTGTTGAAAGGAAACGATCGCGGCAAAGGCTCAAGATTTCTTTTTGAACCTTTCACGGTCGTTTCGGCGTTTTATTTTTCAACGCGGTTCGTCGTTAATTTTATTAACCCGCATTTTCGGCATAAACAGGCAACCGAGAGAAAACAATAATCTCAATACATGTTTTTCACTTTGAAATTCATTTAATGGATATTCCAATCCGCAGTACGGCCACACATATATGTCGAGCTCGATCGGACGGAAAACCTCGCTCCGTTCGCCTGTCGAGCGAGCGCGATTTGTGAGGGGCAGAGACTTTTCCCCCACCGAGCTACCCATTCTTGTTCTCGCTGACTGCGATACCGACTTGAGCGGTGATCACGGACTCGCGCGGCTACAAGGGAATCTGCAACCTCGACAGAGGCGATGATCACGAAATCATACTCCCGAACTCGCCGCCGCGATTTAGCGCCATTTACGAGGCACGCCGAAAAGGGGAGCGTTGTGCATCTCCCTACTAATCTCTGGCGTATGACTGAGGGTTACGCGTCATGCGCGTAATGATTTTTTCCCGAAAGTACGAGGCTGGGATTCGAACCCACAACTTCACGATGGGCTGGTTTAGAAGGCAAGCATGCTAACCACTCGACCGTCCAACTGGTTCAACTTATATAACTAATTTTAGGATCATGACATTAGTCGTAGCGAATCTGCCTATGGTTATAACCATGTTCCTTGTTTTTGCCGGCAACGGAACGTCACAGCGTGCCGCCAATGTGCTCTAACCTTGCCGAAATAACGTATTCCAAATTTTCCGTCTCAATGCCGCGATAACGTGCCTCGTTTTTACCGGCAACGGAGCGTCACGACATGGTGCATTTATACTGAAACGCCGCTAGTGGATTGGGAGATTTAAAAAAAGACCAAAACTTGGTCAAAATGACCCTATTACGGTCACGGTCATTTTGTGCCCTTTTTCAACTGAAAAAAGTGACTGAACAGTGACCGAACACTGTTTTTTTAAGTTAGTCACTTGACCGTTATATTTCGGTTTTTGGTCACTGAAATAAAAGTTAGGTTAGTCACTTGACCGGTTTTTTTTCGGTTTTCGGTCACTGAAATAAAAATTAGGTTAGTCACTTTTCCGTTTTTTTCGGTTTTCGGTCACTGTAATAAAAGTGAGGTTAGTCACTTGACACTTGAGGTGTTTTATCTGATTTTCCACCTGTAACTGAGAAAGGAAATAATTATCATATGTTGACAAGAATGGAAAGAAATAAACATTCTTTTTTTGCAATTATTGCTATTTCGTGTAGCACGTTACAGTATATATGTATGCCACATGTGTTCCACGCTGCTGCTGCTGCTTTGTAAACAAAATGAAATTAAAATATTGTAAAGAAAAAAGTACGAGCATGTGCACTACATTATACATATTCGTTATAATATCCTATGCACCGAGGATTCACTTCACATAAATAATAGATAAGTGTACTCCACGTGGTGTTACTCGGTTCTCGGCAGTCCTCGCCTCCCCGCCGAGAAGTCCTCGATAGAGTAGTTGGCCGCTCAACGTACACGCAGGCGCACACGTCACTTCATGCGCAACCATGGTCGTGTTCGTTGGGTCTCATCATTTTGATACGAACAAGTGCGCATGCGCATAATGATGCGCAATGCGTACCTGCGCAATGTAGTGAGTCATTCGTTCTGCGCATGACTCGTTGCATTGCGCAGTTGCGCGTTGCGCATCATTATGCGCATGCGCACTTGTTCGTATCAAACTGATGAGACGCAACGAACACGACCCATATCGCACGCTCCAGGAAGACTAGAGGTAAGGAGTACGAACGCCGTGTCGTCGAAACGTCCGCAAAAGTGAGAACGAGAAGGGCGGCGCTGCTCTCCTACCGCACCGAAGTAAAGTCAGCAACAAACCAGTACCGTACGATACGCTCCCTCATGTGGAGCGATAATTTGATCAAATGAATTGTAAAGGCAGTGCCGTACGATATGCAAAAAGCACCCTTTGCCACTTCATATGGAACGATCATTTCATCAAATTAGTTGTACAACCAGTTGCTGAACGCAATTTCTATATAGATAGACAGAATTCTTATATATAGATTGTTTTGGAGAATACCGAAATACGGAAATTAAGTCTGTCTTTTTGTTGCGGAAGAGGTAACAAAAAAAATTTATTTATAGACACAAGGAAATTCATCAGAAATTTGCATTCAGACACAAAATGTACAGATTATCACCATATTTACATATTGTGACACGCTGTACAGATAAACAATGATAACGAAAAAACAGAAATAAAGTCAGTTTTTTTTCCTCGCGGAAACCGTAACAAACAAAATTTATTTATAGACACAAGAAAATTCATGAGAAATTTTAATCCAGACAAATGTTTCCAAATTCTCACATCTCATATTTACACATTATGATACGCTGTACAGATAAAACATAACAACGAAATACAGATATTGAGTCGATGTTTTTTTTTTTTTCATTGCGGAAGCAGCAAAAAAATAGACACAAGAAAATTCATAAGAATTTTGAATTCAAACAAAAGATTTACAAATGATCACATATCATATTTGCACATTATGACACGCTGCACAGATAAATCGATGTTACAGTTTTGAGTTTTTCCTATTGTTTTTCGTTTTAACTTTCCTTGCGTGATTATTTTCGTTGACCGATCTCGCTAGAAAATGTCCTCTCATGACGAGATAATAGTTTATCACTTTCTTCATGAGCTTTTCGTTGTGTGCTTGGCATCCCACGTACTCTAAATTTTTCATGTCCGAAACTTTGTCGAGAACTTGATGGAAAGTGTTGATTTTAACGGCAGTTCTCGATCGATCGCTGCATCCAAGTTTCTCTCGCGCTCGGGCACTGAAAGCAACAATTCAAACAATATTATAAGCTTTTACTTAATTTGAACTTCTATGACAATGGCAAATTAATATTTCATCCACTCACCCACTCACTTCCCATTTTCACGCCTCGAAAATAAACATTTTGTTTATTTTCGAGACATGAGACAAAACGTGCAATGGACGAAAAAAATCCATATATTGCACGTTTTGTCTCATCGACGGGACACTTGCTCCATATCTCGCGTTTGTGATAATTTTTATTTCACTCGGTACGATAATGGTACGATAAAACGAAAACATTCTTTTTATGAATGTAAGTACTATTTTTCTTACCTACGATTGATTGTTTTCGCCGCAGATCACTAAATATATTTTATACCGAGACAATTATTTTTTTTTTTACATCTAACACAATTCGAAAAATTGGTTAGCCCGAACGCGCTTTATGCCAATACGGACGACGAGCGGGAATCATCGATGACACATGACGTCGGTAGTGTTCTTGTCGCTTAGTTCACTTCGGTGCGGTCATGCACTAGCGACGCACGCCGTGAAAACACTAACTACTAAAATCCACAGTTTCACGGACGCTTTTGGATCGGGCTCGCCACAGGCGTTCGTACTCCTTACCTCTAGTCTTCCTGGCACGCTCCATGACGCAGCAACGCGACCATGGAGACAGGGAGACTAGAGTAAAGGAGTGGACACTCCATAGGAGATAAGCAGCGAAAGACGGCCCCAAAATCCCGACTTTTAAGTGACCGCAAGGGGCGCTGGGATCGCAATTCCCCGATGTATAGTAATACTTGTAGCTAAAGGTTTTAGGCATGCGCATTAGAGGAAAAAGTAGCCAACGGAAAGCTAAGCAAGAGAGTATGTCTATATATAAGGGAAAGCCGATTGCAACGCCATCTACAACTCTTATTTTCCTTGATTTTGGAACCACATCGCTAGCACACAGTGTCCACTCCTTTACTCTAGTCTCCCTGCATGGAGACTAGAGTAAAGGAGTCCGAACGCATATGGCGGAATAGGTAAAAAAGTGAAATGTAAAAGCGATGATATTTCCTAGTTTGCAATTCAGCCACGGTAGCGCTCTTGTTCCAAAGATACCGCTGTGAAGTTTCGCGTTGGTCATACAACGAAGTGAGCTCTGAGTTTTATTTCCGTTTTGTACGTCTTTATTCGCGGTGCATTTCTTTCGCGTGTGTATGAAGTGAAAAAAGTGCTCCTGAAAAATATTGTGACTCGTTACCTCGTAAAAGAGAACGTACTGGTAGGGAGAATGCATTTTTTTACATATTTAATGACATTTGGGGTAATATTTAGTTATTATAATTTGCCGGTTAAATAAATTGAGGTTATGGCGCCATATATGATGTTTTTTTCCCACGCTCGAAGCCGGCGTAATTTCTATTGCAGTGAGGGATTAATGTGCATATTTCGAGTTGAAATATGAACAAAATTAATAAACAATACATATTTTTAATTTCAACCATTATTTCGAATTCAACCATTATATTTCTTTTTGATATCGAATAAGCGATTAGAATTTGGTTGGGCTGCATTAGGGGTTAGGTTGCGTTATGGTTATTTAATCGTTCATGTCACTGAATAAAAATAAAACATTTGCAGTATCGATCGGCTCCAAGTCGACAAATTACTGAAATATTGACATTTCATAACTATGAAGAAAAACATATCAATATAACTCATCAATTTTATAGAAAAAATGTACCACAAACTATTTCGAATCACCGCGTTTCCCGGCGTTTCCAGTATCGCCGCAGTAGAGGCGCCGCCACGCGGTACGTGGTGTAAGTCTCAGCCGTCATCGCTTTTTCAGACCATTTCTCCAACACTGCATTCGGGCTCCTTTACCTCTAGTCTCCATGAACGCGACGCTGAGCGACACATTTGACGAGTTCTTTTCAATCAATCTTTTCTTATGGTTCCGGAATCAACGATTCAAACTTGTAGTGAAACGGACGTTGGGACGCGAGGGCTATCGGGTTGTGAGCGCCAGAAAGATACAGGGTCTACACGGTAGATGATCTCAAATAATAAACAATTCGAGCGTAGCAGGTTATATTTCTAAATGGGCTACCATTTACCTTGTTACAAAAAAATAACAATGCCGTGTTTATGTTACAGTTGCATGCCGGAAACTCCAACATTGCCATCATCTAAATCAACAGAAGAGGCTAACGGCAGCCATAGTACGCGAGTGGTTATCCATCAAATTAAGGCGTTACCCCCACTTGTAGCGCAAAAAAGGCCTTTTTCATGATTTTTTTAAAAGAAAACTACAAAACTTTTTTAATTGATCAATACACCATCTTAAAGAACACATTTTGAAGAACTTTCAGTAATTTTTTTATTGAAAAATATTACATTTTTTAGTGGCAAATGGCCGTCAATGAAATAATGTTTTTATATACACGGTTTGCGGTGACCAACATTGAGGCGAAGTGGATCATCTGAAAAAAAAATGCGGATGGATTTAGTCAAATATAAGTATTAACTAGTCTTTAATCGAAGGATTTTAAAAAATATTCATTTTTCACAAAATGGCGGACAGTCAAAGTTAATGGTTCGATTTTAACGAAAAAAACGGCCGTTTTTTGGCTACAAAACGGCCATTTTTTTCGAAAAAAAAATCGAACCATTAAAGACTATATTTTTATGTATTAAATAAGCCTGCAAAATTTCAAGAAGATCGGTTCATTAGTGTTCGAGTAATCTTGGTCACCGACTTCAGAAATGCCATTTTGAGAAAAACGCGTTTAAAGTTTCAATTTCCGGTCGTTTACACAACGGATTCTTCTCTTTCAACGCTCATATCTCAGTCAATTTTGTTCGGATCGACTCGAAATTTTCAGGACATATTCTCAGATACTTATACTTCAAAAAAAATGCAATAAAAATGTTTTTTTCAAAATCGCAAGTGGGGGTAACCCCTTAAAGAGCGAAGGTTCTAAGAACAAAGGACAGAGGCCAATAAATAGTCGAATACATAAACTAGCTGAATTTATACAATCTAAACTTTCTAAATTAATCAATACGACTAATTCACACGTCAAAAATAGTTTCCACCTAAAACATTCACTTTCTAACATCTCAATTCTACTCAACTACAAATTGGTCTCGTTTAATGTTGTTTCTCTCTATACCAACATCCCATTACAACTTGTTATTCAAAGCCTTCAAAAAAGATGAAATCTATTTTCAAAAACATTTCCTTTAAACGAAATAATTAAAGCCATAGAATACATCATGTTCTCAACTTTCTTTACATTTCAAAATAAAATTTACCAACAAATCTCAGGGTTACCAATGGGCTCACCTCTGGATCCAATACTATTGAACATCGTCATGATTGATCTTGAAACAAATTGTCTGGAAAAATTAAAATTTTCATTACCACTATATAAAAGATATGTTGATAATATTATTATTGCTCTACCAATAGACAAAATTAAATCCACGAAAAAGATTTTTAACTTATATAACTCAAAATTACAATTTACATCAGAAAATGAAGTAGATAAAAAAATCCCGTTTCTTGATATACTTTTAATCCATAAACAAAATTCAATTATCATAAATTGGTATAGGAAACCAACCTGGTCAGGCAGATTCATAAATTTCTTTTCACACCACCCACTTTCCCAAAAAGCCATAATTTACATGCTAGTTGACAGAGCAATAAAATTATCTCATCCTTCATTTCACAAAGAAAACCTCAAACTTATTAGTAACACAATCACACAAAATTGCTCCAACGGCATCTTAATCTTAAATGTATTTTAGATTTTTCTAGATGGTTTTCAAAAAATCGATTTTTTGAAGCTGTCACAGTGATGTTGTGCCTTAAATCAAAGCTCACATTGCTGACTGCCTTCGCCGTGGGGGGCATAAAAGCAGCAAACATTGGTTGCAATGTTGACAATAACATTGGTTGCAATGACATAACAATATCAGATATGTTGATGACATTATTGCTCTACCAACAGACAAAATTGAATCCACCAAAAAGATTTTTAACTCATATAACTCAAAATTACAATTTACACCAGAATATGAAGTAGATAAAAAATCCCGTTTCTCGATATACTTTTAATTCATAAACAAAATTCAATTATCACAAATTGGTATAGGAAACCAACCTGGTCAGGCAGATTCATAAATTTCTTTTCACACCACCCACTTTCCCAAAAAGCCATAATTTACATGCTAGTTGACAGAGCACTAAAATTATCTCATCCTTCATTTCACAAAGAAAACCTCAAACTTATTAGTAACACAATCACACAAAATTGCTATCCGATCTCTTTCACAGAAAAAATAATAAAACATCGGCTTTCCACAATCAACCATCAAAAAAAGAATAACAACAATTTTGATTCTTTCAGACTAATAGATGTTCCTTACACAAAAAACATCCATCATCAACTAATTCGTCTTTTCCAACAATACAACATAACATTAGTCACAAACAATAAACACAACATTTCATCGATTACTGGCTCCACCAAAGACAAAATAAATAACAACCAAAAATCCAACATAGTTTACAAAATCGATTGTAAGAATTGCAATGCCACATACATCGGCCAAACCAAAACATACCTTGAAACCAAAATAAAAGAACATAAAAATAGTCTGAAACATACTACCACAATACACACAGCCTTATCACAACATGCAATAGAACAAAAACATGACTTTCAATTCGACAATGTAAAAATTTTGAACAATGAAAATTGGCTCAAAAAAGACTAATCCTAGAAATGATCCAAATTAAGGCACACTCCAACGTCATAAATTTTAGAACTGACATACAAAAACTAAGCTCGATCTATAACTCTATTATATAACTATTAAAATATTTTACAATGCTTTACTTGACATAACAATTTTACAATTATTGACACTATAATTTAATTTTCAATACTCTTAACATGACGCACCAATTTTATTTCTCTTGACACGTCAATGCCTAAAGAATCATTCTTCCCCGATTCGCAAAATAAAGACTTTAATAAGCTTCACGAAATTAAGACACCACTCAGTTTCTCTCGAACTCTCCGTGATCACACAACTCAATATGTAACTGAGAAATGTAAATTTCGAGTTTTTGTTTATTTTGGAAGAAAATTTTTCAAACCTTAATTCAATCAAAATTATTCCCGATAGAGACGATAAAATTTAAATTTTTTTTTTTTTTTAAATCTTAACTCAATAGGTAATCATCACAGTCATTTGATACTTTATTTAAATTTCTTTTCAATCAATCACGTACATTAAATTTTCACAAATAAAACACAAAACTTTCTTATAATTATTAATCCCTTACAGATGATAAAAGTCGCTAAAAAACGACAAATTCTTTCATCTATTGAGTATACTCCAGCAAAACAGTATTTACTTCCATAAATACTGTCTTTTGAAATAACCTTCCAAATATAAGCAAAAGCTAGAAACATCAACAACATCGAGGTTAGTCGTTTCTCATATTTCATTTCTTCATAACTCCATAGTATAATAAATAACATTCTCACACATTACTCATTTCAAACATCGATGAATAAGAATATCTAACGCAATACAAAAACTTATGTATCTCAAATCAATATAGTTATAACCAAAACAGAATTAACATAACAGTTATAAAACACGACACAACAATTTTATAACACAATCATAATAAAACATTGGTGTACTTAATTCCTTCAAACTTGATTTGTAAAATTTGTGTATCAAAATTTATAGAGAAAAATATAATTTCTGAAGAGGACCCGAACCAAAGGATCGACATGTAAGAAAGCATAATTTATTTCCATCGCTGACCTTGGAAAACCTCTATTGGCCGGACTGAAGCCGAATCTTCACCAACAACTTGTCATCAACACGGCCGCACACATCTTCGACTCATTAATTCTCATACTTTCATCAATCGATAAAGCATTATCCCCAAAAACAAGCCAATCATCCATCCGGCCGCGAGTCGTCAGTACCAGAAAGTGCACATATTCTACAAGCGATGAGATGGTCCCGTTGGTAGGGTTCCTGACTTCGGTCTGCAGGGGCGCGGGAACGTCCCCGCGCTCAGTACTTTTTTTTTAATTTATTATTACTATTAATTCTTATTTGATTAGTTATCATTATTATTTTAATTAGTTATCTTATAATGTCGAAAAATTTATCGCGCACTCCGACCGCTTATTTTATTAGATTGTACATCAATTTAAATGTAATAATAAAACTAAATTACAACTTATTTATCTTCTAACAAATTGCTTACGCTTTACTCACACTCGTCCTTATGCCAAATAAATTGTAATTCACAAAAGTAAGCGGAAATATATTTATATTCGTATTATTATATTCATTCTCATACTTTCATCAAGCGATAAAGCATCATCTCCAAACCAAGTTAATCATCTATCCGGCCGTGAATCGTAAGTGCCAGAAAGTGCATTTTTAACACAAGCGATAAGATGGTCCCGTTGGTAGCGTTCCTAGCTTAGGGGCGCGGGATCGTTCCCCGCGCTCAGTGCTTTTCTGTTTTTGTTTATACGTGAAACACGCTTATTGAAAGAACATTATTCTAAAAATAGGAAAACTGCTCATGATGTTTTACGATTAAATTTTTTTTTCTGTCAATGGTGAGTGTTCACAAATAAACAATTCACCCCATTACAATGAAAATTGCCTGTGGATGTACAAACATACAAAAATGCCACTTTCTGGCACTTACGATTCGCGGCCGGATAGATGATTGACTTGTTTTTGGCGATAATACTTTATCGGTTGATGAAAGTTTGAGAATGAATATAATAATACGAATATAAATATATTTCCGCTTACTTTTATGAATTACAAATTATTTCGCAAAGGGACGGGTGTGAGTAAAGCGTAAACAATTTTTTAGAAGATAAATAAGTTGTAATTTAGATTTATTATTACATTCAAATTAACGTACAATTTAATAAAATAAACGGTCGGAGTGCGCGATAAATTTTTCGACACTATAAGATAAATAATAAAATAATAATGATAACTAATGAAAATAACTAATCAAATAAGAATTAATAGTAATAATAAATAAATACAAAAATACTGAGTACGGGGAACGATCCCGCGCCCCTGCGGACCGAAGTCAGGAACGCTACCAAAGGGACCATCTCATCGCTTGTAGAATATGCGCACTTTCTGGTACGGACGATTCGCGGCCGGATGGATGAATGGCTTGTTTTTGGGGATAATGCTTTATCACTTGATGTAAGTATATGAGAATGAATATAATAATACGAATATAAATATATTTCCGCTTCATTTTATGAATTACAATTTATTTGGCATAGGGACGGGTGTGAGTAAAGCGCAAACAATTTTTTAGAAGATAAATAAGTTGAAATTTAGATTTATTATTGCATTTAAATTATCGTACAAACTAATAAAATAAGCGATCGGAGTGCTTGATAAATTTTTCGACACTTAAAGATAACTAATTAAAATAATAATGATAACTATCAAAAATAATCAAACAAGAATTAATAGTAATAATAATTTTTAAAAAGCACTGAGCCCGGGGAACGTCCCGCGCCTCTGCGGACCGAAGCCAGGAACGCTACCAACGGGACCATCTCATCGCTTGTAGAATATGTGCACTTTCTGGTACTGACGACTCGCGGCCGGATGGATGATTGGCTTGTTTTTGGGGATAATGCTTTATCGCTTGATGAAAGTATGAGAATTAATGAGTCAAAGATGTGTGCGGCCGTGTTCATGACAAGTTGCTAGTTGAAGATTCGGCTTCAGTCCGGCCAATAGAGGTTTTCCAAGGTCAGCGATGGAAATAAATGATGCTTTCTTACGTTTCGACCCTTTGGTTCGAATCCTCTTCAGAAATTATATTTTTCTCTATAAATTTTGATACACAAATTTTACAAATCAAGTATGAAGGAATTAAATACACGAATGTTTTGTCATGATTGTGTTATAAAATTGTTATGTCGTTTTGCATAACTGTTATGTGAATTCCGTTTTGGGAATAACTATATTGATTTGATATGCATAAGTTCTTGTATTGCGTTAATTCTTCTTATTCATCGGTGTTTGAAATGAGTGATGTGTGAGAGTGTGGTTTATTATACTATGGAGTTATAAAGAAATGGAATATGAGAAACGACTAACCTAGATGTTGCTGATGTTTCTGGCCTTTGCTTATATTTCGAAGGTTATTTCAAAAGACAGTATTTATGGAAGTAAATACTGTTTTGCTAGAGTATACGCAACCCCTTAAAAACTTTTAAAAAGTAAAAAAAACGCCAAGTAATAAAAATCCCTCAAAATCGTTATCGCTTGTTTCACTATATAAAAAATTCTGATTTATCTCAAATATCTCAAACTATACTTTTCAGTTAAGTTCACAAAATGGTTTTATTTTACTTCTTTAATGCAAATGTACAAAAAAAAGTGAAATCACTTTCATGAAATAGCCAAGCAAGTTTACTACACATGTTGTACACAACATTTTTAAAGCTTAGGAATAATATTTTTGAAAATTTATAGTTTGAAAGAGTTTTAGCAAACCATTATAGCAAAAAAAATAATATCACCATTAGTTAAAAGTACAAAGTAGGTACCACACAAGTACACTGGAAATGCTGTGCAACGACTTGGCGTGCATGGTTAAGAAAAAAGCTCGGCGAAGGATTTCGTCATCTCAACATGTCAATTTTCGGGTTAACAAAACATAAATCGTCACGATTTATTATGCAAGTGAAAACCAGATTTATGTGGAGTACGGCTCAAATAAGTGATCTATCCTTCGACCATATGGCATTTGAAATGTTATTTTATTTGCATAATACAAGATAATTATATAAAAACAATTTATCGAGTCATCTTGTAAGCGAATATAACGTAGCTTCGTACTGTACGAATGACACTAGCGCGAGCGGCAGTAGAACATAATTGGTAATAGCCCTGCTAGTTAATGGAACGTTATAATTTGAAATGTTGCTAATACTCCTGGTAGCCGATGCCACGTTATTATGTAAAATTATATATATATATATATATATATATATATATATATATGTCGCATCGCCATGGGAATGGCTTTTTCAACAGCGCTTTCGATTTCTTGACGATGTTTATGGAGAGTCAAGTGGTGGGCATCGAGTGACGAAAAGGCGTCAAGGCGTTCGGAGAAGAACCTACCCCGGTGGTAGTGCGTGGTGTATGATCCACGAGTGTGTTGTGTTGCATAGAGGCCTAGAAGAAGTGGAGTGGGAGATGTATGCGTTTCGGGTCACAAAGTCACTCCTTCTCGGGTCATTGGGTCGAAAGGACTAATTTTCGAAAAGGCTCTGTGTAACACACCTCACTAGCACTGCTATCCGGTGATTATACTTTGTACCGAATATTTTATTGTATCGAGACACCAATAAATCGTGTAAGCCGTGTCACTGCGGCAGTCAGTGAGATAGACACTGTTCTCTAATTCATGAACGGAATTCCTGGCTCTCTCTATATTCTTGATATCTGACATCAGAAGTGGGATAAAGAACGTTTAATCCAGAGTTTCGGGCGATAGAGTTCACGTGAAAATTGTGTCGGTGAAAAGTTTGAATACGACTATGACGAAAGACGGTGAAAAAAGTGTGAGTGAGACAAGCAGTGTGTTATCTGAGAATCGGAAGAGAGATTGGTGTCCAACGTCATCGGAATCCGAGTACAATGCTGATGAGTCCATGCAAAAGGCAAATAAACGGAGGAAACGTGCTTCAAAACTGAAGAAGGAGAACAAGCGATTGATTACATTGCTTACTCAACGAGATCAAGCTCCTATGGATCTTGTAAAATTTGACCCGAAAAATACCGACGCAACTGGCTGGGCAAAAATGGTCGATGAATGGATTCGACGTTATAAACCGGACGATTGGGAAGTCATCCAGCATCTGGCTAAAGCCTTTAAGGACGAAGCAGCTCAGTGGTTCACCGGTATGGATCCTTCCGGGAAAACCTGGACCGAAATTCGTGCTGAATTCATGAGCGCGTATGCGAAGAATAAAAACGTCGCTTCAGAACTTCATACCATTTGGACGGACGACCACGAGTTCACGCTCGAAAATTTTATGAAGAGGGGAAGGAAGATCAAAGCGTGGCTCAAGGAACGGAAATCGGTGGACGAGACCGCTACCCAACTGGCCGGGTTGTCATACTCTTTCCAGAACCGATTTGTGCGGAACATCTTCGTACGCGAATCGCCTCGTAATTTGCAAGAAGCAATGTCGTACCTCGATGGACGAACGACCGATCACCATCGACCGCGTGCATCCTTCGGAGCCCTTGGTCCACATACTAAACCTTCGACGCCGCGAGATGGGAAGTCGCACCGTTCGGAAATCGAGTGCTACAATTGCGGAAAGAAGGGACATCGTAAGGCTGATTGTAAATCATCCTCGAAGTCGCACAGCAGTCAGCCACGGGACAGCAAGGGGTCGTATTCCAGAAAGGTGGTGACTTGTTATAACTGCAAGGAAGAGGGTCATATCTCCCCGAATTGTCCAAAGAAGGACGAGAAAATCGTGAAGCTTTGCAGCTCAACCTCTACTGAAGGTACTTTGAAGCTGGCAGAAGGTAAGGTGTTGACATTTACCTTTGATTCTGGTTCGGATTGCTCTCTTGTGGGAGAGACATTGGAAGAAAGATTGCTCGGTAGGAGACGATGCGTCTCTACGCGGCTGAGAGGTATCGGAAATGGATACGTTGATTGCTGTAAGCTAATCTCTGTGTGGGTCGATCTTGATGGCATAAATGTTGAGATTGACTTATATGTGGTACCGGATGAAAATTTGTCTACAGATTTACTTTTGGGTAAAGAATTGTTAGCAAAAGTCTTAGTCAAGTTGGACGGAATCACGATTAAATTTTCAAAATTAAATAGATTTGT
Organism: Ophion obscuratus; assembly: GCA_964007375.1. Lineage (NCBI taxonomy): Eukaryota > Metazoa > Arthropoda > Insecta > Hymenoptera > Ichneumonidae > Ophion > Ophion obscuratus. Next base: position 9,211,256 of record OZ023318.1, read on the forward strand.
TGGCTCGTGCAGCTTGGAGATCGACGTCAATGCTGTCGATTGTGACTCAGTCGAAATGAGAAAACCACTGATCGAATTGTTGAAACTGTATTCTCAACATATGAGTGCGGAGGCTCCTAAGATTCGAGTAACTTCGGGCAGGCTTGAGATAAGATTGAAAGACGTAAACAAACTCGTGCAGAGAGGCCCTTACAAGTTAGGTACTGTAGAGCGAGAAACTGTAAGAGGTTTGGTTGACAAAATGCTCGAGGCCGGAATCGTTCGGGAAAGTAAAAGTCCGTTCTCCAGTCCAATCATTTTGGTAAAAAAAAGATGGTTCAGATAGATTGTGTGTGGACTTTCGAGAATTAAATTCTAACACGGTAGCAGATCGTTATCCGTTGCCGTTGATTCAAGATCAATTAGATCGCTTAAGTGGAGCACAATATTTTTCATCGTTAGACATGGTAGCCGGGTTCCATCAAATACCCGTCGAAGAAAATTCAATAGAGAAACTCGCGTTTATTACACCTGACGAACATTATGAATATTTAACGATGCCATTTGGGCTGACGAATGCTCCTTCCGTGTATCAGAGGGCAATTAATAACGCGTTGGGAGACTTGAGATATTCTTACGCGATTGTTTATTTGGATGATGTGCTCATACCTGGAAAAACTGAACAAGAGGCCTTAGATCGACTGAAAGTTGTAATGGAAAGACTCGCCGCTAACGGATTTTCGTTTAACTTAAATAAGTGTGAATTTTTGAAAACACAAATTGATTATCTGGGATACACTGTATCGAAAGGAGAGCTGAGGCCCAACCTTCGAAAGATCGAAGCCCTGGTGCAATCGCCCATCCCTCGAACGCAGACCCAGGTAAGGCAGTTGTTAGGGTTAGCATCTTATTTTCGTAGATTTGTACCAAAATTCTCACAAACAGCAGCTCCTCTGTATAGACTGACGGCAGGGAATGCAAAGACAATAAAATGGACAAACGAACACAATGAAGCTAGGACTAAGCTCGTCGAGTGTTTAACGTCAGAACCGTGTCTCCGTATATTTGACCCCAGCCTACCGATTGAATTACATACTGACGCTAGCGCCCTTGGATACGGCGCTGTGCTCCTTCAACGCATCGAAAAAAATAAACATCCAATCGCATACTACAGCAAACGCACCGTAGACGCTGAAACTCGTTACCACTCATACGAACTCGAGACCCTTGCAGCCGTAAACGCGATAAAACACTTTCGACAATATTTGGTTGGCCGGAAATTTTTGGTGGTCACGGACTGTAACTTACTAAAGGCTGCAAGCCTTAAGAAAGATTTAACGCCACGAGTGTATCGATGGTGGGCATTCCTACAATCTTTTGACTTTGAAATTGAATATCGTGCGGGTGAAAGAATGAAACACGCGGACTTTCTATCGCGTAACCCCGTTCTTGAAGACAAAGTATTGAAAGTAGTTAAAAAAGACATGAACAAAATAACAGAATTGGCAGATGACTGGTTAATCGTAGCTCAGCAGAAAGACGACGGAATAAAAACATTATACCGCGAAGTATTGGACGGATCAGAAACCACAAAGACTTACTCGATAAAAGACAAAATCTTAATGCGAACAATAGAAAGAAAAGGTAAACAAATCACACTACCTGTAGTGCCGAGGATGATGGCATGGTCACTCATCCATCACGTACACGAAAATATTTGCCATTTAGGCTGGGAGAAGACTTTGGACAAATTATACGAACTTTATTGGTTCCCTCATATGGCAAAGCAAGTAAAGAAATTTGTAGCAAATTGTATTATGTGTCAAACTTGTAAATCAGTATCGAGACCGACGCAAGCACAGCTGCATCCAATAGAAAAAGACAGCATTCCGTGGTGTACGATTCACATAGACATCTCGGGAAAATTATCAGGTCCCTCTGAGAAAAAAGAATACGTTTTCGTGATCATAGACGCATTCACGAAATTTGTAACGTTGAATTGGATAAACCGTTTAGACGCGGAAACAGCAATCAACCAGATTGAAAAACATGCGTTTACGTTTGGGGCGCCGAAACGAATTATTTGTGACCAAGGTGCAGGGTTTACAAATGCGCGATTTAAAGAATTCTGCAACGAAAATAATATTTTGCTTCATTTAATAGCTTCGGGAACACCGAGAGCTAATGGTCAGGTTGAAAGAATTATGTCCACGATGAGGAATATGTTATCTATAAGCAAAGCTCAAGGAAAGCAATGGCAGAATGAATTAGGAAGAGTACAGCTAGCAATAAATTCAACAGTTCAAAAACGTTGGGGAAAAGTCCCGCTGAGATTTTGTTTAGTACAAAAGTAAACTCGATAGAAATCGAACGCGTGAAACACGACAGCGTGATAACTCATAGCGTTGACTTGAGCGAGATTAGAACTGCAGCTACAGATGGAATGAGAGCCGAAGGGGCAAAAGAAAAGGCAAGGTTTGATAAGAAGAATAAACCGATAAACCCATTCAAAATTGGAGATTTTGTGATGGTTAGAAATAATGATAGAATAAAGACAAAACTGGATGGCAAATATCGAGGTCCAGTTGAAGTTGTTGCGGTGTTACCGAACGATAGATACCTTGTCAAGAAGGTAGGCCCTGGATTACGAGGGCGAAATAGTATCAAAGTATCTCATGACAAACTGATCGCAGCTCCAGGAAACGAGGCGAGTCAGGATAGCTATGTCGGACAGAAAGAAAAAGGTGAGAACAAAATTGTACAACAATCTGTTTGATGTGATTTATAGAATTATTTCAGTGCTTGATCGTGAGTGAAAACATGGTGTTTTGCAAAGAGAATCAAGACTATGAATTATGAAACGGACGCAGTCTGGTTTTATTGGTTGTTGAATGCTGTTGAAGATTCGCAAAGACTTCTGGTTCTAATTGAGGCGGATTTATATGTAGAAATCCGCAGGGAGCATGAGACTCTTGGTTACCATTGATTCAATTTAAGAGTGCGACTTTGGCCCTCGATGTTCGCTGGACTTGATCACCCAGAACCCTCGAACCCAAAGCCTAAGAGTAACTTAAGAATGATTCGATGTAAACTTGTGGGCATTATAATAGTTAGAAAATGTACGGATGCACAAGGCATGCCTACAGAGCTATTATGAATAGAAGATAATAGTTAGAAAATGGACGGATGCGCAAGGCATGCCTACAGAGCTATTATGAATAGAAGATAATAGTTAGAAAATGTACGGATGCGCAAGGCATGCCTACAGAGCTATTATGAATAAAAAATAATAGTTAGAAAATGTACGGATGTGTAACACATGCCTGCAGAGCTATTATGAGTAAAATATAATAGTTAGAAAATGTACGGATGTGTGAGGCATGCCTACAGAGCTATTATGAGTAAAATATAATAGTTAGAAAATGTACGGATTCGTGAGACATGCCTACAGAGCTATTATGAGTAAAATATAATAGTTAGAAAATGTACGGATGTGTGAGACATGCCTACAAAGCTATTATGAGTAAAATATAATAGTTAGAAGATGTACGGATGTGAAAGACATGCCTACAGAGCTATTATGAGTAAATGATAATAGTTAGAAATTGTATGGATGTGTAAGACATGCCTACAGAGCTATTGGTGCCTTGGAGATCGAATTTGTGAGGAATTCGTTTTGACATTTAAAAAAAAAAAGTTGCAGTCTGACTGTACAATACTGATGGCAAAAAAAAACAGGAAACGACACACATGGTTGCACACGTGAATGGAGAGAGTAAAAGCCTGTAGGGCAATAACAGACTTGTAAAGTCAGGAAAGCCGAACGTAAACTAACGCTTGTTTGTTCGATGCCTGTTTTATTTCAGAAGTAAACTAGACGGATAGATGCTGGGCACTCGAGACGCGTGCTAGTCAGTATGGCCGTGTCGCATCGCCATGGGAATGGCTTTTTCAACAGCGCTTTCGATTTCTTGACGATGTTTATGGAGAGTCAAGTGGTGGGCATCGAGTGACGAAAAGGCGTCAAGGCGTTCGGAGAAGAACCTACCCCGGTGGTAGTGCGTGGTGTATGATCCACGAGTGTGTTGTGTTGCATAGAGGCCTAGAAGAAGTGGAGTGGGAGATGTATGCGTTTCGGGTCACAAAGTCACTCCTTCTCGGGTCATTGGGTCGAAAGGACTAATTTTCGAAAAGGCTCTGTGTAACACACCTCACTAGCACTGCTATCCGGTGATTATACTTTGTACCGAATATTTTATTGTATCGAGACACCAATAAATCGTGTAAGCCGTGTCACTGCGGCAGTCAGTGAGATAGACACTGTTCTCTAATTCATGAACGGAATTCCTGGCTCTCTCTATATTCTTGATATCTGACATATATATATATATATCGACGCAGAAGTTATTTTCGCGCGCGGTCGGAACGGAAAATTCTCTGACTTCCCGAGCTTTTTTCTTAACCATGCACGCCAAGTCGTTGCACAGCATTTCCAGTGTACTTGTGTGGTACCTACTTTGTACTTTTAACTAATGGTGATATTATTTTTTTTGCTATAATGGTTTGCTAAAACTCTTTCAAACTATAAATTTTCAAAAATATTATTCCTAAGCTTTAAAAATGTTGTGTACAACATGTGTAGTAAACTTGCTTGGCTATTTCATGAAAGTGATTTCACTTTTTTTTGTACATTTGCATTAAAGAAGTAAAATAAAACCATTTTGTGAACTTAAATGAAAAGTATAGTTTGAGATATTTGAGATAAATCAGAATTTTTTATATAGTGAAACAAGCGATAACGATTTTGAGGGATTTTTATTACTTGGCGTTTTTTTTTACTTTTTAAAAGTTTTTAAGGGGGATTTCATATCTTTTTGGAAGGGGAATTCCTTTGACAGAGGCCCATATTTTGTGAGGGCATTAGGAGCGCCCTTCTGGATCATTGCTACATTAAAGTGGCACTTATTAAAAATAATATCTAACGATGAAATGACAAAGTTCGTGCATATTTGTAGATTTAGGCATTTTTACATTTCTCTGAGAAATCGCAGCTACACAAATTCTTGTATGTTGACAACGTGTCATCTCCATGAAGCGCCGTATAAATGAAACGATTTTCAGAGACGTAATTTTTCGTTAAAATCGATAACATGGCTTCAAATTTTACCAGTAAATTGGGATTGTATTTTTACTCGTTTATAGACAAAAATTAGTTAATTGTTGAATATTCGAGTTCATGAAAGGAATGCCTTAAGATCCCAACGTATAATTTAAAAAATGATATTAAATATACATTTTGGAAAATCTTTCCACCGTAATGTTACTGCTTAATGTTTGACATTTTAATATACCATTTCCATGTTTGTTTGGGTTTGTTTGTTGCAGCAGGAGAAAATCTACAAAAATATAAAATTTTGAAAATCCAGCACTAGTTGCATTCTTTTATTTGCGTGTTAAACGAATATCAGGAAAACCCATCAGTCAATATCACTCAATATCAGAAGTACCCATTTACATTTTTCATGTGACTGATCAAGAGAAAATTAATATTTTTGTTCTTCGGTACCTCAAACTCAAAGGATCTTATCACCGGAGTCAACAAAACTTTCTGTAGAGATGCGACGAAACATCGCTCACACCAGAATTGGGCGTAATTCTATTTATAAATACGAATACGAATTTATTTACATCGTGATTTTCATGTGAATATAAATGCAAATAAATTCGTATTCACAAGTGTGAATACGAATTTATTTATATTCACATGCATGCATACAAATACAATTGTATTCACAAATATTCTGAACATACAAATAAATTTACAGAACAAATTGTGAATATTCACAAAAAATGTGAATATTTACAAGAAATCCTGTGAATTAAAAAAATTCACATCAAAATCTGTGAATGCAAATGTATTCACAAAAAATTGTAAATACAAAAAAATTCACAAAATAAGTTGTGATTTTTTTCGTATTTAAGACAAATTAAAATCAAATTCACAATGATTAGATTAAAATTTACACCAACCGTAAGTTCTTACGTATTTTGAGAGAAAACATTGCGACGAGGCACAGAAATTTTTGCAATAAAAGTTGTGAGTTTTAAATATTACATTATAAATATGAAATTTGAGTTGTGAATTTCCTCAAGTTGAAGAAAAATAAAATCAAATTCACGACAATTATATTAAAATTTACACCACAAGTGAGTTCTTACGTATTTTGAGAGAAAACATTGTGTTGAGGCAAAGAAATTTTCGCACCAAAAGTTTTGTGCAAAAATTTCTTTGCCTCGAGGCAATGTTTTCTCTCAAAATACGTACCAACTCACTTTTGGTGCAAATTTTAATCTAATCATTGTGAATTTGATTTTAATTTGTCTTAAATACGAAAAAATTCACAATTAATTTTGTGAATTTTTTTGTATTTATAATTTTTTGTGAATACATTTGCATTCACAGATTTTGATGTGAATTTATTTGTATGTTCAGAATATTTGTGACGATAATTGTATTTGTATGCATGCATGCGAATACAACTAAGTGAAGTATGAATAAATCACATGAAATCAGGATGTAAATAAATTTGTATTCGTATTTATAAATAGAATTACGCCCAACTCTGGCTCACACACTGAACCAGACATCCATGGTGCTGGACTGACGAGTTTTCTATCGTGTTTCCGGGTGCCGCATCGTCGAAAGTTACCAACGATCCCAAATGTTATATTGAGCAGGCACTTGTCTGCTTTACTTGCGAGGCTATAAGAATTCTTTTGCCTCTTTCCGACGCCTGAAATCATTTTTCATTTGTTGCGGGCAGCCCAACGACATCCAGATTTTTGGAATCCTGTGCTGTTTAGCGTAAGGTAATTTTCATTGCCCATGGTTGATGCCAAATTCATCTTTGCAGCTTCTCGATACCTGAAACATTTTTTATTTCTTGCAATTTATCAATTTATCGAAAGCCAAAAATATGAATTGCGGTAGAAATACCACAATTCATATTCTTGGCTTTTTGCTCAATTTAGTGTATCGAATTGATTTTCGATATTATGAATATAAATCAACTGCGGCTAACCTGAGGAGTGGCTCATAGCTACTTTCCAAAATCAGAGAAGCATTACGGAGTGTCGCGTTGGGCTTCATTGTCATGGGGGTTCTCATTGTACCGCTGTAATTTACCAGAGTGGGATAGAGGTTCTTCGCTCTGCTGACCGACTCGCAGACCGCTATCGACAGTTCAATCCAGCGTGTTGAGATTCCCCATGTGCTCGGTGACGTCGATCGCAGTTTATTGGGCATCGCTGGTAATCAGGTCATATGGCTTTTTAAAGCTCGTATTTGTCATGCTTTCTTCAAACATCACCTGGCCCTAAACGTGCTTCGCATGATTCTTTGAGGTCGCAAATGCCTCCACCTCGAGCTTGTCAGTGCTGTAGGTCACTGTGACTGCGACACGTGGGACGGCTCGAAGCTTGGAAAATCTTCATACTTTCGACTCTCAAACTTATCCATACCGCAAGACTCTTCCAATGGTCGCGAATAATTCTTCATATAATGAAAATACGAGGATCTTTGTGTCGTACAAGGAAGGGAACTGATCTTTATTCTTTAACTTCACTTTCCAGTATCTGATTTTTTCTTACCTGTATCCGATGCTAGGCGATTTCGTGCGGTTGGCCTTTATTTTCTCCGTTATCACGTAAGTCGATTGTTGCTGTGTCCATGTCAGAGAATTTCCTGAGGTCTAAATTTGCGATTTTGAAATACCTTCGTCAAATTTATTTTGGCTCTGAAAAGAGCCGTTTGTTTTTTTTTGAGGTCACAACCGTCGTCAAATTAATATGGCCCTAAAAAGGGCCATTTCTTTTTTTTAAACTTTGCACTTTAACTTTTTTTAACTTTGCACAGCCTAACCCTATTTAGGGGTTAAGCTGTCAGATCACGGTAAACATTGAAACGAAAAAGTTAGTAGCAGGCGATGCTACTCGGAGGCGCTGCGTTCGCCCGGATGTGGCGCTCTCGCGGCTGCGCAGAGCCCCTCAAATGCGGATGTTGACAGGCAAATGTTAATCAACCCTGATAAGGGCGTATGTTTCATGTTTATGACATGGCCGAAAGACTTTATTCGATTCGGAAAACTTCCCGAGGGTGGAAAAATTTCTTGTCGTGAATTCGGTCGGAAATTCGGTGAATATTATGAGATCAAGGGGATTGAGTGCACGGGTCAAAAAATGACCCAAACAAAATCGATAGGAAAAAATCACATTACATTGGTAAAATGTCATTAGATTTTCGATTTGTCGCCGCGTTTGCGCGTAATGTCGATTGAAAGTTAAAAGTCGTTTGCTAAAAGCCCATCTTACTGTATAAAGAGTCGCGGCGTGTCGTCAGTCAGTCAGTGGCGTCGAGATCGGTGGCGACGTTAGTGGCGTCGAATTTTTTTTTTTATTACTTGGCGTCAAGACGCTGCCGCGTCTCTTGATAGATGGAAGAATTTATCGTTTTTTAGCGATTTTTATCATCTGTAAGGGATTAATAATTATGAGAAAGTTTTGTGTTTTATTTGTGAAAATGTAATGTACATGATTGATTTAAAAGAAATTTTAATAAAGTATCAAATGACTGTGATGATTACCTATTGAGTTAAGATTTAAAAAATTTTGTTCCAAAATAAACAAAAACTCGAAATTTACATTACTCAGTTGCATATTGAGTTGTGTGATCACGGAGAGTTCGAGAGAAACTGAGTGGTGTCTTAATATCGTGAAGCTTATTAGTTTTTTATTTTGCGAATCGGGGGAGAAAGATCCTTTAGGCAGTGATGTGTCAAGAAAAATAAAATTGGTGCGTCATATTAAGAGTATTTAAAATTAAGTTATAGTGTCAATAATTTTAAAATTGTTATGTCAAGTAAAGTATTGTAAAATATTTTAAGAGTTATATAATAGAGTTATAGTTAGAGCTTAGTTTTTGTGCCTTACTTTGGATCATTTCTAGGATTAGTCTTTTTTGAGCCAATTTGCATTGTTCAAAATTTTTACATTGTCGAATTGAAAGGCATGTTTTTGTTCTATTGCATGTTGTGCTAAGGCTGTGTGTATTGTGGTAGTATGTTTTAGGCTACTTTTATGTCCTTTTATTCTGGTTTCAAGGTATCTTTTGGTTTGGCCGATGTATGTGGCATGGCAATCCTTACAATCGATTTTGTAAACTATGTTGGATTTTTGGTTGTTATTTATTTTGTCTTTGGTGGAGCCAGTAATCGATGAAATGTTGTGTTTATTGTTTGTGACTAATGTTATGTTGTATTGTTGGAAAAGACGAATTAGTTGATGATGGATGTTTTTTGTTCAAGGAACATCTATTAGTCTGAAAGAATCAAAATTGTTGTTATTCTTTTTTTGATGGTTGATTGTGGAAAGCCGATGTTTTATTATTTTTTCTGTGAAAGAGATCGGATAGCAATTTTGTGTGATTGTGTTACTAATAAGTTTGAGGTTTTCTTTGTGAAATGAAGGATGAGATAATTTTATTGCTCTGTCAACTAGCATGTAAATTATGGCTCTTTGGGAAAGTGGGTGGTGTGAAAAGAAATTTATGAATCTGCCTGACCAGGTTGGTTTCCTATACCAATTTGTGATAATTGAATTTTGTTTATGGATTAAAAGTATATCAAGAAACGGGATTTTTTATCTACTTCATTTTCTGGTGTAAATTGTAATTTTGAGTTATATGAGTTAAAAATCTTTTTGGTGGATTCAATTTTGTCTGTTGGTAGAGCAATAATATCATCAACATATCTGATATTGTTATATCATTGCAACCAATGTTATTGTCAACATTGCAACCAATGTTTGCTGCTTTTATGCCCCCCACGGCGAAGGCAGTCAGCAATGTGAGCTTTGATTTAAGGCACAACATCACTGTGACGGCTTCAAAAAATCGATTTTTTGAAAACCATCTAGAAAAATCTAAAACACATTTAAGATTAAGATGCCGTTGGACCCAGGTCGAAAAAATAATTATTTTCGGAGATATTGAATATTTTGTGGAGCGGTGCAGCGCTCCGTGACGCTCGGGGTCCTGCGCAGCTGCGCGCCTCAGGGTTGGCAGGTATACCGGGCCTTTCCCAGGTCCTGCGGGTCTTTCCCAGGTATTATATATATAGTTATAAATATAGTTTCGAAAAAACGCCATAGGTGGCGATAATTGAAAAATTTTCAAGGCAGGTATAGGGATAGCGCCATAGCGTCAGTTTGCGAATAGAAGCGACGCTACTCGTGTCTAAACGCTCCGAATCGTTTCGTTTATAAATATCGAACGCTCAGAATTATTCTTTGCACATCGAAATGGATAATCCGAAAATGTACGCGGGGAAAAAGGGAACAAAACGGAGCTATGTGACGAGGAGTCGAACGAAAATTTCGAATCGAAAACCTCCGAACCGTTATAGCTCCGAAAATAGTTCTGCAGAGTATGTGAGCACGTCGGCGAAAAAGTTAAAATCTTCGGACGATTTAGAGGTCGGTGTTACTAACGATTTCCGTTATCGTATAGTACACCTCGTCAATGCATTGACTATTATATCGACGTTAGTGAAGTGCAAAGTGTGTGATCGCGATTTAAAGTTTACTGAAAACAGTTTTCGCGGACTCGGATTCAAAATCGAGGTCGATTGCGGGCATTGTGAAAAAGCGCAAAGCAATTCGTGTCCTATGATTGACAATGCATACGAAATAAATCGTCGGATCGTATTCAGTATGCGTCTTCTTGGCGTCGGTTTGAATGGCCTGATGAAGTTTTGTGCATTTATGGACCTACCGCGCCCCATATTTCAGTCTTTCTACGATCGAATCTTAAATTCGATTTCGATTGCCACTAAAGCTGTGAGCACAGTGAGCAAACAAAAGGCTGCACTTGAGGAGGAGACAATTTCATTAGAAAATGGGGTGGAGGACGGAATTATCGTTTCAGGCGACGGATCGTGGCGTAAGCGCCGTTTCAGCTCGCTTTTCGGCATAACATCGCTAATCGGTTGGTACACTAAAAAAGTGATCGACGTTATGGTGAAATCGAAACATTGCAAAGCTTGCGAGCATTGGGGAAAAAAAAGAAAGCACCGCGGAGTACTGAGAATGGAATAGTACCCACGACGATGAGTGCCAGGCGAATCATAGCGGCTCCTCCGGAAAAATGGAAGTCGACTCAGCTGTCGAAATGTTTCAACGGTCTGAAGAGCTCTATGGCATAAAATATAAATATTATATTGGTGACGGCGATTCTAAAACGTTTCTGGGCATATCGAATAGCGATCTATACGACGGTTTCGAGATCAAAAAAAGAGTGCATCGATCATGTCCAAAAACGTATAGGGACGCGCCTCCGCGAAATCGTGAAAAAACAAAAAGGATTGTCCGGCAGAGGAAAGCTCACCGGAAAATTGATTGACGAGTTGAGCACATATTACGGTTTGGCTATTCGGAGGAACAGCGATAATGTTGAAAAAATGAGGAAGGCAATTTGGGCAACTATCAAACATAAAATATCCACAGATAGTGAGCCACAACATGACGATTGCCCAGAGGGAGCCGAGTCGTGGTGTTCGTGGCAGCGAGCGGTCGCAAGCGGTAATATTTTCTGAATATCGCCATAAGCCGCCTCTTCCTGAGGAAGTATTGGAGGCAATTACGCCAGTCTTCGAAAATTTGAGCAGAGACGATTTGCTGCAGCGTTGTTTGGGCGGCTTCATGCAAAACAACAAACGAAAGCTACAACAAATCAGTTTGGGCAATAGCCCCCAAGTGTCAGTCCGGGAGCAAAAAAATCGTCGATATTGCAGCTGATATCGCGGTATTATTATTCAATTATGGCCTGAGAACCCTCATGAAAGTTTTGGAGACGTTGGGGATAACTATTGGCCCAAATTGTTTCAATTTTTGCGTTGAAACCGACGCAGCGCGGATCGAGCTAGCGGAGCGCTCGTTCACAGACGCTGCAAAAGAGGCAAGAGCCTCTACAAGTTCGAGAAAAGATGCTAGGGACAACGATTTGCTTCTTGAAGGCCAGCTATACGGTGCCGGCATCGCTGATTAAAGGTAAACATTTTTTTTTCCAATTTATCGCATAAATTAACAAACCTAAAACTTTGAACACGTTTTTCTCAAAACCACTTTTTTGAGTGCGGCACGCAGCAGAACTCGAGCAATTTTTATCCGATCGACTTCAAATTTGGACTGCATCAATAAAACTAGATTATCTATAGAAGTACATAGGATTTTTTCGATATCTCAATAATAAAAAAAGTTATGGCCTATTTTCGACGAGAAATTTTGCTCGAAAATCGTCCTTTAATTTCAAAAGCGTGCCTATTTTTTAAAAATCAATATTTTTTCAAATCTTTGTGTACTTCTCTTCAAAATATCATATTATTAACGAAAACACTCGGTATTTTTTTTCAGATCGACTTTGAAGAGAGTTCTACTGCGTGGCGCGAACCACTGCAGAGGCAACCGTACCTGACGCGGGAGCTTCCCCAGCGTCACCATGGGGCGTGAAAAATTTGAAATTTTTTTTTTATGTATCTTCAATAAACAACGAACAAAACAAAAACAAATTTTCGAATATCTTTTTTTTTCCCACAAAAAGAAATTCTTGAAAAATGGCAAAAAACAGGGAGTCACAGTGGTGTTCTGCCTTAACTTTGAGTCAGGAGAAACACTTCTTACGATATCTGAAAGAAAAAATGAACATATATTATCCATAAGATGTTATTAAACGTGTCACGACTAAAGTAGGTCAGAGTGACCGAATTTTTGTAATCCTATTAAAATATGATTCACAACGGATTGGGGTATTTATTTCTGGACGGTCCACCGAGCAAGAAAAGTTTGAAGATAAGGTGTACGATCAATCGGTTTGGCCTTAAGCTCTATGCTAAAGGCAATGTCTGTAGAGATAGGGATTGCAGGTCGATCCCTTTGCTCATCCGATGTACTGATATTCTCGACATCACCGAAGCGCTTTAGGTTATCAAAGAATCGATCGGTGTCATAGCGAACATCAACAGGAGTAGCAATACAAGTTTTTGGTGGTAATCGGAACGGTTCAGTAGGATTGGGCGATTTACACGATATACTGAATTCATGTCAGTTTCTAACGCAACAGATATTCTGCGCCTTTGTTGCCTGTGATAGTTCAAGAAACGGCTTCAATGGCGGACCCATCATTTTTATATAGATATTTTTCAACTATCTTTCAAACTTTTCAAATATATTTGAATGTATGGAAATTCAAAATAGAAAAAGTATACTTACTTACATTTTCAAGCCCACTGCGACAAAAAAAGTCTACTCCAAACGATCTCTTGGATTACCTGAAAAGCAAACATACGCTTTAGAATAGAAAGCGAGTGAATTAAATATTTATTTATACTGAACACATATATTTTGGAAGCAACTATTTTTCCAACGATTCTGCAATGCAAATCGACAACACTGAATTAGGATCGAATGAGCCTTTTTATGGCAAATGCATCTTGGTAATAATCGCGACACACCGCACTTCGCAGTCTCGGTTTGACGAGTGCTTCGATACGTGCCGCAGCGAATTTGCATAGAAATAGAATGAAATGCATAGAAATGCAAAGTATAAAAGAGACTATTGTACTTGCTTGAACTTTTAAGTCGACACGCGAAGTATACTTGCTCCAAACGGTCCCTTGGTTAACCTCAAAAGCAGACGTACACTTTGAGAATAAAAAGAAAGTACATTAAATATGTGTATATATATATATATATATACTCACTGAAGCAAAAAGAATAATAGGATTAAAGGCACTTACGTATATATGTGTCACTAGCTTTATTTTTCGACTAATTATTGTTACACACATTCTTTTGCCGGAGAGATGAGACAGCGACACACTACATTCGCACTTTGACAAAAGTGATCAGTTGTATGTCATTTTTAGGACAACATTTGCTGACTTTTTAGTATTTTTTTTATTGGTTCGTTTCCAGTCGTACAGGGTCGCCCCCTTTTTACGAGCCCCAATCCGCCTCAACCTCGTTCTTACCTCCTATTCTAAATCCATACCCCCTCTATCAACTATTCCACAACTCTCCCCTACCTCCCCCCCCCCCCCCCCCCACCTTGCGGCCGCAGCCGACTTCCTCCTCTGTATTGTATTCACCATGACATATCTGCCATGGGCATAGGGAACCTGCGGGGGAATCTGAAGGGAAAAAAAATTACTTTGGGTACAATAATACAATTTTTGTATGACCGGATATTGTTTAGAAATGCAAACGGTAGAAAAAAGTTTGATCTAGGACGCAAAAAACTCAAATCATTTGTTTATTGACAAAAGGGCGAACATGAAAAAATCACCCGGTTATACGATAAAAAATGTTATAAACTATGGTTTGTCCGGATTCGAAATGAATCGGACAATTAAAAGATCATGACGTAATCGGTCGGGAGACTGAGAAACAGCGGTTTGGCGTAGAGCAGTAAGCAATCTGAACCTTCACAAAAATCGCCACTCGGTTAATTTTTTGAATATTTTAGAATATCATTGATGCAAATTGAAGATATGACTCTAAGCGACAGACCCATGCAATTAATTAATCTGGCAAAGCCATATCACGTACAAAACCTTTCGGAATGAAAATAGGTAGCAAAGGAGATGCGTGTATATAGAGTTATACATGGATCAACAGGTTTAAGATAAAAATTCCGCTAAAAAAATATAATTATCAACTATATGAGCGACACTTTAAGATACAGGTATTTCGGAGTAATTTTGTTCAACAACTGTTAGTAGGATATTATGTGGATGACGATTATGTCTTCTTATTTTGGGATTATTGAGCCAGAAGCATTTAAACGAAAGGCGGTAGATTTATTATAATTTACGAACGATACAATAATTAATGCAGCTTAGGCGTACGTGTGAACCGAAGCTCGTCTTTGCTATGCCCGTAACCCGTATTCTCGGAATGCGTTTCGGCTGTTTAAAAACACCGCCTCTCAGTCATGACCAGCTTACTTGTACATACATTAACAATCTAATCCAAAAGATCTAATCTAATCTAAAAGATAGAATGTCTGATCACTAGGGTGGGATTGATTTAACACCCTACATAACTGATGAGGTATTCCAGGAGTAAAAATTATAAAAAAATATAAATACAAAATATAATTGTAATTTTTTTCTTCTTATTTAGATCTTCATGTAATTGCTCTTTTTTTTCAGCTGAATGTTGTGATGAGAGGGAACGTTTGGAGACCTTGATGATGCGAAAAATCAATCAAGTTCTCGAAACGGTACAAGGAAATTGAACGAGTCAGGGTCAACGCAATGAAATGTTCTCTCTCCTACTATGAGTGCCATTCCATGATGTTGCGGCCTTGCAGCGGTTCGATAACGACCTTAAAGAGACTGAGGACGTGCAAAACAATTTGTATGTGTGCAAATATTTTAAAGCTACGCTGCTATAGCGGCTGTTTACTAATTTAATTATAAAATTCTATGTTCTACACTCAGAAACACGTTTGGTACCGTCAAAAAAAATTATTTGAATCAAGCAAATCCTGCAGTTGCGGGTGGCGAACGATATGAACAATTCAATTGACTGCGAGATTTGGTTGAATTACAAATATATATTTATTTCCGGCAAATAAACTTCTACTTGATCCAAAAACGGACAGAGTACTTTCAATTCTAACTCCGGCGTCCTAAAACCAAACTTTATTTTAACATACTGAACGGTTGGGTCGGTAATCTCTCCCCTAAAAGCATTTTCGAATTATATAGTTCAACGAAAAACATATGCAGTAGAATGAAACATGTATGTATTTAATGAATTGCAGAGCATATTTCAGTCAATACATAATATTTTTGATAAAAGTTCATGTATAGTCTGTACCACTGAAGATATATTTTAAAAGACAACCCCCCAACGCTGCTATAGTCGATCGAACTATATGTTAGTTTGCCCTGAATGACGGAGTAGGTTCTGACAATTGATATAATAACATAGTTGAAGCTGCATACAGTAAGTTCAATCAAAATTGGTTTTACACCAATCGAATAAATGGCAGATAGAGCATCAGCTTAAAATGAGCTAAATAAACATCAACTCACTCTAATAAAATTTCGATGTGAGCATATGCAACGTATACATTGAATTGGTAGAAAATCAATTGAATATAAATCATCGAAGAAAGTATTCTCCCTACGATGAATTATAAATACAAATGGAAGACGAAGACAATAAGGTAAATAGATCCGCTAAATTATGAGACAAGATGATTAGTAATTTTTCAATAATGCCTGTTTATTAAAGTATATATTATAAATACTGCGCTGATACAAAAACAACGTTTATTGATTAATCTACATCGATGTACGACTGTACGCTGTCAATTGTAAGATAATTTACAAAGCACTCTGAGAAAATTACTCAGTTAAACTTAAAAGCAATCTGCGTGTTGAAAAAAAAGAGAAATCAATTAAAATAATATGTACAGATAAATAATAAATAATAAATAAAGTACACATAAATAAATGTGTACAGATAAGTAATTATTTGTAAGGTACGCGGACCGCGAGACTGCTTGACTCGAAAATGTGAGAAGAACGAAAGTGGAAGTGCGAACCCAGCGCCGCCCATGCGTTAAAATATCAATGTCACAGACTACAGCGTGGTTGCAACGAACCATTAGCGGCTTAAACCGATTGTCCACGTGGTTGGATTTACCGAATATAATCGATTTCTGAAATTACGGGAGAACAATGGCTCGTGCCCGCAAAAAATCTCAATCACGATTCCCTTAGCAATCCTTCAAAATTTATGCACTTGGTGAACACGCAACGTTAAATGAATCTCACCGCTTCCACTAAATTTACTATCAACACCCGAAAGACGCCGTACAATGTTTTTCTCGAAGGATAGCACCAGGGAGACTAGAGAGAAGGAGTGGACACAGCATAGGCCAATACGTAGTTCCAGCGTCTTAAAAAGTTCGGCCTTCAATAGTTCCAGATTGTGCCACTAACAGCTCTCCTGACGATAACGTCTCAAATAATTATAATAGTCCAAACTTACCGCATGCGCACAAATAATAAAAGAATTTGATTTCGATGTGTTGTGTGCTCTGCGTTGAGGCTCATTTTTAATCACATCATGCCGATTCCCCACACCGAACTCGGGCCCAACCATTTGTAACGGAATAGCAGCAGTGTACCCTGCAGCAAGCTGATCGGCGCGTGGTCTGGCAACTCGAAGCGTGTTTTTTTCCCGAGTTCTAGTAATTCTGAGACGGTTGTGAAATAAATTTATTCTGCAAACAAATTTAATTTGTTCAATTTATGCATGTATTTGCCTTTGTTACAGCGAATGCGATTTAAACTGTCGGTGAGATGTTGGAAATCCACGATCCGATGTCCTTCGACAGCGAATATTTGTTGCTGATCGTTGAGGTTATGGTTATTCTCATCGCGTTTAGCCGCGTTTACTTGACACATGGCTGCCACAGCTTTCAGTCTTTTAGCAAGCGCCCTTTTTTTGTAAACTCTCCTTTGTATCGCATTTGGGTTGACATTTTCACGCTTTTTAAAAATTTATAAAAAACATTTCGCGAAAGACGGATTGTAGGAAGCTCAGCGCCGCTCTCTATACGATTATGAGACCTATCTATGCATGAGGTGCGAATGTGTGGGACATATAGAGGGTACAAGCTCTGTCAACAATTTACAACCAACGGCGTCGTATAGGCATTGGATGTTACTATACGCTTTGACCAAAACTTTTGGCTCATACGTGTACCTACATTGTTGGTTCACCGCTTAATTTGATTAATTATTAGTTGCTATTATGAGTTTGCAACGATAAGAAAGACAGCGAAATAGGAGGTAGACGCAACAGTTAGGTCCCTCATCACGAGTGTGCTGTCAACAGCAACCGAGAGCACGATCGTCTATACAGGTCTGGGCACTCCCGTATATTCCGTATACCCCAAAGCGTGCCTCTATCTGACGCCTCTCTTTGCGGAACTGGCCGCAAAAGCGTGGAGCGCTGCTATTTCGGAGGCATGTGCGACAGAGCGCGATGTATGCGCGTATGCGAATTGTCTTTCCCTTCACGTGGCTGTGATGAAAAATTAATACATCCTAAATAATTGTTCGAACACAGAAACTAAAAGCATAAACCGAAAATATGGTCCGGGTTATTTATTTATCCACTTCTGCATCCCAGAATCATGCACCGCTTCGGCATTGCAATATATAGACACTTCATCTTTTGTTATTCCGTATTGAATAAAAACCGTGGCTATGATACACTCGAGATCACTCCACCAAAACGAGGTTAGGCCACACGTACATACGACCGTCACCACACAACGTGCATGCCATGCCCCGTAAACGCGGTATAAACAAAAGTGCCTCCCCTTCACTAGCGCCGCGATGGAATGCGCAAATAGAGGCGTCACTTAGAGTCACGCATTTTTGAACGAAGTGCCCAGACCTGTATATACGACCGTGACCGAGAGCACGCCAAGAGTACGAGGCTAGTGGCGGAGCTATCCGATCGGACACAGACGATCGTAGCGCCTCTTTGTTTGCTGCGTTTTTGCGGACGTTTCGTAAGCACTGTGTGTCCACTCCTTCTCTCTAGTCTCCCTGGATAGCACGCAGCGTGACAACAATGGCGGACAAAAAGAAATGACGATCGTACACTTACCCCGAAATGTAGCAACAAGCGATTGAAGTCCCCAATCTATCAAGATGTCTTCTATTACGCACATTTTTATATTTTCGATGTAAATCATCTCACAAAACTTATCACAATGACTATTGTAGTTTTCTAACGCTCACAGGGGAGATGCACGTCAACAGCCAGAAGAGAAGACGTGAACAGCCGGAAGTCGAAAGGGCGATCGTAGCGTTGTTCGTGCATGCATCTGAAACTACACTGATTCGCGATTACCACTGACTAATCGCTCACAGCGTTCGAACAGAGCGCGCCCGTGGTCGGATTTGCCAAATAAAATCGTTATCTAGAAATCGTGCCGGGAAAAAAGTGTTCGATTGCATCCACAAGAACTCAAATAGCAATAGCAATCAATAGCTGAAAAATATGCACATCGTAGAAAGAAGAAAACACGGTCTTACCTGGAAGTAACTTTAATTAAATCATTCGTTTCAATTAACTTATTCAATTGTAGAACCAACCGTCATTCGCTTTATGCGTCATAATTAATTCAGTTGGAAAATGTAGTTTATTGGCCAATATAACGACCAAATATAAAGTTCAAATGAAACGTGGATTACTTGTATGAACTCCGATGTAGTTAATCTAACTCATTATATGGCCAGGGAGATATTGCTATTTTGACATGATAATTTGGTTGTTTCAACTAAACTGGCTTTGTCACTTGAATCGAATTGTATTCCAAGCGAGTAAAATTAGGTCGCTTCAAGCAAAATTGCTTCAACTAAATACACATAGTTGGTACTACCAAACTTTTTTCTGAGTGTAGAGACAAAAAATCCAAGAAATTGGAGAAGAAACAGTCCAAAAGATCGTCAAACATTCGTTGGGAGCTCTCATCGATGATGAATTGGTGCAGCGACTCGTATGGGTTCTTGGGGCGGAGGACAAGCCGAAAATATCGAAAGATCATTTTCCTCGCATCATTATTGGTACGTATAATGTGTGCGCATGTATGAATAGATAGGATATTATTTCAATATTTTGTGAAGTAGTTCGCTGTATAGAAGTCGTCACACGTTGAATAATATCTTGTTGATAATATTTGTTTATTTTCGTTTCCAGATGATGTAAGAAGCGTTTTTGCTGACGCAAAGTTGAAGGAGATCGAAGCTCGCATCGCCGACTGGCTTCGCAGTGGGGGGGGGGGGGGGGGGGGGCATAAAAGCCGTAAATATCGCAACGACCAAAAGGTGTGATCGCAACAGCGAAGTCCAATAACGACTGTACCATAATTTTTTTAAACATTTTAACATTAAAATTATGTTTATAACATTAAATTATATTCCACTTATAATGAATCAGTTGGTCTTATTTATAATGACCAAGCCCACTTCAAAATCGACATGACCATATCTTATTAATTTCTTTATTATAAAAATTAACTTATTAATAGTCTAGAATATTTAATATAGCTTATTGCCCACTTTTATTATTATATGGTAAGCATAGTTGATGAAAGTTTTTTTTTCAATACGAACGAGTATATATATACGCACCTTCATATTCAAAGTAACAAAGAATGTTATCCTCTATGCTTATCATATTATAATTGAAAATCGGTAATATTGAGCTATATTGAATATTCTGGACTATTAATAAGTTAATTTTTATAAAGAAATAGATAGGATATATTTATATATCCATATATGGCCAATAAATAGATATCCTTTCGATAGTACTCTTCGATAGTACATTCATATATCGATTTGGTGACTTTACGCTAACTTACCGACAACCGATAAGTGTTAACCTTTTGTTGACATTTTGTTAACCATTAAAAGTTGTCGTATAGTTAACTATCGGACACGAATAAGTTATCTGCCAAGCGGACAGAAGTAATACGTTTTGTAATATAAAACGGCGACTTTTTGGACAACCAAAAAGTTATCCGTATCCGTTTCGCATATATTTAGGATCCTATATGGATAACATTTTGTTACCTGGGACTTTGCCATTGTTTACTCACCGTTGGACGTTACTCGTGAATATTATTAAGAATCGATTATTGAACAATCGATGAATCTTCGTCGATATTAGTTTTCATTGTAACAGTTATTTTTCCGTCAATCAGCGGCCGACACAATGGGCTAACTGTATTTCTTGTTCCTCATTCCCTGTTGCCTGCCTTTTTCGGTGTGGATAAACCACTATACGCCACGTATCTCTCCGACCCACAAAAAGAAACGCCTTCGCACTCATTTGGAGTGAACGCTCGGAACGATTGGAAAGATGGAGCAGGCTGCCCTAAGGAGAGCCGCATGGGGCGCGCGCGCGACACGTAGTGAAAGCTTTCGTAATCGATTCATAGAGGGCGCCACTGCTTGGTCTACGCCGGCTTGAGGTTCACTGTACAGTACACCTGATTTTACTTAAAAATACAAAAAGCATAGATATACGATTTGTACAATTGAATAAAAGAGCATTGCCACGAATATTGAGAATTTTCGTGAACATTTTGTCTCGTCGCGACGTTTTTTTAGTGAAAAAAAATAATTCTCGAACCGTGTCGATCGTCATCCGACAGGTGGACATTTTCCTCGGAAACGCATACGTTCTTTTCGTCTTTTTCGCTAGGCTCTTGCTTTCAAACATGTCCTACCGATGCACAGACAACTTCACCTCGTCCAGCTTAGTCAGTTCGTCGTCGCGTCCTTTAATGCGGTTATGACCGTTTAACCGAAAACCCGAATTTTCGTATGGCAAGTTATTCTCAATCGCGCGCGATAATGCTCTGGGACGTTGTGGATCGTTAAAAATGCTCAGTATTTGCGCAAAAAAGCGAGAGTTTCGGCACACAAGACGCTCGCGCGTTTCAGAGAGATAAGCGAAAAGAACGGTGGAAGAAAGTGCCAGTGTTTTAAGAAGGTAGCGTTTATTAACAAAAAAATCCCCGTGGTGCAGTGTATCGAGAGCGGTGCCCCGCTGAACAGATATATTTGCTTTATTGATATTTCGAGTGTCACAGGCCTTAGCGGTGTCTATGCATATCCTGAGGTAACAACTTTTCCAGGTCTAATACTATTCACTATAGCTCGCTTCTCGCATTATTTCGTAGCATTTTACGTCCATCTGCGTACTCCCTCTTGAAAAATCCCTCTTTCGTGAAATTTTGTTTACGTTAGATCGTTGTGTGTACTACGTGAACATACCGCGCTCGACCTAACCTCGAAATGATTCATCGGCCAAGATAATGCATCCGCGGCAAATCTACTCGTGTCCCGGCGAGGCATTGTTGATCGTTTTATCTTTATCGATGTATATGTTGACGGACGACTTTTTATTGTACCACTTTTCTCCATCATTTTCGCGCGACATGGCTAATGAATCTCCACGTTTTTTTTTTGGAAATGATCATTTTTACTTAAAACGCTTTGTGCAGCATTCGAAATTGTTATTGATACTTTTCGTTATGAATCACTTTTATAAGCCTCTACATGATCGAATGATTCTCAAACGGACTGAGATAATAAATTAATTCAGAAAAATATCGTTTCATTTTATTTACCTTTTTTTCAAGCTCCAAATAAAACACAGAATTCTGAATGAAACAGCGACAGAAAATTTGCTATTCCAACTTACCAGGATACTGTGAAATGATGTTGACAAAATGGTGTTGACAAAATTACTTTGACAAGATCCTAGAGACTTTTATTTTTGTGCTAAATTGTATGATCAGTGTACAAATGTACACGATGACGAAGGACATTCATTTTGGCAATATATAACGAGATAGATTAGCTTGGGGAATTTCAGTATATTATTTTTTCCTTATTGCGACTTGAAGCTACCTTTTTCAAGCAGCAATCATTATTTGCATGTTCAATTTTGGTATTTTTTCGCATAAAATAATATCGTCTTATACAGGACGGTACCTACCTGTTACTTAACATCAAGTAAAAGTTTGAACATTACAAGTAACAGTTTGGCTCACTGAATAGAGGCGTGGTTAATCTCATGCTTTTAGTTTGGATTTCATAATGAAATCGTGAGCCCTGAAAGTAAGGAGACGTTTCTCATTATAAAATATTCTTAGACTATTTGTTTCAAAGAACATGAAATTTGTCAAGCCTATCCAAGCTGTTTTTTCATTTTTATCAAATGCACAAGCACTATCTGCATTTTACTTAAAAACGGACATAGTCTTTAATTACAATTGCATTAGTGATGTTGAAGTTCGTATCGTTTGCACACAACGATTTTTTTATTTTTTTTTCGTTTTCTTTTTATCATGATCAGCCCAAAAAAAGAGCATTTAAAAAAAATGTTTTTTTGTAGCATTCCAACTATGCAACCTTCAATGTCATTTCTATCATAATTCCTTTGTATTTTGTACCGTCAGTATCATTATAGTTATTATGTTACCTATTTTAATGATCTATGTACGAAAAGAGCAAATAAGATATATCACGGAAGCTCGCACAAGGAAACCTGCCTGGATAGCTCACTTTCTAATTATCTTGCTTTCTAGCAATAGCGCTATGTTCTCTGGTAATGACCCTTAGAACCAAAAAAGACACCTGTTTTTCACTGCTGCCATTTATAAAAACTGGAAATTCAAATAACATTGCTGCAGCAGAGGCACAAAAAAAAGGAACAAATACATTATAGCACGACTTATTCTGTCTAAAACCAAATTCGTTAAAATGCTGTGGAATGTTTTTTCATCACAGAAAAGTATAGTAATTTGATGTGTGCAGAAGAGGAAGTTGTTGTCATATTTAATTCTACTTTCCTTTAAATTCCTTTCAGTACTAGTGACAGCATTTCTTTTATACTTAAAGACGGTTAGACAATTTAAGCTGGTCCGATCCATTCTCCAGATAAGATCATTCAGGAGGTGCGTATATATTTCTGTGTTACAGAATTTGGAGCGTGTTCTAGGTCAAATTTTTGGATAGAGCGTTTAATCTACAGCAGTTCGATCATCAGGCACAATGTCAGAAATAATTTACCCTCAGGGGTGTCGGGTGGTCACTGAGGATTTGGGGCCGGACGAACTCATCAGACGACTCAAGGTATCGTTAAAATCACAGTTAACGAACACAGATTATTCGCGCCCTTGCATTGTTTTTTTTCTCCCACTTTTCCATTTGTAATGTTTCATTTATTTAATCGATTTCAAATGACATTCTATCAACGAAACATTTAATTTGCTTAATTCAATGATCTCTTTGTATCAGACCTTAGCGCACACGTTGCAAGCCATGGGCCAAGACGAGGGAATGTATCAGCAGTACATTCCTCTAGCGCTTCATCTTGCCGAGGAACATTTTTTGATGCATCCTAGCAAGGATGTGCAACTCTTAATCGCGTGCTGCATCGCCGACGTTCTCCGAGTCTATGCACCCGAAGCACCGTACAAAGACGCCGATCAAGTAAGTCCAAAACTTCACCTCATGATGATGCAAAAGTACCGGTAATCCGTTTGCGTTGCACTTGCATAATTTGACTTTTGTTTTTCACAGGTGAAAACCATATTTCTGTTTCTGATCAAACAATTGGCGGGACTGAAAGATCCGAAGGATCCGGCGTTCAAGAGATACTTTTATTTACTGGAAAATTTAGCATACGTGAAATCCTTCAACATGTGCTTTGAACTCGAGGACTGTCAGGAGATATTCTGCGCGCTGTTTTCGCTGATGTTCAAAATCGTCAAGTGCGTAGAAATCCTTACATTCCACCTTTGTCGAGTCAACAATTAGTTGTTATTCTCATTTAACGTTCGTAAAGTTTGAAGAATCGAACGATGGTCATATTTTCGTTGGCAACTACAAGTACAGAACTAAATCTAAAACTCTAAAAAAAAAGCCAATTTCGGGAATAAAATATAGACCCAAGGGTACCCTTCCATCAAATCGCCCGAAAAAAGTCGTTTAAAACTATGGTGAATATCGAGAAAAAAAACCCTTTGGACCCGACTCCCCCCACACATCGCATCTAAAAATGATGTAACTCAAGTTTTTTTTCAGTAACTTCAGTCTTGTAATCAGTAATAGGCGCGCTTTCAGCGCTGCAAGAAATACGCAGGTCCACTGTTGACATCGTAACACTCGCTAAAACTGTTCGGTCTGGAACATTTATGAGGATTATTAAAATACATGCGTGTTGTCAGCTTGTAGTCTAGAACCAAGGCGAAAACTTGATTTCATGAATTTTCTCCCGATTTTCAACATGAAGTTTCGAAATAAGATCTTTTTCCGAGCACGTATTTGTTTATAAAAAAATGAAGCGTGGCGGCGACTTGATAGTTGTAGTACACGCAACAACGACGACGATTAAGCATATAACGGATAAAAAAATTTGAAATCGGTGAATAATTGCGGCTACCATCGTTCCAACCGTTTCGAGGAAAGCACGTTAAAAGTTTTCGACATTGTCACTTAGTTACGTCACTGCGAACGAGTCCTGTCACCTGCTTGTAAAATAAGCCGGTGACAGGCCAACAAGCAGGTCTATTTGGAATTTTGGTTATTTCAATATTTCTCAGAAGTTGTAAAATGAAAATATGAAAAAAGTCGATTTTCCGACCATTTTTTATGGGAATGTATCCATAAATTATACAACTCATTTAAGTTTATAATACGCTGTTCATCGAATCTAATTTTGTCTCGCTTTTACAGTGACGAACATTCGGGAAAAGTAAAGAGTTTCATGCTTGACGTTCTCTGTCCTCTCATTACGGAATCGGACATCGTAAGCAACGAATTGTTGGACATTATTCTCATGAATATCGTTGAGCCGAATAAGACACAGAAGAAGAATGCTTATCTACTCGCGAAAGAGCTCGTCATAAAATGCAGCGAAACCCTCGAACCATATCTTCAAGCGGTCAGTAAACTGCTATCAATAATGAATAAACTTAATAACGTTATGGGCAAAAGGAGGTTTAATCGAGTATCGATCGATCGAGAATACCTTTTCGAGTCACTACGCAAAAGGCTGCTCGTCACTCTTACTTATACGTAATCTTTGTTTTCATGCGATACGAATAATGTTCACGAAGCAATTGGGTAAACGAACAATCAGCTTGTAATTTTTTGATAAACGTTATAAAGATAAATAGGACAGCCACCTCCATCGTTCGATGAAAATCACTAGTCGCGCGTTCACCTGACGGTATAGAAGTTTCTTTTTTTTCGTGTTTTCTTGATTTGTATTAGTATGAAAAATTGTTCATTTTTGCGGATTTAGCTTGTTGATCTCTGATGATTATACTGAAAAAAATGTTTAGTGATTTTCGTAGCCCACAAGTGTTGAAAAAAAAAGGTTCTTTGATGGGACAAAAGTAAAGATGTATAGGAGCCTAACGGGAATGATACCAAGGCTATAAAAGTTTGCATTATTACATCTTTTGTTTCAAATTAGTCGGCAACATTTGGCATCCAGTAACCTGTCGAAGAATCATAACACTTTAAATTTGCACTAGTTTCCCATGGCTTGTTAAGGGACGTTCGTTTCGTCTCAGATGTAACGAGAAAAAGCAAGGGTCAATTTATATACGAGACTTTTTTTCAGAATTTGACAATTATTGACTACATAATAGCAGTGCAATTAATTGTAAAGTACTGAAATTCTGCTTGTTGTCTCGTTTGGCTCTTACATAAAATGTCACCAATCTGTATAAGAACGCTGTGAACTGTCAAGTGGCTTCGAAAAATTCACTCCCAAGAGTTTCGCCCCAATAGAGATGAATATAAACGAATGCAGGTGCAACAACGAGTAAAAAAAGACAGTTTTAACTGGAAATTTGAGGCTTGGTCTATATACCGTGTCACTTACGATTGATTTCACTTTACATTTAGGGCATATATTTGAGAACTAAAAATTTCAGTTACTTTTGCCTGACGTATCTTCCATACATCTCTAATGTTCATTGCATTCCGCGGATACGAATTTCATCATTTCGGGCATCCGGTATAGGCGTATCTTTTTCGTATTTCTCTGCCATACTTCCATCCATGAAAGCAAAGAACGATAAATTTGCGTTTTGCAAAATTACTGCCGTAATTGAGAATACGAATTGTTCTTTTTCCGCGTCGAAACGCACAGTTCTTCAATCATTTCCTGATCGTCGGACGAGAGGAGAGAGGTCTGCAAATCTGCAAGAAAGTCTACGATTTGATATACGAGCTGAATCACATATGCCCGAGCGTACTGCTCTCCGTCCTTCCGCAACTGGAGTGCAAGCTGAAATCGTCCCAGGAGACGGAGCGTCTGGGTGCGGTGGCGTTGCTAGCGAGAATGTTTTCAGAAAAGGGCTCGGGTCTGGCCATGCAGCACACGCAACTGTGGCGAGCCTTTCTCGGGCGTTTCAACGACATAAGCGTCGCAATACGCATCAAATGCGTACAGTATTCGATGCATTTTTTACTGAATCATCCGGAGCTTAGGAAGGACATTACGGACACGTTGAAGCTGCGACAGCACGACGCCGACGAGAACGTACGTTACGAGGTCGTAATGGCTATCGTTACGACGGCGCGCCGAGATTTCGAGGTAGTGTCCGACAGCGAGGATCTCTTGGAATTCGTGAAGGAACGTACGTTGGATAAAAAATTTAAAATACGGAAAGAGGCTATGGCCGGACTGGCGATGATATACAAGAAACACTTGAACGACGTCGACGTGCCGCAAGCTACGAAAAAGGCGGTTACGTGGATCAAGAATAAAATATTGCACGGTTATTACATGGCCGGTATGGAGGATCGTCTGTTGGTCGAGAGATTGTTGAACACTTGTCTCGTGCCGTATCAATTGCCCGCCGAGGAGAGAATGAAGAAGTTGTACCATTTGCTCGGCACGATAGACGATCACGCCTCGAAAGCATTCGTCGAATTGCAGAAGCATCAGTTGGCTGTGAGGCGCGCGGTCGTCGAGTGGCTCGAAATCGTCAAAAAACCCGATTCCACGAACGAACTCATGTCCAAGATACTCCAGATATCCCGATTTCTACCCGATCCTATGAAGGTCATGGAATTCTTGCAGAAGTTCAGCGCTCACATGAAGAGAGATCAGTCTCTGCTGCAGGGCATGGAGACTATCGTACAGCCGAACGTATCGTGCAAGGATTGCGCCGAAATGATAAGCACCGTTCTTAAAAAACTCGGCCAACCGGTCATGACGAATCTTTATTACAACACGATAAAAATGTTGCTCGAGCGCGTGAGCTCGGTCATGATCGACGAAGAGGCGATAAGAGTATTGATCGGATACGTTCTCGATTGTTTGAAAGGCGGCAATGTGATTGAGGAGGTTGGCCTCAACCCAAATAACGCTGGCGAAAAGGGCCTCAGACTTCTCGTGGTGAGTGAATAACTTTTTATAACGCGTTTAATCCTGGAACGCATGACCCGCCTCGCTTTTCTTATCCTAGGTGAACATTGACGTTTTTGCTGATATTCTGCTTTGTTTCGTCTTTAAGGGGTCTTCTCACTTTAGACGCTAAAAAAGGCTATTCTCGTGGATTTTTTTCATTGGTTTATGTTATGGATATTGATATAAAAGTTGTTACACGTAATAGATACACTTTCTAAATAAATCAAATAAAGAAATGTATTTATTTAAATCACTATTAATAGACGAAAATGGTAGTTAAAAAATGTCCTAAAAAATTGTAGGTCTGCGCTGTTGATGAAATCTCGGAGATGGATTATCCGAAACAAAAAAATCAAACGGTTTTTCAGTATGTTAATGGCTATAGCGCATATCATACGATTTTTTATATATTCAAAAATAACAAAATGGCGGACATTTTTCGAAAAAAAACGTATTTTTTCATCGTTTTTGGCAAAAAAAATAAATATCATAATTTTAAAAAATCCTTGACATGTGCTATAGCTATAGTTATAAAGAATACATGGTTAAAATTTCACAAGGATCGGTTCAGTGGTTTCGAACATTTTATCAACAACCGGCGAGAAACGTTGTTTCGCGAAAAACGCGTTTAAAGTTTGGGTTACCTAAATACATAACTTTTTTTTCAAATGTATTTCGAAAGTGTATTTATTACGTATAACAACTTTTATATCAATATCTATAATATAGACCTATCAAAAAAATTCATGAAAATAGCCTTTTTTAGCGTCTAAAGTGAGAAGACCCTTAAGGGGCTACATCTACTTAGAGGCCCGACAAAAATTGCCAAGTTCCGAAATGTTTTACTATGAAACGGTTGGTGAGGCGTTAAAAAAAATCACCAAAAAATTCAGAAAAACAACAAAATATGGCCGCCGTCAGATGATGAAGTTTTGCGACGTTTGGCGGTGGACACTCCAGCTTAGAACGTCCATCAGAAATCTAAATATCAAAGGGCTTATCCAAGTTAACAATAAGTACGAGTCGTTGACGATCGTTGATTTTTTAAATATTTTTTTTAACAACCTGGCGACGTATTTAAACAAGAGCATATAAAATCTATGAAAAGAGTCGTCATTTTTACGTAGCTATTGAAAAATGAAGATCGATTTTGAATAAGCGAGATCGTCAAGGACCTTAAAATGTTTCTTATCGTATCTCCTGTACATTTGGAAACAATCGATCACGTGGTTCACGATATATCATATCCACTGACTTTGAAAACAGTGTTTCGAGAAGAACGCGTTTAAAGTTTGAAGTATGTTGCTTGCTAACGCTCCCCGGCCGACTATTATAAGCTGTAGATCATTGAATTTTAGGAATATATCAATAAAATATTCAGGGAATATAGCTAAACGGTGACACTATTTAGTAAAAATATTTATCGAAAATGCAATTTATTGACCCACCTAGGTAGATGTAGCCCGTTAAATATATTTTTTCGTTTTTAAATTATTGGCTCAACTTCAATAAATTTTTCGAAATATCTGCTGGATGTCGGAATAAAACATTTTGGACCTGAAACGCACATATTTCAACTGCACAAAATGATTATATTATTATTATTATTATTGATCAAATTTTCATTGTAAGAAATTAGTGCGTTGAGAGCACTGCCCGAAATGCGAGGGTTCAGTGTTACATCGTATCTTCCTATTGAATTGTCCGACCTCGATATTCAAAAAACATTATTAAAGTATATGATTTTAGAACGCGGGCGTTCCCATCAATCGGAAAACCGTGTGAATTTGCCCGCGAATTTAAACATAAAGTTTAGGAAGACATCTTCATGGCCCATATATTTGGTTACGAAACAAACGGCTGGCTGTAAGTTGATTATTGAAGTGTACCCTCGATAGCGAGTACAATTGGAAAAAGAAAGAAGGGAGGAATCTTTCAATCCGTCAATAATAATAGCATGAAAAGAGTCAATCATTTTGAAAAAGGTCGTTTGAAAAAAAGGTGTCTCGTGATTTCGTGTTGATGTATATGTTCGTAAAAATCATTCAGAATTTCGATGTGAAACCATGACACAACATTCTTGACAAGTAGAAGGAAAATATGAAGAAAAAAATTGTTGTTTTCTATTTTATTGGGTGGGCCTTCAAGGGAACATTTCAGTGCGACTGGCTTGGAAATTGCTTATGTTCATGATCTAAAAAGAATAAAATTCGATATTCAGGCCGATTTTTCTTTTCTTTTACTCAAATGACTTATGTTGTACATGAAAATATTTTTTCATGTTTTAGTTTTATTTTTTATATAATTTTTTTGGCCACTGCGAAATGATGCCTAAAAAATAGCGCCTGATGGTAGAAAATCCTACTCCTCCAAAAGTTATATGATAGAAAAAAAACCAAAAATGTTATTAATCAGTATGAAAAACTGTAGAGGCGTATGGAGGATTTTTTAAAATGAAAATTACCAAAATGGCGCCCATTTCAAAATTAAGGGCTTAATAGGCTTTGGGGACAGTTTTTCGTTTAAAAAAATGTGAAATTTTCAAATAAAAAGACAACGTTTCCGTAGGAAGTTAAGGAATGGCGTCAAGAATGATGTGCCAAAAATTTGGGAGGATAGCTTGAAAGTTCTTCGTTGAAAATGTTGTACCGCTTTGAAAAATGACGTTTCGAGAAAAGGCGCACGTCCGCGCCAGGTCTCACGCAGCTGGTCGAATCCCCTTTTCTAAGAAAGGCTGTAGCGACCGGAATGATTTGAATTTTGCGACCAAAATTTAACAGCGTCTTTATGAAAGTCGATCGTTTTGGATACTGCAAAAAAAATGTTTTTCAAAAAACTGGACACTGGTCCCTTGAGTCTCTGTATCTCTTTATGAGCGATTTTACGGTACAGGGTAAACATATGGTATGGTCCATGGAGTCTTAGCATACAATAACAAAGCCTTTTTGGCCGCCCTTCGGAATAATCCACATTGAAAACATAAAACGCGATGAAAATGTTACATGGCGTTGAAGTTTGCATCGTTGGAATGCAACGAAAATTCTTGATGATTTTTTCCCTTTCTTTATTATTAACTTTTTTTTATGTCTTTCTTTATTATTATTATTCTATAAAATCTTTCTCGCACGCCTTGGTAATACATTGCGAACAAGGATCCTCAAAGATGTTTCAGTAATTTTCGTAGCATAAATGTGCCAAAAAAGAACAAGGCAGTATGAAAAACAAATATTTTCGTTGCAGCCCAACGCTGCGAACTTCAATATCATAATTTTACAGGGAGATCATTTTGTTCTTTTGATATGAAAATACAAGTTTTGATGCAAGCGTTAGTTATTATTTGTTTTATCTAAATTTCGATGCTCCACAGCGCGGTAATGTTGAAGCCTTCTGTTGAAAGTCATCTATCAACGAACACGCAATTGAGCGTTTTCCCATTGAAATTTGTGCAGATGCTGTCGTTCGTATTCGGACCCCACTTCCTTCATAACGATATCCTGACACAGCTGGTACATCTTCTCGAGCTCGAGGACGAAATGGTCGGCCCGCTCGTACTCTCGATATTTACGTTTCTTGGAAAGTACAAACCTCTTTGCGACGTCGCACCCGACATAATGGATTTGATGGTACCAATATGCAAGAATTTCGCTGAGACCGGTACGCCGAAACAGGCGAAACAAGCGATAAGGTGTCTTTTTGTAAACATGACCAACATTCACGACACCATATTCCCGGAAATAATCGAAAGAATCAAGACCACTCTCACGCCGACCTCGGAGTATTATCGTACCTCGATCGTCACGCTTGGCCACATAGCGTACAATTTGCCGGACAAATACCACATACAAATCAAGAATATGGTCTCGAGAAAGGTAAAGTATTGATGTCCTTTACCGTCATATGGTCTAGTCGCGCATTTTTGATAAATTTAATCATCAAAACAGCCTCCAGAATTTTTTAGTGGCGGTGTTCTACATTTTTGGGCGCTGTATCGCTAGCTCTCGATTTTGGAACAATCCATTAACATCATATGATACTCCCGTTTGCTTTTTACCTCCGCTCAAGATCGTACACCCAACTATTTCAGAGTGGTATACATTCTTGTGGAAAAAGAGACTTCGGAGCCTAGAGAACCGAAGAGCGCGGGCAAACTCGAAAATTGAAACACCTTTAAAAATAGTCACTTTGAGGCGATATGAAACACATGGGTGCGAAAGAGATAGCGAAAGGGGGCTGATGGCAGAGCGCAAGAGGTGAACAGAGAATGCCCTTCGCATTGATTTGAAAGGATCAGATAACCAGATTGATTTCTCAATAGTCTTCTAGTCATTGAAGGGGTTAGGCATCTGTGACGAACCGAAAATCAGGGTGATTTAAACAAATAATTTTTGAAGAACAAGGTTATTGAAAAAATGTTTGTACATTTATTTGTTTGTACATTAACAAAGTTGTGTACGCAATTTCATAAAAAAATATTATAAATTCAAGAAGTTATAAACAATCTCGTAAAGGACCTTTGAACGTGAGGGGCTCAACTGTATACTTAATTTTGGCCACCCGGTTGATCTCTAACAAAAAAAAAACGAGTCTTTTCTCGAAATATATATAATATTAGCTAAGACTTGACCGAGCTTCTTTGTTATTGTGTTTCGATAATCAAAAAAGAAGAAATTTTTTTTTTTTTTCGATTTGTTGAGCAAAAATGACATCATTGTTGTTAATAAAGAATGAAAAAAATTGTTGAGAAGATAAACGTCGGCTAATACTAAACTACGGTTACACTGAATAAGTGTATCAAATTTCAAGTCAACCCGTCTTTCAGATGTCGAGAAATCGTGTACACCTTTTTTAAAAACATAGTTTCGAGAAAAACGCCCTTAGCGACTTACTAGTACTTCTTTCGTTGTAATCATAAGTTTATGTTTAATCTGCGATTCCTCCACCATATGTTCGCCTGTCACCTTCAATTTGATTTGCCTCAAGCGACGCACGGGACTTATTAAATGTTCACAGTAGCCTTACTCTTTAAAAGTCTCTCACGTAATCAAGTGAAAAGAATAACTTGTCATTAGTTCCGGCAATTCGAAACACAATATTTCTTTTGACAAGAATTCGCGTGGGGTTGAAAGAGACGAAAGGTGCTAACCTCTAAACCATTTTTCAGCTAGACTCAGAAGAATATTTTCTCATGATTACAGATAGTTAAAGAACTCTTGGTAAAAGAAAACAGCGAACAAACGACCGACGCGATCGAGGGTGACTGGTGTCGAGAAGATCAACTACCGGAAGAGACGCGCTGCCGCCTGGAAGGTCTCAAGTGCATGGCGCGATGGTTACTCGGTCTCAAAACCGACGTTTTGTCGGCACAAAAAACCTTTCGTATGTTGAACGCGTTCGTCGTGAACAAGGGTGATCTCTTGCAGCAGGGACGTTTAAGCAGAGCGGAAATGAGTTGGCTTCGCTTGCAGGCCGGTTGCTCGATGCTCAAAATTTGCGAACAAAAGGGCGTCGGTGACCAATTCACGGCTGAACAATTCTACAACTTGTCGCAGCTCATGGTGGTAAGTTGGTGACATCGGACCTTCCGATATGTCTTTGCACCATACGAAAAAAAAAGTCTCTACTGAAACTGTCCCGTTTTTCTGAGCACTATGGATACGAGGAATGACGGGATTCAATTACTTTCTTGTTTCCGAAAAAAACAGGACGAAGTGACCCAAGTCAGGGAATCATTCGGCACAAAATTGCACAAAGGACTCGGCCGAGGAATTCCAAACAAGTGTTTGCCATTAGATTTTATGGGTTATTACGCGCTAGCCGGTAAAGAACAGGACAAGAGGCTCAAGTGCGTCTTGAAGACGTACATGCAGACAGATATCAACAAAAGGAGAGATTACGTCAAAACAGTGTCACTGGGAACTGTGGAACGCGCTATGGGTCAGTGATATTTTTCATCTGTTCTAATCGTTACTTCGTTTGACCTCGTGCGCTTTTACGATCCCATTCCTTTTACTTTTATCCCATATCGATAACGGCACTATTTCGAATTCTTGCAAGATCTCCCGGAGTGTTGGCTACAGCCACTTTTTCCTAATTCACTGCTTTATCGCAATTGCACGAAGACACAGGAAAATTGTGGAAAACTTGTGCCATTAGAGGTCACTGTGTTTTGTATTATTATCGGGAACTCATCAAGGGGCTACATCTACCTAGCGGAGCGAAAAAATAGCCAAATTTCGATTTTTTTCTGGGAAACGGTTGGTGAAAAAGAAACATTTTTTTCAACGCAAAGGTACATATATCGAGTGCTTTATAAAAAAGTAACCAAAAAATGCAGAAAAACAACAACATGGCCACCGGCAGATGACGAATTTTTTTCGCGACGTTAAGCGGTGGACCCTCCAGCTTAAACGGTCCGCCTGAAATCTAAAAACGCAATGGGTTATTCGAGTTAACAATAAATACGGGTCGTTTACGATCGACGATATTTTAAATAATTTCATTTTAACAAAGTGGCGACGAATTGAAACTCAAGCATACAAAATCGATGAAAAAGGGTTTCATTTTTACGTGACTATGAAAAAATGAAGACCGATTTTGAAAAAGTGAAATCGTCGACGACCTTCCAATATTTCTCATCGTTTCACCTGTAAATTTGGAAACAATTCATCAAGTGGTTCTCGAAATTGCATGTCCACCGACTTTGAAAACAGTATCATCTGGCGGCGGCCATGTTTTTATTGTTTTTCTGTATTTTCTGGTTATTTTTTGAGGCTGTTAATATCACCTTGGCGTTTAAAGGGATGCGTCTCTTTCTCACTAACCGGGGCTAGAAAAAAAAAACGGAATTTAGAAATTTTTTCAGGCCTCTAGGAAGATGTGGCCCTTTAAGGCGAGAAATACATTTAGACGGGAAAATTTAGTAATTTTTAGAACTAAAAAATTATTATTCTGCATTAATCAAGCTGTAGATATACTTTAACAGTATATTTAAGTATACAAAACACTTTTTTTCATTCATTTATCATAAAAATGGCGGAGCTGTGGCAGAGCGTTACAGCAAAGTTTTAGCGGGAATTGCGAATTTGGCGTGCAGTCTAACTCCCCGTAGATTTTTGTTTGGAAAAAAAAATCGAAAAAAACTTTCACTTAGAACGTGTATAGTTTCTATTTGGCAATAATTAAAATGAAGGAAATGCAAATTTAAGAGAATAGCACGCATTTACAAAAAAATCAACATTTCACCCAAAATTTCTGTAAAATTTGGATTTAAAAAGTAGTTTTTTTTTTTCGTATTTTTCAGAAATACTTTTCGTCAAGTAGAAGGTAGCAATATTATCAATATTGCGACCAAGTTTCAACTCAATCGGCTTAATAGTTTCTCAGTAATCCTGCAAGCCAGTTTCGAAAATGCAGTTTTGAGACAAAACTCGTTTGAATTTTACTCCTGCTCCGAATCCGAACAGTGAGGCTAAGCGTTGACGAGCTGTAACGTTTAAAGTTTTCCGCATTTCGGTTTGAAACTATGCGAGAGTATTCTATATATATAGTTCTATCGTTTAAGGGGGAAAAAATAAATCGTTTTTTTTTATCGTTGTAAATGGATATCCCGCCTTAAGGTAATCCTATCGCTTCACACTAGTCATACCACTGATCATACTTGTACTAGACTTGTACAATTTATTTTTTTAACATATGCAACAAAATAATATGTAATAACTAAAATTTTCCATGTGTAAACCGTTGAATGAATGTTCACATTTGATTAGAAAAATGAAAAAATAAATATTCCGACGATTCGCGAAGTATTTTTAGGTTTGATATTTAGCACTATTGGTTCTATCTCCGTCTCTTTTTACTCAACCAGGCGAGTTTAGCCTCCATGTTTTTCAACGTCGATCTGTCGAAACAATGTCAGGTGCGGGAAATATAAAGCATTGTATTCGGGCCGCGACTGGCAAAAAGCGTGAAAAATTTGTGTCGGCGAAATATGTCGGTTAAAAATGAAATATGTGTGGAAATTCGAATGAGTGAGATGCGATTAGGACTACAGTTTGCTGTTGCCTTGCTGTCACATCTCTTTTATCGTAGCAAGTAGTAATAAATCCAATACCGGAAGTTCAATTTAAACTCGATATTGCATAAAAATTAGGCGAATAAGCGTAATTTTTTCTGAGAGCATTGGATTACTGCGAGTGTTAAGTATGTAAATCTGATTAATTTTAAGAATCTGACAGATACCCACTATTATAGACACTTTTATAGCTACCGGAAATTGAGTTTTTGCATGTTGTTTTGGAATTCCTTCACAAAAATACGTATTTTTAATATTGTTTTTCTCTATAATTTGGTCGACAACCGACCCTGAAATTTCACAGAGACGATTATTAATATATTTAGTGAAGCACGTAAAAAAATGAACATCTTATGGATTGAAGCCTGACGATAGGATTACCTTAAACTATTTTGCTATGGTCGGAAACTCATTGAAACTGCCTGTCTCCCGTGGTAGTCGGCATGCGAGCCTGGGCGCCGCTAAGCGGCCACCCATTCGAGTATTGGCCCCGGGCAATGCTGCACGTGGAAGATCGTCGTGGCCGCACAGCGCCCGCGCGTTCACTGCTATTGGTTGCTGCTATTATCTGTTTGCTTTATTTCTGAAACTCTGAATTGACGTTCACTTCTTGCCAGATTCGACCTGACTTAGAGTCCATTGTCTTGAAACCCAACAGGTCAACTTCCTCACATTCTACCGGACTACATGCTCGTATTCGCCGTACCAATACTTGCTCACGATCCGGAATTCACGAATCACATAGACGTCAGCCAGCTGAAAGTGATCCAGCAGTGTTTGTGGTTCATACTCGAGCCTCTAATTACCAAAAATGAATACTACTGTTATGGTTTTTATAAAAATCTCGTCGAGCGAATGAAGAGTCACAAGGACGCTCTGAGGCCCGACGACGACAACGTTAATTGTGTAAGTTTCCGTCAGCATCGATCTTGAAGCTTTTTTCCGAATATCCTCTCGATATTAATGATTATAAATTGCAGAAATTGTTACAGGCTCAAGAAGCCTGTTATCATTTGATCGATATAATTCGAAATAATCGTATTGCGTTCATGAAAAATCGTGAACAATTTTAGTAGTATTATGTTTGAAATATTTCTCTGCCGTCATAAGAGCCTTTTTCAGGTGGTACACTACAGTGACATTACTTGTAAGAAAACTATTTATGAGGTTGAGTTGACTTTTGGTATACCAGTTCTTTAAATATTTATAAAAATACGTTCGAAATTCACAAGAAAAATACATAACAACTAAAGTTATTTAGCATCGTGAAAAAGGCGAGCAGTTGGGTGGTATACCTAATTCCACCCACCTGGTATGACATTTAAAGATGAAACGAAATTTCTCCGCGAATTATATTGTATTGGCTATCTTTTAGACCCCTGTTTGTATTTTGTTCGGCAGATGGAAGAAAAATTCTTGAATTTTGTGCACTATTTTTTACGGAAAATTCGCGTTTTAATTCTCTATCCACTATTTTTATTTGTTGTCCGTGATTTTTTACGGAAAATTCGCGGTATTATTATTATTAATATTTCATCAACGAATAATTTTAATGTAAAAAAACCATTTGACCGGTCGCCTCAATGTTAAGTTACTTTTCCAATTGTTGATAATTCTTTCGAACATTTTATCAATATTCTTGTTAATGTTAAGACCAGCAAAAGTACGGAAAATCGCTCAAGTAGTTTTCTTAGATTCTATTTGCAAAATTTCTATCCATTCTGAAGCATAACCATTGATCTGAAAAAAAAAAAACATTGACTCCACCATAAGTGAGATATTGTTTATACGAATTGAAATAAATTGTTTATGACAATGTTGCGATCTATCGATATAATAATGTCACTCCGCGCTATATTTCATGATTGTTACGTCGGTTTGTTTCCATTTTTTAGAAACTGTGGGCGGTCTGTGACATCGCTATGAACGTAATCTTCACAAAAACGACCAATTTCGATATGAAAGAATTTCCAAGTGAAACCCGAATACCGACAATGTACTTCAAACGGGCCGACGAGCTGCTGACGAATTCGAAGAATTATTTACCATCCGAGATGCAAATTAGTATGACGAGTCCAAAGGGCAAGGCCGCCCATATAAATACACATTCGTTGACCGATCGACCACAGCGCAAAGCCAAGTCCAAGCTACAGAAGGAGGTCGGAATTGGTCCAAACGAGACCGACGCAAGGGTAAGTACTTTAATATTATAAAATTTGCATAAATCGCATCGAATAACAAAAAATTGTAAATATCAATGAACGTTTTTATCTTCGCAATCATAGAAGTAAAAGAATCGTAAAAAATCCTTTGAATGCAAATTCGAATTTTTCGCAAACGGTTAATCATGGAAAAACAAAGTTTTCCGCACAATGAAACCTTAAAATTGCTCCCGGGTAATTTGAAGGCTATAAAAGT
The DNA here is from genome assembly GCA_964007375.1 of Ophion obscuratus. NCBI lineage: Eukaryota > Metazoa > Arthropoda > Insecta > Hymenoptera > Ichneumonidae > Ophion > Ophion obscuratus. Next base: position 9,249,825 of record OZ023318.1, read on the forward strand.
TATTTTCACGAGGAACGAAAATATGGGAATCATTTTGAATGATTTTCCTTGCAATATTTGTTTTTCTTTTGATACGACATATTGGTTGTTTCATATGTGAAGACAGTGAGAATAAAAAATACTCCTAAGCAAACGAAATTATTATTCCAAGCTGCAAATTGGGGAAATGGAATGTATCGATGCGCAGGTAATAAAACTTTATCGATACGGGCGAAGCCCATTTTCTTCTTCTGTAAATCGATTCAGTGATGGGCTCGACGGAAGTTTGGGGCTGATACGACGTATAACGGATTCGAGATTCGATATTTCCCTTATAGGACTCTTTTTTATTCTTACAGCCAGCGGAAGCATCGGAGACCAGGATTCAATTGCCGGGCATAGAGGACGAGGTGTGCAATTTTTCTCTTTTTATCATTGGTTCAATTTTTTTTCTATGTTCTTTTGGGTTTTTATTCCTTCAACCGTAATTGATATTTCCAGATCGACGAACCACCGGCAAAGAGGGCATTACGGGAGTCCGACAAAATAAATAAATAATTAACGTGAATGAATTCTATCCGGACAGAAGAGAGGTGATGCGTCTAGGAGTCTGGGAGCTGCGATGATACTATGATAAGCGGTAATAAAAAAAGAACGGAAAAAAAGAAAACACCGAAAAAAGAAAAAGAACACTTTACAAATTAGAAAACAGAATATTTTGGTTATGTACAACAATTAATACACCTAAGTCGTTCGCGTATTTCTAGAACGTAAGCTGTTAAGGATTATAATACACTAACTTCGATTCATCGACTTGTGTCGAACTTATGTTTTTTTTTTCTTTTTTTCTTCTCGTTTTGTTTCTTGTCTTTCGATATTTCCACTAGGTTGGACATTTGAACGTTCGAACGCCAAGTGTTTCATTTTTGCTGAATTTCCATTTAATTTAAATCCATCCGAATGATGTGATTCAGGGGCTAATATGTAATCTTAACACAAAGCGTCGGCACCCACGTGGTGATATTTTTTTACCATTCAACTCTGTCAGCTTAAATCTCACTCGTCGCTCGACTTAGACTTCCTATTATCCTCCTTGGTCTTTTACCCTATAAATGTTTTCTCGTTTTCGAACGCTGATTATTTTTATTTCACATTGTTTTTTTTTTTTTGTTGCGTCTTGCGTTTTTCATTATTTCATTCACCGGAAATTGCGCTGGGTCGTAAAGATTATGACGATTATTCCCACCAAATGATTTCGTCCGTGGCACTTTGTTTTCGTTTCTTTTTTTTCTGACTTTTAGGGAGAAAAAATGTTGCATTCTCGGTGGTCGTAACGTTCATTGCATAATTGTAAATTTGCTGCCGTGACGACGAACGATTTTTGGATTAAGGACGACGTATATTTTTTTCGTCGGTGTGAGAACGTAAGGTTGATGTGAGTGGATTAGTGTATCACACATGAGTAATTGTATAATAAAAATTGAATGAAAGACGATTCTCAGACTCTACGGAACCGTAATGGCTTTGCCTCTGATTTTTTTAAGGCTTCTCAGACCAGGGCGATGTCAGTACTTTTGGGAACGGTATTTTTTTAATTTGAAGACAACGGCATGATAACTTCGTTCAAATTCTCTCAAGAGCAACATGTGAGGCTAGAAACTGATACGGGGACTTTGAAGTTGATTTTTCGAAAATGAATTAACTTTGTTGAAGCTTTACGATTGGTTCTTGAAAAATGTACACCAAAGTACAAAAAAATGTTGAATGACATTTTGCAATACGAAATGGCGGCACACTCACAGTTTGAACGGAGTAACCTTTTTTTTTTTACTAACGCGCCCGCGGTGGAATTTTTCAATTCTTAGGATTAAATCCGAAGGAAAATACCAAATTTCTCAAAGAAGATATTTAAAAAAAAACTAGAGAAATTAACAAAGATTGTTACGAAATATTAAAAAATCTGCAATTCACATTTTTATAAACAAATAGTTTTCCGAAAAATCCAATTCAACTAAAAGTGTGCCTCATTTTTTTGTGTATATTTTGAGGGACAAATTGTAAATATTCGATCTGGTGTATGTATTTTTATTCAATAAATTGAAGTTTCCGATAGCAGTCTTTGCCATGGCTGTATTGCCCCGTAAGTTGAAAAAAATGCATTGAAATTTAGCGAAGACCTTATCTACATCCACCAGGATAGACGATAAAGTTACGCGGAAGTAGTCAATTTCTAATTGATTTGCAGGATAAATGCCGAAATAATTGTGTATGCCCAACAAAAAGAACTTACGGCCCCGAATTGTCATTTAGAAAATTTAAAATATCCGAAACTCAACGAGAAATATGCAATTTACATAAACATAGGTCAATTGGATTCATCTTACTGTGCGTAATAGTAGTCGCAAAATATTCGAGATAGATTTTTCGTCGGTCTATGCGGCATTTTATCTTTATGCTAATTCAATGCATGCATATAAATCGAACATTCTGAAAAACGGAAAAGTATCAAGTACAAATATCGATGATTTTAGCTCAGAGTTACTTTTAAGAAAAGCTGGTATTGTTGGACTTCTATCGACGAGAATGAACCATTAAATCATTACCTATTGAAGTTACCTTTGGGAAAAATTCTACCCATTCAAAATAGAAACAGCAAAGTGAGAAACCGGAATGGATTATTTGCTTATTTTTAAAGATGTATTTCTCTACCTTACAGACTAAAAGCGTTTCGTCCTTGTCGAACCCTGAGACCACTAGGACCATTCATCTGGGATTTTTAATTGTTTATTTGATCGTGCGCTTGATTTATTTTGTAAATTTGCTGCCTATTTGATTTTCTCTTCCCAGTTTTTATTATGTTCGCACTGATTTCGTACTTGAAACAATTATCATTATGCCGACGTAATAGCAAACGGACGAGATCAAATTAAACAAGACTTTAGGCAGTACAAACTCACTAACGGAAGTACGGAGCTGGTTTATAGTATATATTTCCCTCCACAAGAGTTTTCAATCGCGATACTGTGAGTCGCAGTAAAAAATAAACTATCTAGTTACGAATACGCGGAATAATTTTGGGACAAAATTTTGCACTGGCCTAGTTCGGATGTTTGTTCTCTCTCTCTCTCTCTCTCTCTCTCTCTCTCTCTCTCTCTCTCTCTCTCTCTCTCTCTCTCTGTTCTTTTGACTTTCTGCACCTGTTTTTTATTTTCTTTGAACTACCACAAAGATACGATGATTAGGTAAACTAGTTAAGGAAGTCGCCGCAAGTAGTGTGAATGCATTTGAATGGGATGACTCGTGAGAGATAGTTTGAGATTAACTTTATATTTGAAAAAAACCAAGATTATTAACCTTGTCGCCTGTCCACGAAAATTACAGTACCGTTACAAATGAATATTCTGAATGATTGTCTCCGTAAAGTTTTCGATATATCGATGATAACTTTTGTACACCTTGGTATGAACGAAGTTTGAAAGTCCCGTGAGTCGAAGAAACAGGAAGGAAACAAAATATATATGGGCTTGCCGATCGTTAATTTCGCAAAAAGATGCAGCATCGCTTTTTCGTTGCAATCATTCATGAGATCATCGAGCACGCAGTTGTCAATCCGTCATTCCTTTTGTAAATTAAATTAATCGGCCAGCGTCCAAATCAAAATTGTGGTTTTTTTCCTCCCCGGCTCTCCCAACTGTTAATCATCGACGAAGTTACAAGCAGTGGCTACGACTTTCTGTAATTTCTGCGGGCGGGTAGATGGAATAATATTAATTATAAGAGAAGAAAATGAATTGAAGAAAAGATGAAATCACGAAGTAAGAGAAAACTCAGATTATAATAGTCAGTGCTATCAATCTGTCAAGTCCGTGACGTAAGCGAAGTATTGTATTGGTTCTATAATAAAACACAAATCAATTGAAATGTTTGATTTCAAGTAAAGTATGTGATATATTTATTACGTGACGATGTTACGTCTATTCGCTCTCTTTACAATTTATGTTCGTTGCCTCGGTCTATGGGTTCCTTTGCTCTTCGTGGCTTTACCTTTGGGTTGAGGCTTGCGGAAAGATTTGTTGGATTTTTGTTTCTGCTTTACGTTGGCACTGAAACACAATGGTTTGTGTTATTAAGTGAAAATAATGTTGACATATATTTTAATTTCAACAACACTGATAAAAATTGCTGTGACTTACTCGTAACGAAGCTTCTTCACTCCCTTCTTGCTCGTGTCCGTAAGATCCGCAGCAAACGAAGACTTCGTGCGTTTTACTGCTCCTTAAAAATAAATCATACAAAACGTAGAAAAGTACGAATATATATATATATATATATATATATATATATATATATATATATATATATATATATATATCCGCGATTAAATGATCATGACTTATTATTTTGTTTATTCGTAACGATCGTTTTTTGATAGTGAATACAAACTTTTGACTTTCTGCGTTACAGTTTATGATAAATTTTGCACTGCTGCGTATACAATAGACGGGGCGAAATTTCGACTTCGTTGGTTTCAAAAAGAGCGGTTGAAATTACGACGGACTTAGAGGGCATTATTCGAATTTAGAAGAAAAGACGATTCGAATTTCGATTTAGAGGGCATTATTCGAATGTAGAAGAAAAAATACATATTGCAATTGTCATTGGCTACAAGTAAACTACTAAAGTTGGCTACAATCAAAACTACACATGTGATCCGTAGAAAAATCATAATTCGTGACAAAAGCAATTTATTTACCAGAGATATAAATTACTTTGACGTTTCCCGTTAACGAAGTTGATTTGTGGAAATCCGTCGAAATCGTAATTTCTTAACATTTTCATAGTGACGCTGGTCATTACCTTTTTTGGCAGACGAACGATGATCGTCATCTACCATAGAACGAATTTTCTTCAGTTTATTCTTCTTTTTGACTAATCTCGCCTGATAGGCCGCCACCTTCTCCAATTCCTTGTTGGCACGATCTTCGGCTGTCTGTGCTTCGGTAGGCTTCTTCTTTTTCTTCGCTTTTTTAGCGTTTTCTTCGACCAGATTGGAAATTGGCTGCTCTGATTGGCGCTTCTTCGCCTTGGCCTTCTTCTCCGTTAAGGTCAAATTGTCTATGGATAAACGGTTCAAGATCAACAATCTCGAGTGCAAAATTACATATGTTTATGTTTCGTTATATTTCTAACTAACATTCCGCCCGCGGCATTAAGGATCACGTAGAATTGTGTTGAAGACTATTAATACTCAGTTTCAAGGTAATCTGACCAGGTATCTCTCTTACCATACAAACTTTGCTATTCCCTTTTCCCCTTAAGGATTGAATTTTCGAAAACCCTGAAATTGCATTGTGTTGAGGAGCAGTTATACCAAGTTTCAAGTAAATTTTACCCAGTTTTTTTTAATTCTCCGTACAAACTTGGCCACCCCATTTAGTTCAGGGGTTGAATTTCGAAAAACGCTTAAATATGTTTTTCTTTTGTGTACACAAAAAAAATACATATTTAAGCGTTTTTCGAAATTCAACCCCTGAACTAAATGGGGTGGCCAAGTTTGTACGGAGAATTAAAAAAACTTTGCCAGAAGATTTAAGAGAATTAAACAAATTTTTCCAGAAGACTTACTTGAAACTTTTAAGTAAATTTTCTGGCAAAATGTTTGCCAATGCAAATACTGTGCTTAGGCAGTACACGACGCAGCCACCCATCCGAGTATTGGCCCAGGCCAACGCTGATTGGCATGGGAAATCACCGCAATCGCATATCGTGAACTCGCTACTGTCGGCCACGCTCGAAAACTCGTTTTGCAGAACATTTTATTCATTTCGATGTACCTTTTTCAATTTTCCTTTCCCTAGTCGTTTGGAACCAACTTCTGTTGTTCTTGGTGTCTTCCTCTTTCAGAAGGTGCTCGACTCGATTCGCTCGATTCTCGATTTTCGCCAATTCCTTCTCATTCTGCTCCTCTTGCAAAATATTTTCAACGTCGGGCTCAAGTGACTTCAATTTTTTGTTGTACTTCTCGACTATGTCGGGTGGTATTATACGATTTTTTACGGGATTCCTCGCTTGTTTTATGACCTCCTTGACCAACGAACGTTCTTGTTCACCGGCCAGGGACACCGACACTCCTACGTGCCCCGCACGCGCTGTTCTTCCGACTCTGCGGTAAATGAGGTAAATTAACTTTGTTACTTCTATTTATGGGGTTCCATTGTCACTCGGAACCCTTGTCATTTTGTCATGTCTGACCCAGCGGGGTGCACTACCACCCCCTCCCCCCCCCCCCCACTATTCTCATAATCGAACATTATTATCAATATTGGATTTCTAAAACTTGAATCGAAAAAATTGAAATAGATCTTTCGATGACCTTGATGGTATTACTCCATGTTAAATTGAGATTCCCATGCTTTTCCCATCTTGAAACGAAACAACTTTTCTTTAAGATATTTTTTATAACAAACCATACTTTCTGAGATATAAGCTTGTAACATTTTGTCTGAATCAACCTGTATATATTAGAGGAAGATCGCTCGATCCGTTTGAGAACAAAATTATGGTTTTGTTGACCATGGATAACAAATGGAGAACAAAATTATGGTTTTGTTAACCAATTAAGGGAACATCACAGTGTAAAATTTTCAAAAAATCAATTTTTTGTGCATTTTCCGATGGTATAGACGGTTAGAAACATGAACCTGGCATCGCCGATTAATCGTAAGTAGGCAATTTATATGAAAATTCCGCACTCGAAATTTTAATGGCGTTTTTCTCGAAATGTCGTTTTCAAAAACAGCGTGCACTCTCAAAGAGTTTCCAAGCTAATGGTCTCAAATTTGGACACAGCATTCTTCACGCCGTTCTTTATCTTGCTGTAGAATCGTTTTTTTTTCTTCGAAATCTTCATATTTTTTAACGAAAAACTGTAGAACAAATAGGCTAAATTCGATACTTTTTTTCCGAACCGCCGCCATTTTGTCAATTTTGATTTAAATTTTAAAAAAAACTTCATAGCAAGATAGTGGCTTTCATACTGATTGATAATCTTTTTACAAACTTTGTTTCAGATAATATTTACGGCCACAACCGTATACACCGTGAGAATTCCTTTTTTTCGAAAACATTTTCAACCGTAAAAAAACGCAAAAAAAATCAAAATCAACGTTGAAAAGTTGATTGTCTGTTCTTCATGAGGACTTTGACTTGAAATAAAAAAAAATCAGACTTATTGGCGTATTTTAACCATCACAAAAAATCAGGGCAATCAGCTTTTTTCGATCCGTTACACTGTGATCCTTTAACCATATGTACATGTTCTTGCAGTAGTAGTCTTATTTTCACCACCGCTAATTTTTTCAGGTCTCGTTGGAGGAACACACTGGTCCGTTCTCAGTCACTGAAAAGATCGAGAACTCTCCTTCTCTGGATGTTTCAAATTTACAAAATAGTATTCTGGTAAAGTAATTAATAATAAAGCAATCTATACTGGCTTTTAAGCGTGTACATACTATTTTAATTAATTTTTCATTGTTGTTTGCTGCAGAAAAATATATTATGACCCAACTTCTTACATAAGTTTATCAACATCCGTTTTATACAAACATGTATGCCTAAAATAAAGATCCCAACTCTCTATATTCCAATTTAGAAATTGGCGTATCTTTTTCCGCCTCATATATAAATATATTGACAAAAGGTACACTCGTACGAATACTGTACTAGTATGGTAGCCGTTTAGTGTATGAGTTTAATGTTAAAAGTGAATAGTATCCGTTATTATTATGATAACGATACCATACCAAGGGGTTAGGATGCTGTGAAAATGACCAAAATTCGTTCATCGCTTGAGGCAACTTAAATTGAAGAGGAAGGTCCAACATATGGTGCAGGAATTGCAGATTAAAGGTAAACTTATGATTACAATGATATCACTGCTAGCAAAACTTTACACGCGTTTTTCCCTAAGTTATGTATTTCTAAACGGTATACACGATTTCTCGACATCTGATGAACGGATTGACTTGAAGTTTGGTAAACTTATTCAGTGTGATAGTGATTTAGTCTTCACCGGCGTTTTTCTTCTTAGCCTTTTTTTCATTAGTTATCAATGTCATCTATCCTCTAAAAATCGAAACAAAACGTCAGACATTCGTTTTTATGATTAAAACACAACAAAAGAAGCTCGGTGAAATCTGAGACAATATTATCTATATAAAATATTTGAAAAACTCGTTTTCTCTTGTTTCAGATCAACCGGATAGCCAACATCAAGTATGCCGTTGAGCTCGAGATTGTTTATAATCTATTAAATGTTTAATATTTTTTAATGAAATTTAGTACGCAACTTCGTTACTGTACATACAAATAAATATCCCAACGATGTTTACATCATCTTCCTTATTCCTTGAGAATATATTTTTTTAGATAACCATGATTTTCGCGTCATCACAGTTGCCTAACCCCTTAATCTTACATGCGGCATACGCCTTTGGAATAGTAGCCATACAGAACTGGTACTGTGAGCGAACGTGGCGTATAAACTCGCCTAGATTGACACATACGTTAACGGTACGATGATAGTAAAGTGTACCCAGTACCGCGTGCTAGTACTGTAACCTTTAGATAAGCACGAACCTGAAAGGTACGTTACTGGTACACTTTTTACGGTGTACGTTCACTGTCCAAGCACCGTGACAGTAATTCGTTTTGTGAGATATTCTGAAAGATTTTTTGAATCGCATCGAAAATGCAGCAAATGGAAACTTTTTAAATTGGAAATCAGTTTTATGTTTTTCTAATCCTTAGTAATTTAGGGTGAAGTTCCGAGAAGGCCCCCTTCGATCGGGCTGAAATTTTGCACTGACCTTCCTTTCAATATTTTAAACCATCCCCTAAAAGAATTGTTGTCGACGCGCCATAGTTTTCGAGATATTGATTTGTAAAACTCTTCCTTGACACACTTATATGGCCATGATTTTGACACACTGGGTCATCCTTGACAATCCGTCGCTCGGTTTTTATTGAAAAAAGTCCGGGATACGCGGTAAACGGTTCTTAATATGTCTGCATCATTAAAGTATGGATAGTATTAAATTGAATTGTTGTAAAAAATGATTGAATACTTTCAATTTTGGAAAAGTGAGCATTTTATTTCAAATTCATCTGAGTCAAAATAACCCAGAGTTCAACGTAGGGTTGAAAATTACTTTTTTTTATTACGCTCCTTCTGTATCCATAGCTGACGGGTTCAGCTCCGGCTATACATATATACGTTATCGCGCATTCCGCTTTGTGTAGATATTCGCCAAGTTTCTATCGCCAAGTTCGGGCGATAGAAACTCAACTTCTATCGTTACTGCGGTCCGTTACCAAGACTTATAAGGATGTACCATGGAAAATCCATTTTTTAACCATACAAATTTCAGAAAATTAAAAACATCGCAAAAATCAGGAACTAGAGAAACAACAGAAAATATTTAAAAATGCCAAAAAAATTTAAAGCTAATAAATGAACGCTAGTATTCTATTACACCTCCAAAAAATGGACTGTGGAAAAACGAGAAAATGAATCTACGATGCTCTGTGTCTATCTCAATATTCTACGCACATACGGTTCCATATGTAGTACACCCGCGGTGTTCCGCGTCCACACTAGCATTCTATGCATCCCACGAATCAACACACGCATCTGAGGTGCCTCGCGCTCACACCAGTGTTCTACGCATATCATCATTCGCGCAACGGAGAGCGTAATAACATATATAGGTATGGCTAGAACTGAGCCTGTTAACTATAGAGTAAGAGGACAGTCAAAAATCGTTTCAAAAATCGATATCTCGAAAACTATGGCGCGTTGCGAAAGAATATTTTTTTGAATCTCTTACGGTAATCCTATCGCTTCACACTAGTCATACCACTGAACATACTTGAGACTTGTACAATTTATATTTTTAACATATGCAAAAAAATTGTAATAACTAAAATTTTCCATGTCTAAACTGTTGAATGAATGTTTAGATTTAATTAGAAAAATGAAAAAATAGTTACTCCAACGCTTCGCGCGGTATTTCTAGATTTGATATTTGGCAACATTGGTTTTATCTTCGTCTCTTTTTGCTCAACCAGGCAAGTTTAACCTCCATGCTTTTCAACGTCGATCTGTCAAAACAATGTCAGGTGCGGGAAATATAAAGCATTGTATTCGCGCCACGACTGGTAAAAAGTGTGGAAAATTTGTGTCGACAAAATATGTCGGTTAAAAATGAAATATGTATGGAAATTCGAATGTGAGATGTGGTTAGGACTATAGCTATAGTGACCCTCTGTTTTTATTGTCGTTACGGAAACTTTAGATATTTTTACACGCGTCAGCAGTTTTTATCAGGCATCTAGAATTATTGAGTGTATAAATTATTAGATAGTAATGAGGCCAGCGTTACTACGAAGCGCGGTATAAATGAGACAATTTTTTGAGCCGTAATTTTTAGTTAAATGTTCAGTAACTTGTCTTGAAATTTTACCAGTAGAGTGGGATGTATTTTTACTTGATTAGAGACGAAAATCAGTTGTTAAATATTAGGGTTCGTGAAAGGAATAGCTCAAGATATTAAAAAGACCTGTGAAAAACTTCGGCCCGATCGGAGGGGGCACCTTTCCGGAACTTTATCCGGTGAATCTTGCAATCAGCTCGAAACACTTATTGCGAAACGTATCTCTTCAAAGTATTACCTGTGAATGTAATGCTGTAACGTAGCTGGCATTACGAAATTGATAACGGTTTTAACCCCGCTGATGTCCAATCCTCGAGCGGCAACGTCGGTCGCCAACAACACGTCGATTTCTTCGTCCTTGAATTTTTGCAAATTCTCCAAACGCTGCGGTTGCGTCAAGTTTCCATGAAGCTCGCCAACCTTCACGCCTAAAAGACCGAGCAGTATATGCAGCCTGTGCGCTTGCTTCTTTGTTTGGACGAACACCATCGTGTGGTCGTGAAAAGTTCTGCAAATAAGAGCTGCCAAAATGCCTTCTCTATCACCTTCTCGTTCTTTGCGGATCCTGTGACAGAATGAAAAATAGGACATTAAAAAAAATCAAGCCAATAATATATTTACGAGTTTCGCGGAAAGAGACTTTACCGAACGAATTCTTGGCGCAGATTGAAAGCGACGTCCTGGTTACTGTCGACGAACACTTTTACGGGCTTATCCAACGAAACGGCCGCGAGATCCTTTACTCCCTCGGTCATCGTAGCTGAGAACAGTATCGTCTGTCGGCTCCTCGAACATTGCTTCACAATGTGCTTCATTTGCTCGGCAAAATACTCGTCTAACATTCTTGGCAGATAAAAAAAATCACCTTTAACGTTTAAAAGTCGTTCGGCCTGAATCAAGCCAAAACCATTATCGAATACTTCGAAATATATCTTCCGAAGAAATCAACTTTCCTGCTCGAGTAATGTTTACGAATATATTGAATTGTTGGAACTAAATTCGGATACGTTAATAAGCTCTGCACTTCATTGCTTAAGCAAACTGCACAGATATTGAGGGCTTGAGGAAATGTCGTGTGACTATCGGTAACTTACCGATCGGCCTCATCCAAGATCAATACTTCGATACTATCCAACGAGAAAGTGGGTGTATTCGCGAGATGATCGATCAAACGTCCCGGTGTGGCTATCACGATGTCAGGATTTTTTCTCAGCACACTTTCCTATACAGATCGATTAAGCGTCTGAGTTTTTTTTTATCAAGCGCACATGGCGATAAATCATGTGTGATCGTGAACTGACCTTTTTTAACTGTACGTACAATAAATAACGGAACGATCGATAGCTTACCTCCTTTTAATCTATACTCTCTAATGAGCGAACCCCAAAAAGACGGCATAAGCAATTGCCAAAAACTCCCTATTTACTTTTCAGGGACAATGGGTCATGCTGGTCTACTTTGTGAACGACATAAACGATTCGAACGATAGATGAAATCGATATGTGATCGATATAAATGATTCGTGTAATCGATTAAATCGATATATGATCGATATGAACGATTCAAATAATTAATGAAATCGGTCTATGATTGATATGAACGACCCGAATAATCGCATCGCTACCACGATATGATCGATTTAAAATAAGATATGAACGATTTGAATAATCGACGCAACCGATACGATATGATCGATATAATCGATTACGGTCGAATCGAATAATGTGTAGGGTTGATATGTTATAATGCAATCGATTGTGATCGATATGAACGATCGGTTCAATCGGTATGACATGACACAAACGGTTGAGATCGATATTGATTATGCTCCTTATACCCGATCATACGATATAGTCGATTATAATCGATAGGATCGATCAATATAATTGATTCGTCAACAGTTGTACAGTAAACTTACTTGTACTTTAACGTCGAGACCACCGACCGACAATCCAATCTCAACAGATGTAAATTGTGCTAATTGCTTCGCAACCTGATAAACCTGAACGCCCAATTCACGGGTGGGCACGAGAACAAGGACCCTCGTTACCGCCACACCGTCTGCAGGCCTGTACAATAATCTTTCTAGTGTCGGTAACATGTAAGCGGCCGTTTTTCCAGTGCCGGTCGCCGCGCAACCGCATATATCGCGTCCCATTAGCGCAACCGGTATCGTCGCGGCTTGAATCGGCGTTGGATGAACGAAACTCATTGCTCCTATCGCCTGTGTCGAAATTATTAAAATTTAATCCCATAATTTGCAGAATGCGGAATAAAATGGTTTTATGGCGCGGTATTTAATTGAACATTTAACCATGGTAAAAAAACAAAGAGAAGATATTAAATAATTATCGGAGACTCGTGCACTTTTACTTGGACATAGGATCGATGGTTAATTATTTAGTAGAGGAGAATCACAGAAAAACAAGTTTGAAAATACCTTGAGCAAAGGTCTGGATAAATTCATCTGGTAAAAGGTTGCCCAGGCATCCGGTGTCGCGGATTCTTCAAAATCCACTAGTTCTTCGCCCTCTTTTGCAGCATCTTTTCTTTTGCCTCTTCTTTCCTTTGTTTTGAAGGCATCTGCAACGAAAGGATTCGTTAACCTTGCATTAAGAAGGCTGAACAAATGGATTGGATTTGCCTCAAACAATCAAACTCCGAACAACAGGAACGCAAAGAACGTTATTAAAAAAGCTACGCGAAAATGTTGTTCGGAATTTGTTTAACAGCTTTTTACAGTCCATTTATTCTATATATCATGTTTAAAGCGTTGAAACTCATCGTAAAACTTCGAGGGTAACATTGGCTAGGCTAGAATAATACATTTACAATGGTTCTTCGTATAACCTTTTGCCGTTCATCCCATCCTTGTTCATCTATTGGTCGGAATATTTTTCCGACCTCTTGATTTGTATTTCGTTCTATTCTACAATAAACGTGTACAGATTGCTTGTTTGAGTTTTAGACCTCTTCGTTTCATAGTATTAATTGTCAAATTGTTTTCAAGTGGAGTTTTTTCCCGAAACTAGAGAATAGAAGAGTCTTTTACTGTGTAATCTCCACCATATTGAAAAGCTCGTTGCAACTTTTCACAAATCTACTGCATCAGGATTCCAAAAACAAGACACATACTGTGCTTTACCTTTTCTTAAATCGTCGTCCGACAAATCAATACCGCCTTCCTCTTCGTCCTTGTCCTCCTCCAATTTGATAGGATCATCCATGGAACCGTTCTGCCATAATGAAATCACGACAAATTGGTATAAAACTATCCTAGCCAAACTATGCTTCATCAGAGAAACAAAATTCCTAGCCGAGTAATGAAAATTGTGCCATTACCTTGACATTTTCATGTCGTATCTTTTTTATCTTATCATCCAGTTTAGTCTTGGCTTTTCTTTTGATGTACTTGTTCAAGTCGTTCCAAGTATCCTGATTGTATTCAGCAGCGTCGCTCACAAATTGAAAGTTACTGTCGAAATCTTTTTTTTCTTGTTTCTTCTGCTTGCGTGGTTGAAACTGTATGTTCAGAAGACACAGGGAATGTATACATGTGATGTTATACAGTTAGAAGAATGGAACGGAGGGAAGGTAAAATATGTAATCGAGGATTTTTTAAGTTACCATTCCAGGCGAAAGGAGTCCAAATAAAAAATTTCTCAAATATATCTCTACAATATGACTTAAAATTAGTCATGAATGGATTAATTCATTAAGGTATTTCTTTCACGAAGGGCTGTATTTTGTGAGGGCATCAGGAGGACCCTTCTGAATCATTGGTCAAAAATCAGTGGCGCTTAATAAAAATAAGTTACAAGGAATTAAAGATTTCACAAAAGGTCAGTCGATTCAGACATTTTTTAAATATTTTCTCTGAAACGTTGCCGCTGTGAAACGTCGACGCTGCGAAAATTCTTCTGCTGGTCATATTTTTCAAAGTTTTATCATTAATATTTTCTTTAAACATTCGGTAACACCCTGTTTTTATTGTCGCTTTTATATAGCGTGTAATTTCCGTAAAACGCTATATAAATGAGACGATTTTTAGAGCCATCATTTTTCGTTAAAAGTTCGGTAACATGGCTTGAAATTTTACCAGTATACTGGAATGTATTTTTACTTGATTATGACAAAAATCAGTTAACCGTAAAATATTTGGGTTCGCGAAAAGAATACATTAAGCCTTGAACTTCAGATTAAAAGTATTTTTTCAATGATCGTTCCACCTGTGTTAGGTTAACTTTATTAGGCCAATACTTTTGAGAAAATAAACAATGCTTGGAAACAGCAATATTCTAGCTGCGGACTGGTTCACAGTGTTGCCATATAGTTTTGTAAGGCTGCAGGGGGGGGAACCAAACAATAGAATAAAAAAAATTTTAGTACATTACAATTAAGGGGTAAGGCTACTGTGAAAATTTCGTCAAAATGGAGAGGAAGGTCTGACATATGGTGCAGGAATCACAGATGAAAGGTAAACTTATGATGACAATGAAAAAACTGCTATAGGACTTGAAATTCTGCATACTTATTCCATGTAATAGTAGTTTAGTCTTGACTACGTGTTTATTAACATTTTTTTTTCTTTATTTATTAACCCTCAATCCGTGAAGCTACTTGAGGCACCTTAATCGCATGAACCTGGGTCGTTTTCGTTTTTGCACTGCCAAACCATCAATTTCCAATTTAAAAAATCTGAACAAATTCGTGTTCAATCTTTAGGCCATACTTCTCAAGGGATAAAAAGGTTTTTTTTCTTTCTTATTTTTAATACTTTTTTCTTCTTCATGAAATGTTAAGCAACCTGTGAAGAAAATGATTTTGGGCAGGACAAAAATGACCCCGGTTCACGGATTGAGGATATGTAATGATATCTATATTTCAATTAACCATATCAGAATTACTTATCAACAAAAAATTGATTTAAAAATTAAATTTTTTTATGACGATTGAAACACGATACCAAGAAGGTGTAGTCAAGAATTAGCCAACATTGTCTATTTAAAAAAAAAAACTGGTTTTTTTCCAGATCAACCAGGTAGCCATTGTTAAGTACACTGTTGAGCCTCTCACATTCAGAAGTCCTTCACGTGATTATTCATGACTTCATTAATTGTTAATATTATAAAATAAAATTTGATACACAACTTTCTTAATGTACATACAAATAAATGTCAGAACGATTTCCCAATCATCTTACGTGTTCCTTCGAAATTTATATTTTCTAAACAACCCTAATTTTTGGTTTGTTACAGTAGCCTAACCCCTTAATTACACTACAATTGCATACCGAACGGTTGTAAAAATTCTCTATAAAGCTTCCTCTATGCATTAATTTATCTATAATAAAGGACACTTTATGTACCATTTTTTCATTCTGCTTTTTCTCATCCTATCTGAGAGTGAAACATCTCTCTAAAATGTATGAAAAACGGACTACCAATTAAGTGTTATAATCCTTTGACACATTAGTAGATTTTGTAAACAACTACTGTATACATCCATGGCTGCATTTTTGTACAATTTTAAAATATTTGTTTTGCGATGTTCTGGAATTTCATATTAAATCATTTATAAATATAAATGGTTATTAACGATAATATAATTATGATTAGTATAATGAAATAAGATAGGACCTTACCCATAAATATGAGTATGGGGCAACAAGACGATGAATTCAATGAATTTCACGAATACATTTTCAAATATATCGTTTATATCACATTACCCAGAGAAAATCGAAAAAAAAAACATGCTTAAAATATTGGAGCAACGAAAACTTGTTGATAAAATCTCTACATCGCGAATAACTCACATCGTCCTCCTCGTCCGAATTTTCCGAATAATTCGGCACTTCTTGATCATCCTCGATAGTTCTTATCAAATCGCAGCCACCACGCATGTTTCAAATCTTTTTATAAATATGCCGGAAAGATTTTTAGTCGTAAACTGGCGACGATTCAAGAGATCATGTATAGTTTTTGAGGTTAGAATCGTCTTTTTTCTGAAAACTGGCAATGTGGGACCACATGCGTTCTGAGCTCCGTGAACTTGGCAATGCGAGTTTGTCCTTTCGATGTTTTCTAAATTTGAATCGTTTGTGAGACGTTTGTGGTTGATTGTGAGATCAATTAAAACGTTTGTGAGACCGGTATTCCCTCGAAAAATGAGAATTGAAAATTAGTGGTAAGTTGGCAGATTGACTTTGACTTTTCTATGTTTTTTTTTTTTCAATCGATTGTGGGTCGTTTGTGGTTGATTGTGAGAGCAATTAAAACGTTTGTGAGACCGTAATTTGCTCGAAAAATGAGAATTGAAAATTGTCGGTACGTTACCGACCCGACTACCGGTGAGTTAGTTACTTGACTTTGCCTTTTCGATGTTTTTTCAAAATTGAATCGTTTGTGGGACGTTTGTGGTTGATTGTGAGATCAATTAAAACATTTGTGAGACCGTTATTGAGTCGAAAAATGAGAATTGAAAATTAGTGGTAAGTTGGCAGAGTGACTTTGACTTTTCTATGTTTTTTTTTTTCAATCGATTGTGGGTCGTTTGTGGTTGATTGTGAGATCAATTAAAACGTTTGTGAGACCGTAATTTGCTCGAAAAATGAGAATTGAAAATTGTCGGTAAGTTACCGACCCGACTACCGGTGAGTGAGTTACTTGACTTTGCCTTTTCGATGTTTTTTCAAAATTGAATCGTTTGTGGGACGTTTGTGGTTGATTGTGAGATCAATTAAAACATTTGTGAGACCGCTATTGACTCGAACAATGAGATCTGAAATATAGTGATAAGTTGGCAGATTGACTTTGACCTTTCGTTGTTTTTTTTTTTAATTGATTGTGGGTTGTTTGTGGTTGATCGTGAGATCAATTAAAACGTTTGTGAGAGCGTTTTTTACTTAAAAAATGAGAGTCGAAAATTGTCCGTAATTTAATGACCCGACTACCGGTGAGTGAGTGACTTGACTTTTCCTTTTCGATGTTTTTTCAAAATTGAATCGATTGTGGGACGTTTGTGGTTGATTGTGAGATCAATTTATACATTTGTGAGACCGTTATGGACTCGAAAAATGAGATCTGAATATTAATGGTAAGTTGGCAGATGGACTTTCCCTTTCCGAAGTTTTTAAAAATTTGAATCGTTTGTGGGACGCTTGTGGTTGATTCTGAGATCAACTAAAACGTTTGTGAGACCGTTATTTACTCGAAAAATGGAAATTGAAAATTAGTAATAAGTTGGCAGATTGACTTTGACTTTTCAATGTGTTTTTTTCTTTTCAATCGATTGTGGCTCCTTTGTGGTTGATTGTGAGATCAATTAAAACATTTATGATACCGTTATTTACTTGAAAAATGAGAATTGAAAATTGTCGGTAAGTTACTGACCGGACTACCGGTGAACGAGCCACTCGTCGTTGACTTTCGGATGTTTTTTAAACTTGAATCGTTCGTTCGGGTTTGTTAGTGGTTGACTATCAGATGAACTGAAACGTTTTGTGAAATTAAGTGTTTCGACGTGAGATCCCTTGGTAGCCAACGAATGATTTTCTCCCCCGATTTCGTTCTAATGAGCAACAATTCAAGGATAACTGAGTTACTATTCCCAATTGATTATGTTTCGTTTGAGACTTTAGAACGAGATTGGTGAAGAAAATATAACGGAATCGCATTATCACTACTTTGTATTCCGTTGGATCCATCCACGACCAATGACGGCCCTTTATCGGATGCGCCTAGACGTAGATGGTTCTTTGGCCGGTGTAATTAATGAATTAACTACCAAACGTTACAATGAGGCTACCAAACACGACCAATTGATTATCTTTCGTTTAAGACTTGGAAGAATTAGATCGGTAAAGATGATATAACGGAATCGCATTATAACTAGTTTGTATACCGTTGGATCCATCTACGACCAATTACGGCCCTTTATCGCATGCGCTTTGACATAGAGGGTTCTTTGGTCGGTGTAATTAATGAATTAACTACGAAAGGTTACAATCACGACCAATCGATTATCTTTCGTTTAAGACTTGTAAGAATGAGATCGGTGAAGAAAACATAACGGAATCGCATTATCACTACTTCGTATTCCGTTGGATCCATCCATGACCAATTACGGCCCTCTATCGCATGGGCCTAGACGCAGATGGTTTTTTGGTCGGTGTATATGGTTTTTCGATCGGCGTAATTAAGGAACTAACTGCCAAACGATTTTGCATCGCGTTAACCCGGTATTTTATGGATTGCATGATAAATAAAAAAAGTCCGGCCAACTTTACGGGACAAAAATATCATTTTATTATACTTAAACGATCGACCACCAAACCCTTTTCTTGGGCTATCAATCACCACCTAACGACCACCAAACGATTACAAAAATCAAAACACCGAGAAGTTAAAGTCATCCGGCTAAGTTTACGTATGTGTTCTGTCGCAATTCGAGGCTACTATTAAGTTCACTGCAGTGACTGTCATGGTTTCTGCACACTGCGCGCGATTTGCGATATCCAATGGGAGCTCAGGTATTCCGGAAATGTCCTAGGAGAGTGAAGGGTACCATTGGATATCGCTCATCGCTCGTCGCTCTTCGCGTGCAGTGTGCAGAGGCCATCGCAGGTTGCAGTTGTGTTATGGCCTCTACACACTGCGCGCGATTTGCGATGAGCGATATCCAATGGGCGCTCAGGTATTCCGGAAACGCCCTAAGAGAGTACAGCTCTCATTGGATATCGCTCATCGCTCATTGCGCGCAGTGTGCAGAGGCCATTATCGCCAATTGTATGCAGTTTGCAAAAAACATAACCTATTCATGCAGTCTCATTGAATGGTGGTAGTAAGCACACGAATTTGGCAACTTAACTTGCGTTTACGTGTTATCAAGGAAATAACATTTAAAAAATGAACATTAAAAATTAACGAAAATGAACATGTTTGATAACTTTTTTTCACCGCAATTTAACCGATCGATGCCATGGTATCAACATAGACCGCATCGCGTCTACATCGAAAAGTTCAAAGGATATAACAAATATTGGGCTTGCAGGTCGAAGTGTCAATGCTGTCAGGGGATGCACAGTTTTCGAACGACCGGTGTGCCAGAGGAAGGAGTTTATGCACGCGAAAAGTTTAGTATGGCACATATGTTAAAAATATCTTGGAAATCTTATTGGAACGAAATGACAGATAGTTATCTGACTAGCAAAATGTAAGTATACATATATAAAACGTGTAGTACATATGTACATGAAAACAACAATTAGGAGTGCGTAAATAAATGTATAATGGTTTGTGATGAGTTCCAAGTTGAATTCTATTTCCCTCTCTTTCTCCGCTTGAAAAGTAAGGCCTTGATACCTTGTTGTGACTTCTGCTCGTGCGTCTGCAACATTATCAATTTTTCGGTTATCCTACAATTGAAGATGTACGTTATTAAATGGAATATAATATAAAATTAAATATTAACTACACCGCAATATTTTGTTATCAATTGACCTTACGCAGAAAAAATATCTATGCAAATTCAGATTTAATCGCAAAAATATATTTCGGTTCAATTCAGACTTACCATTATTAAACAATTCCGTTATTCCTTACATAAATTGCAAGATGCGGCTCGATAATCGTACTCGGTCGGGAAACTGTTTTTTTTTTATCCAGATCATTATATTTTTCCCATATCCCACCGTTGCGGAATGAATGTGCTATGTAGTGTCCTGGTACATATTGCACTACGCCGGCAAGTCTAAAACAATGCAGAAAACATTTACATAATGTCGCTGTAAAATTTTGAGGATATCGGTCACGTGTCCAGCGGGTATAAATCCTACAGGTAAGTATCTTCCTGAACAGTTCACATTTTGGGCAAACAGAGAGAGGGACCGGCCTCTTTTAACAGAACAGAACGTGTTTCTTTGCTTTGTGTTTTTTCGAAATATGAGTTGTCTCAAAGAACACTGGGAACCCGTGAAATGATCGTCTATCTCACCCGCATGACTGGACGAGACATGCAACAAATGTTTTTAAGTTTAAGGAACGTACCTGTACTCCGAAGTTGCCTTTTCCTTTCCTGATTCTAGATGGAGAAGTTTTGGAATTTCCTGCAGGGAACAGTGCAAGGCTTTTTCCAAATTTTGGTCGTGGCGAACATCCATCTCGATGAAAATGTGCTCCGCAAGATAACTCGTGCGCGTCAGTCTGCCCGGGCATTTGTTTGGGCAATTGATGTTGAATATTGGAGAGTTAATTTCTAATGCCTGCTGAGCGCCGAAAAACTTTTTCTACATAGAGTCTTATGGTTCAGTGCTAAGGTGTAGTCCGAGAAGCTCTGTCTTCTGCAAGAAGAGCAGTCGTCGATGACTATTTTGCTCGGACAAGAAGTCATTGTGTTCTTGACCGTGCTGCTCAAATTGCTTTCAGCATCGATCTTATAAATGGCCTTGTCTCCTATTTTCGCTTGGACCGACGGGATGTGGAAAGCACAGAGAATTTGTGCTCTTTCCGATAAAATATTTTTTGTTGCGCCATTTTGCATAAATTTCAGGATAAATTGGAGCGTCTCGTTTGATGAATTCTCCATGAATGTGCGATATCCCTTGTTGTCAGTCGCTGCAGTTGCTAAAATCTGTACCACTGAATCAAAGGCACAAGTGTTTCGGACGAAGTGAGAATTACCTCTCAGGTTTATCGAAGGACAACAAGAACCATTCGGTAGCAAATTCACTTTTTTACCGCGACTGTTCGTTTCACTTGCAACGAAATTGTTGTCTTGAGATATATCCGCGTACGGCTTATAGTATTTACCGGAGAAAGAACTCGGTCGATTTTTGTATACAATTGTGTATGATCAATTAACATACAATTATATACCAATATATAGTTATGTACGATAGTACATGAATATATGTATTTATATACTATAGGACGCCGTCATGGGCGGGGCGGGGGGTGCGTCCAAAATGCAACGATAGATTGGCGCAAACAGAAAATCACGTTGTTGCTGAGCGGCGACAATACGATAAGCTACTGCATATTTGAAGGGGCGTCGCAGGAAGATCTGGCACAACCTTAAAAATTTGCTAGGGCCACTACTGTCCGCATTCAAAAATTGGATTAAGTTCTGGAACCTCGCGTATAAATCTTAAGGCCATTATCAAATGTTTGGTTAGCCAGATTCTGAAGGACAATTTTTCTTCACGGATGAATTACGTTTCCAGCAAACGTGGAGAAATACCATCATTCCATTAATAGAGCTATAGCCATTTTACTTTGTTTCTTTCAGGGTAGTTAACGAGACCCTTCGGAATCTGCAATACAGCGATCTCCAGGAGAATACACTAAATACACTGATGGAACTCGATTTTCGGCGAAAATAGTAAATAAATGTCAAATTGTACTTCAATTAAAATTTTATTTTAGAATGTGATATTAGTGTTTCCGTGTTTATTTATTAATCTCTCTAATTTTATATGTTGATCGTATTTCCACTGAATATACATAAGAAAAATTCAAAGGACCGAAGATTTTTGTGCGAATCACCAATAGTGTACGAAAAAATAATTTTGTTTAATATGAATGCAAATAAATAAATAGGCTATAAATGAAGTATGTTTGAACATATGACGACTCTGTCATTTATCGTATAATTTTACGATAATGCCAAGTCCGAAGGGTTAGTCCGATAAACATGTTTCCCACAAGTGTTTTCGCAAATATAATCCTTTATAATGTAATTAGAACAATTACTATCTGCTTTCCGTTGAACTGTTGATCTGAAAAGGCTTTTTATTCATATGGTAATGAAACACAATTGAATGAACATCGGGAGTAGGGACACAGTTAAAATTGCGTTGTCACGTTCAAGTAGCCAAGTATGTCTGACTTTTATTTTAGGATAGATGGACTCACAGAAATGTTTATTACATGTACAGGAAACCACAAATGTGTAAGATACAAAATAGCGGAGTTCAGTTGCCAAGTTCACAGTTCTCCCAGTCGCTATTACGTAGCTAGTACAAACTCCCCTCCACAAACCGTCGATGAATCAAGCACGCCGGCTGATGGCAGCTGCGTCACGTGGTCAAACCCTACAGCTAAGTTGGAGTAGAATATTAAAAACGGCGACAGAGGAGCAAATGAAGCCGTGAAATCCGTATTTAATCCACGGAGCTGAAACAGGTAATAATTGTATTAATTAAACAACCTTATTATTTATAAATGCCAACCGAGTGAGCAATTTTAATATTTTTATTTCCGGAGAAAATTGCTCTGAAAGCGTAACCCTTTAAAGAAATGTGCTCCGAAAAAAGTGGTCTGTCGCGGCCATTTTCGTAATATTTCGTCAGAGTGTCTGTGTATTTTGAATATAATAATAATCAATTTACGTTTATATGAGATACAAAACGTGCTCCCGGTTGAAACAGTTTATCAAATAATTTTGTCGAATAAGGGAATAACAAACGTACACTTTTTCCGAATTTATCTCTTTAGTTCAGCTCTCTAATAAAAACCATTTCTATTAACGATTGAAATGTGTTCATAAGCCACTCAATCTTCATAATTCCATTGCCTTTGTGTATAGTTATATGAAACTCGTTTTATAGCGATTAACTGTGTACCAAGAAATATGTTGTAAATTGCTCATTTTTCGAAAATATTAGATGATATACTTGCAAGAGACAGCGATAATTTTCGAAATAAGCGTATTTAAAGATGGTGTCTTTTTTTCACGAAGAATAATTCAAATAAATAGTGGTTGACTAATATCTAGACATGGTATAAGGTGATTGATTTCTGAAACGACAATATTGTCAGCGTTACATTGGTACTTCATCTCCAGCTAATTTGTTCTGTTGTGTTATAATTCCACGTTTCTGCACAGCACTTATGAAAGACACCTCTTAAATCTCTCATCCATAGTGTGAAGTACTAGCAGTTTGAATTGGAAGCGATCCTGTTAACCTTGGGCATCGCCAATGGCATCGTTTATCCGCATATTTCTTCATTCCATCACGATAATGGAGCTAGATTGGAATTCCCGAAAAACAGCGAGACACAAAGGTAAGCATTATATAGTTACCCATTATTGAATGCAATCGTGACGATATATGGCGTAGTATAAATGAACTGGTCTCGGAGGTACCCAGGATGATTCTGCCCATGCTTTCCAAAGATGTCCCATGACGGTACACCATCAATCAAGTTACATATATCAACGCATTCAGACAGGATCACTCTGTTTGCCTTCAATATTATACTTTCATATAAATAAAGACTTTTCACATGAATGATAAAATTCTGAAGGTCGCATTGAGACAAAAAAGAATTTGAAAGGAAGATAAATTTTTGCTACGTTATTTTTTGTGTTATTTTGTTTTAGTTATTTTTTGTGTCACATGTAAGAAGAAATTGTTACATTCTATTGTGGCAAAGAATACGAAGAATACAACTATATAAAGAGTACTTTTGAATAGAAAAAGTTCCTCCCGTCTGCTCTGAAAGCAATAATGTCTCGATCGTCGGTTGTCCACAATACAATCTCTCCTCGAGAGATTGTACTGTGGACAACTGTGCCATGGTGCCAGGGTTTTGACATGCTGTTCATGCACCTTTAAAGATAGGATTCACACATTCAACCGATCAAAATCTTGTGTTGGAATTATCACTTGGGGTGAGACTCCTGTGCATTACTCACTGCATAAAAGAAAGAGCGTAAAACTTGTTTCTCTGACAAGAAAGTTTTTGAAGCATGGTCATTATTGCCTGTGTCGAAAGTTTTTATTATGTGTTCATATAACCATACATTCATTTGAAATAGATTTTACGTATAAATCTTGTCAACAATACCCAAGATTATTACATCAAATCCCTTAGTAATTGTTAACCTAAAAAGTCACTCCGTAATCGTCACGAAACGCTGAAAGGTTTTATGGAACTGTAACAACTGATAATGCTATATTTTTTCTCTTTTTTTATACTACGTTTTATTTAAATATTCATGTTTGCCTAGCGATGTCAACTTTCGGAAAAAGATATTTACTTTTATTTTTATTTGCCTTCTTCAATGTTTACAGTATCATCTGATATACGCATTTGCAACCACAATGGTTCGACCACTAACGTTGCGAACTGTACTTACATCGAGCAATAATTACGGTCACAGTATGCCTTTTTACACATTTTTATCCTTTCATCCTGTTTTCATCCCGTGTATTAATGTATTCCTCTCGCGCAGGGTCACATTTGTGGGGGCATGTGGAGGGCCCTTTTGAAACATTGATCAAATTAAGTAGCGCTTAATAAAAATAAGTCACAATGAATTATCATATCCAACGATAAACTGGAATAAAAAATTTCACGCGAATTTAGGAGACTCGGACATTTTCACATTTTCTCTGACAAGTTGCGGTTACGAAAATTCGTCTGCTAAACACATTTTTCTAAGTTTTATCATTAATATTTTCTTGAAACATTCGGTGACCTGCTGTTTTTATTGTCGTTACGGAATCTTTAGATTTTTTACACGCGTTAGTAGTTTGTATCAGGCATCTAGAGCTATTTAGGGTACAAATGATTAGATACAAGTGTGGGCAGCGTGTCATCTCTATAAAGCGCCGTGTAAATAATTTTAAAACCATTTTTAGAGCCGTTGTTTTTCGTTAAAAGTTCGGTAACTTGGCGTGAAATTTTACCAGTATACTGGCACGTATTTTCACTTGATTAGAAACGAAAATCAGTTAATTGTTAAATATTCGGGTTCGTGAAAGGAATAGCTTGAGGACACATCACACATCCGGTTCAGTCAACAGTGCAAGAGAGATGATTGTTTAGCAAATTCTTAGTGTTTGCCGGCAGAGCTGGATTCCAAAATAAAAAAGGAAAGAGGCACCTTCCACTCTATTAGAAAGCGCACTATGGATCGCCCTTTATTTGCCGAAATCTGACTTGTTTGAGGTCCGGCGGAACATCTCTCGGTTCACCGAGTTAACCGAATTTTAAGGGCGACTGGACCAATCGGAACCACGCTTTGCGGGCTAAACTCGGGTCAGCTCGGTTAACCGAGAGGTGTAGTGTGGGAATAAAAAATATGGCCTCTGCCCGTTCTATGAACTTAAAGCGTATTTTCACGTAACAATTGAGCGGCGAAAAGCGCGCAACAGATACTTTGTTTGCAGGTTTTCTGGAACAATCGATATTTGGAAAAAAAGAGAAAAATCATCTTGAATTATATTAAAAGTCAAATAGATCTGTTCCGTTCTTTTTTTTCCACGATAAGCGTTATGAAAGGCGTTATGGTTGAGCCTAAGCTTTTCTCGAGATACGTTTACTATAATTGGATGGCCCTGGTCACCAATCAAGTACAGTGTACTTGGGCGGCGAACCGCCATGAGTGCCGAGAGCTCACTGATTCGTAAATTGAATGTTTACGTGTAGCAACAGTTTTTCCGAAACAAAATATCGTTGCTCTATCTTAATTAATGAGTGCATTATCTCGTCGTTTCGCAAAGTAATTATACTGTGTCACTCCGGTGCGATAAGGCAAAGTATGTATCAAACTGAATTCTGGAAAGAGAGTGTTGATGGCTTATTTAAGGCCGAGTGTCTCATCGACCAAAAGGCCATAAATGCGAGGGCGATAGCTGATTTGCAAATTCCCAACGATTTCTGACACGTTCGACTTTTCAAAAAGAAGAATAGAAGCAGATTTCGCTCTGTTGAACGACAAACAATGGTTTTTTCGTCTTTTGCCCGAAATGTGACACATGTTCTTAAAACAACAAAATTAACTATAAAGCTACCTTTTTATTTGCCGTGTGTCGAAAACCCCATATCCAATCATGCTACAAAAATACGAACCAATATAATATGAACCACACAAATGTGCTAGAAATTATGTAGATGGGCTTGTCCCTGAATATTCACGTAATATCTCTACAGGCCTGTGCACACGGCTTATTTTCTACGCGCAGACAACGCGCGTTTTTCAGTCCAAAAATCGTGTGAATCAAGTGTGTATCGCGTTTGTATCGTATCGTCTGCGCGTAGAAAATACGCCGTATGTATAGTCCATAATATGCATTAACCATTGTTTATAAATTTTATTGTGCAAGAGCCTTAAACTAGCTACGATGAATATTCTTTTAAAAGAATCAATATTTCCACAGACCTACCTCCGCAAAATGCCACGGGCTTCCGCATTGCCTTTGGAAGCTGCCGTTGCCGTGACAAAGCAGTTTATCGACTACTTTCGTACGAATGATCTACCTCCATGGAAGGATGACGTGTGGAAAAAAATGGTGGAAGCGTTGAAGGACCTGGGATATCACTGGACGCCAAATTGTTTTCACACAAATGTGGTGTACAACAGGAGAAACCTTTTGTCGCAAGCAAGGGAACAAATGGGGGTAATGTTGCCACTACCAGACATGAACAACAATACTTCTCATACTGAATCGAGCCAGGATGCCTCTGAAGGTAACAGTGAGAATTCAGTAAATAGCGAACTGAATGTATTCGACGTCAATACTGAGTCCATAAAAACGCTACTTCTGACGGAGGAGGAGTGGAACGACATCAAACCAGTTAACACTAAGGAAGAACTAAAATTGAAGCCGAAAGTTTGGACGAATATTATAGCAGATGCCTTCTGGTTCCAATTTAGAATGCCTTGCGCGTTCTCGTTCAAATGGGGACGGGTTCGGTGGTCTCCGGAAGAGAAGACCTACTCGATTACATTTCACGGAATTTGCAAAAGCAAAATCTGCGGAAATGTAATCGATGGTACCGGTCAAAAGAACGATAACGAAAAAGGAGTTACATTTGCTATTCGAACCCGAGATACGCGTCACGAAAATCACGAAACTGTGAAACGGCCGTTCAATGGACAAATGAGAAAAAATGCGTATAACGAATTGAGAACTGATGGGGGCGCGAAATATCGAAAGCGACGGGCGCACGAGTTGATGCTACCAGGTGATATTGAGCCACCCGTAATACCGAACCTCGGAGTACTTCGTCAGGCCAAAAAAAGAAATATCGATGAAAATCTTGGGATAAAGAAAAATGACGGTCGCGACATAGTTCGAACAATAGAAGAAATGTCCTCGAACCCACAATACAGCGGGATAGTTCAGGAAGTAGGCGGCTTTCCTTTTCGCGTTCTTTATGGATCCGGCGCACAGTTTCGAGTCTACCAAGAGTATAGGCGTTTGAAAAAAAATCGGGCATCGATATGCCTTGATGCAACTGGAGGACTCGTGACCAAATTGCACAGGAAAAACGACACTAAATCGGGCCACATTTTTTTATACGCCATTGTCATTAACTTCAGCGGGACAACGGCCTGCGTTTATCAAATGCTGTCTGAACGCCACGACTCAGTTACCATTATGATATGGCTACTGCGATGGCTTCAAAATGGAGCTCAACCGCCCAAGGAAGCTGTCTGCGATTATTCTCGCGCCCTTTTAATGGCCTTGAGCATGGCCTTCAACAAAATATCGATCAAAGAATACGTGAGTAAACGGTTCAGCGCGTTAGTCGATGCTCATCACGACATGAAAAAAGAGCCGATAACGTTTATCCGCATTGACGTTGCACACTTTACTCACATGATTTGTCGATGGCCGTGTTTCAAAAGTGTACGACAGAGGGAAATCAAGGAGTTTATTCTGCGTTGCGTAACTTTGATGGTTGAGTCAAAGACCCTCATAAAATTTGAACGCATTTTCGTGCTAACCTGCGCTGTAGCTCTCCAAACATACGAGGATTCAGTGATAAAGGCGAAAGAAGCATACACACCCAAACATGCGAGGAAGGAACTGGAACGCTGCATCTCGGCGGGGAATGTTATTGAAAATTTCTTCCATAACGACGATAAAAAAATACAAAACGTGCCATTCCATCTACAGTTTTCGGAAAACGCGGTTGACGATGACAGTGAGCCAAACGATAAAACTTCGGACGCGCCGGCTTCACGCATCGGGCAATGGATTGATAATCTCATAATGAGCGTAAAAAAAGAAAACAAAATTGGCAAGCAGCTGAATGCTTTTTATCTTCCAGACTTCGTCGATCAATTTAGAGGAGTAGCGAAGGAATTTGTGCTCTGGTCATCAGTTGGCATGGCTCCGAACACTCAGCGTGCCACATCCAGCTACGTGGAAGGATATTTCAATGATCTGAAAACGCGCACACTGAGGAACTATAAACTTCCAATTTCGGTCAACAAATTTCTAAGAGAGCACATAAAGGATCTTGAGCAAAGCAGCTGCACAGTTTCCGGGCACATAATTAATCACAACAACGAGCGGCTACATGTCAATAAATCTGAATTGGAGCAGATCACAGAGGGCGAAAAGAAAAAGGCGGAAAACCATTCGGAAGATGTTAAAGAAATTGATTCGGACCTCTTCGAAATAGAGAACTGGGGCGGTAAGGCAGATGCACAACAACACCTCAATTATCACGGGCTGGAGAACGCCAATACATGTGCAACCGCTGACTGTGATTTTATCGATGTATCAACCCAGATTAAAGCAGTCAGTCCTTCAGTGACTTCCGTGATTCGGACATCGCATGAAGTACGAAATCTTCGCGCTGATGAGGGCAAATTTCATGGGTCCGTCGATGAAAACTGTGACGACGCGCCGATCAAGGACAACAATTTGGACTTTATTGAATCTGCAGATTTTGGAAAGTTGAGCTATAGCGTCTTCAAATCGCAATTGCAGAAGTGCCAGACAGTCTCTACACCGATAGCAAAAACCACGCAAGAGATACCGAATCGACCGAGTACTTTCTCCGGTAAATACTATAAGCCGTACGCGGATATATCTCAAGACAACAATTTCGTTGCAAGTGAAACGAACAGTCGCCGAAAAAAAGTGAATTTGCTACCGAATGGTTCTTGCTGTCCTTCGATAAACCTGAGAGGTAATTCTCACTTCGTCCGAAACACTTGTGCCTTTGATTCAGTGGTACAGATTTTAGCAACTGCAGCGACTGACAACAAGGGATATCGCACATTCATGGAGAATTCATCAAACGAGACGCTCCAATTTATCCTGAAAATTATGCAAAATGGCGCAACAAAAAATATTTTAACGGAAAGAGCAGAAATTCTCCGTGCTTTCCACATCCCGTCGGTCCAAGCGAAAATAGGAGACAAGGCCATCTATAAGATCGATGCTGAAAGCAATTTGAGCAGCACGGTCAAGAACACAATGACTTCTTGTCCGAGCAAAATAGTCATCGACGACTGCTCTTCTTGCGGAAGACAGAGCTTCTCGGACTACACCTTAGCACTGAACCATAAGACTCTATGTAGAAAAAGTTTTTCGGCGCTACAGCAGGCATTAGAAATTAACTCTCCAATATTCAACATCAATTGCCCAAACAAATGCCCGGGCAGACTGACGCGCACGAGTTATCTTGCGGAGCACATTTTCATCGAGATGGATGTTCGCCATGACCAAAATTTGGAAAAAGCCTTGCACTGTTCCCTGCAGGAAATGCCAAAACTTCTCCATCTAGAATCAGGAAAGGAAAAGGCAACTTCGGAGTACAGGTACGTTCCTTAAACTTAAAAACATTTGTTGCATGTCTCGTCCAGTCATGCGGGTGAGATAGACGATCATTTCACGGGTTCCCAGTGTTCTTTGAGACAACTCATATTTCGAAAAAACACAAAGCAAAGAAACACGTTCTGTTCTGTTAAAAGAGGCCGGTCCCTCTCTCTGTTTGCCCAAAATGTGAACTGTTCAGGAAGATACTTACCTGTAGGATTTATACCCGCTGGACACGTGACCGATATCCTCAAAATTTTACAGTGACATTATGTAAATGTTTTCTGCATTGTGTTTTAGACTTGCCGGCGTAGTGCAATATGTACCAGGACACTACATAGCACATTCATTCCGCAACGCTGGGATATGGGAAAAATATAATGATCTGGATAAAAAAAAAACAGTTTCCCGACCGAGTACGATTATTGAGCCGCATCTTGCAATTTATGTAAGGAATAACGGAATTGTTTAATAATGGTAAGTCTGAATTGAACCGAAATATATTTTTGCGATTAAATCTGAAT
Source organism: Ophion obscuratus (assembly GCA_964007375.1). Classification (NCBI taxonomy): domain Eukaryota; kingdom Metazoa; phylum Arthropoda; class Insecta; order Hymenoptera; family Ichneumonidae; genus Ophion; species Ophion obscuratus. Next base: position 9,280,394 of record OZ023318.1, read on the forward strand.
TTGCATAGATATTTTTTCTGCGTAAGGTCAATTGATAACAAAATATTGCGGTGTAGTTAATATTTAATTTTATATTATATTCCATTTAATAACGTACATCTTCAATTGTAGGATAACCGAAAAATTGATAATGTTGCAGACGCACGAGCAGAAGTCACAACAAGGTATCAAGGCCTTACTTTTCAAGCGGAGAAAGAGAGGGAAATAGAATTCAACTTGGAACTCATCACAAACCATTATACGTTTATTTACGCACTCCTAATTGTTGTTTTCATGTACATATGTACTACACGTTTTATATATGTATACCTACATTTGGCTAGTCAGATAACTATCTATCATTTCGTTCCAATAAGACTTCCAAGATATTTTTAACATATGTGCCATACTAAACTTTTCGCGTGCATAAATTCCTTCCTCTGGCACACCGGTCGTTCGAAAACCGTGCATCCCCTGACAGCATTGACACTTCGACCTACAAGCCCAATATTTGTTATATCCTCTGAACTTTTCGATGTAGACGCGATGCGGTCTATGTTGATACCATGGCATCGATCGGTTAAATTGCGGTGAAAAAAAGTTATCAAACATGTTCATTTTCGTTAATTTTTAATGTTCATTTTTTAAATGTTATTTCCTTGATAACACGTAAACGCAAGTTAAGTTGCCAAATTCGTGTGCTTACTACCACCATTCAATGAGACTGCATGCATAGGTTATGTTTTTTGCAAACTGCATACAATTGGCGATAATGGCCTCTGCACACTGCGCGCGATGAGCGATGAGCGATATCCAATGGGAGCTGTACTCTCTTAGGGCGTTTCCGGAATACCTGAGCGCCCATTGGATATCGCTCATCGCAAATCGCGCGCAGTGTGTAGAGGCCATAACACAACTGCAACCTGCGATGGCCTCTGCACACTGCACGCGAAGAGCGACGAGCGATGAGCGATATCCAATGGTACCCTTCACTCTCCTAGGGCATTTCCGGAATACCTGAGCTCCCATTGGATATCGCAAATCGCGCGCAGTGTGCAGAAACCATGACAGTCACTGCAGTGAACTTAATAGTAGCCTCGAATTGCGACAGAACACATACGTAAACTTAGCCGGATGACTTTAACTTCTCGGTGTTTTGATTTTTGTAATCGTTTGGTGGTCGTTAGGTGGTGATTGATAGCCCAAGAAAAGGGTTTGGTGGTCGATCGTTTAAGTATAATAAAATGATATTTTTGTCCCGTAAAGTTGGCCGGACTTTTTTTATTTATCATGCAATCCATAAAATACCGGGTTAAAGCGATGCAAAATCGTTTGGCAGTTAGTTCCTTAATTACGCCGATCGAAAAACCATCTGCGACTAGGCCTATGCGATAGAGGGCCGTAATTGGTCATGGATGGATCCAACGGAATACGAAGTAGTGATAATGCGATTCCGTTATGTTTTCTTCACCGATCTCATTCTTACAAGTCTTAAACGAAAGATAATCGATTGGTCGTGATTGTAACCTTTCGTAGTTAATTCATTAATTACACCGACCAAAGAACCCTCTATGTCAAAGCGCATGCGATAAAGGGCCGTAATTGGTCGTAGATGGATCCAACGGTATACAAACTAGTTATAATGCGATTCCGTTATATTATCTTCACCGATCTAATTCTTCCAAGTCTTAAACGAAAGATAATCAATTGGTCGTGTTAGGTAGCCTCATTGTAACGTTTGGTAGTTAATTCATTAATTACACCGGCCAAAGAACCATCTACGTCTAGGCGCATCCGATAAAGGGCCGTCATTGGTCGTGGATGGATCCAACGGAATACAAAGTAGTGATAATGCGATTCCGTTATATTTTCTTCACCAATCTCGTTCTAAAGTCTCAAACGAAACATAATCAATTGGGAATAGTAACTCAGTTATCCTTGAATTGTTGCTCATTAGAACGAAATCGGGGAAGAAAATCATTCGTTGGCTATCAAGGGATCTCACGTCGAAACACTTAATTTCACAAAACGTTTCAGTTCATCTGATAGTCAACCACTAACAAACCCGAACGAACGATTCAAGTTTAAAAAACATCCGAAAGTCAACGACGAGTGGCTCGTTCACCGGTAGTCCGGTCAGTAACTTACCGACAATTTTAAATTCTCATTTTTCAAGTAAATAACGGTATCATAAATGTTTTAATTGATCTCACAATCAACCACAAAGGAGCCACAATCGATTGAAAAGAAAAAAACACATTGAAAAGTCAAAGTCAATCTGCCAACTTAACACTAATTTTCAATTTCCATTTTTCGAGTAAATAACGGTCTCACAAACGTTTTAGTTGATCTCACAATCAACCACAAACGTCCCACAATCGATTCAATTTTGAAAAAACATCGAAAAGGAAAAGTCAAGTCACTCACTCACCGGTAGTCGGGTCATTAAATTACCGACAATTTTCGACTCTCATTTTTTAAGTAAAAAACGCTCTCACAAACGTTTTAATTGATCTCACGATCAACCACAAACAACCCACAATCAATTTAAAAAAAAAAACAACGAAAGGTCAAAGTCAATCTGCCAACTTATCACTATATTTCAGATCTCATTGTTCGAGTCAATAACGGTCTCACAAATGTTTTAATTGATCTCACAATCAACCACAAACGTCCCACAAACGATTCAATTTTGAAAAAACATCGAAAAGGCAAAGCCAAGTAACTCACTCACCGGTAGTCGGGTCGGTAACTTACCGACAATTTTCAATTCTCATTTTTCGAGCAAATTACGGTCTCACAAACGTTTTAATTGATCTCACAATCAACCACAAACGACCCACAATCGATTGAAAAAAAAAACATAGAAAAGTCAAAGTCACTCTGCCAACTTACCACTAATTTTCAATTCTCATTTTTCGACTCAATAACGGTCTCACAAATGTTTTAATTGATCTCACAATCAACCACAAACGTCCCACAAACGATTCAATTTTGAAAAAACATCGAAAAGGCAAAGTCAAGTAACTAACTCACCGGTAGTCGGGTCGGTAACTTACCGACAATTTTCAATTCTCATTTTTCGAGCAAATTACGGTCTCACAAACGTTTTAATTGATCTCACAATCAACCACAAACGACCCACAATCGATTGAAAAAAAAAAAAAACAGAAAAGTCAAAGTCAATCTGCCAACTTACTACTAATTTTCAATTCTCATTTTTCGAGGGAATACCGGTCTCACAAACGTTTAAATTGATCTCACAATCAACCACAAACGTCTCACAAACGATTCAAATTTAAAAAACATCGAAAGGACAAAGTCGCATTGCCAAGTTCACGGAGCTGCCCTTTTCGGCGTGCTTCGTAAATGGCGCTAAATCGCGGCGGCGAGTTCGGGAGTATGATTTCGTGATCATCGCCTCTGTCGAGGTTGCAGATTCCCTTGTAGCCGCGCGAGTCCGTGATCACCGTCCAAGTCGGTATCGCAGTCAGCGTGAACACGAATGGGAAGCTCGGAAGGGGAAAAGTCTCTGCCCCTCGCAAATCGCGCTCGCTCGACGGGCGAACGGAGCGAGGTTTTCCGTCCGATCGAGCTCGACATATATGTGTGGCCGTACTGCGGATTGGAATATGCATTAAATGAATTTCAATGTGAAAAACATGTATCGAGATCATTGTTTTCTCTCGGTTGCCCGTTTATGCCGAAAATGCGGGTTAAAAAAATTAACGACGAACCGCGTTGAAAAATAAAACGCCGTAACGACCGTGGGAGGTTCACAAAGAAATCTTGAGCCTTTGCCGCGATCGTTTCGACATTTTTTTTTCAACAGTAAACATTATGGATAAGGGTGTATCATAAATGATTCTACATCTGCAATGAGTGTTGTGGCTGAATTGGCAGCGTGGTGGATTAACGATGCTTACGGTCCGAGTTCAATCCCCGGTGAATCAACATTTTTTTTCTTCATTTTATATTCAGAAAATGTCGAACTCACTCTCGCTTTAGCTATTCTCGCCTGTTCAGGCATTATTTATGATTTTTAATTCGTATATGCTTAATAAAAAAAACAAGACATTGCTACCGGGGATCAGTGCAGTCAGATCGCACGTAAAAGTTACCCCCTCTTTAGTCTCTTACGCGCCATCACCCAATCATGGTAGCGCGTGTCCGTGAGCGAGCGACGCTTGGACATCTTCCTAAAGAGCCGAGCACGGTCGAAGTATCCCGACCGCGCCTTCGGCAGCTGCACCAATCCATGGACGCTGAGCACGTTCATGTGCGGCCAAGCCGAAACGAAGGCTTCGAGGGAAAAAGCAATCTGAGAACGACTCGCGTGTGACGTCACCCGACGGCACGCGCGAGGCTTTTAGATGATTTCAATGCTTATTTAGCTCTTGATTTTCTGCGTTATTAATGTATACAAAATATGTATCGCGCGCTCTGATTGCTTATTTTTTTTAGTTTATACGTTAATTTAAATATGATAATAAAATTACTCACACCCGTCCTTATGCCAAATGAAATATAATTCATAAAAGTAAGCGCAAATATATTTATATTCGTATTATTATATTAATTCTCATACTTTCATCAAGCGATAAAGCATTATCCCCAAAAACAAGCCAATCATCCATCCGGCCGCGAATCGTAAGTACCAGAAAATGCACATATTCTACAAGCGATGAGATGGTCCCGTTGGTAGCGTTCCACAGTAGGAGAAAAGCCCAAAAACCTGGCCAAAACCCCAAAAAATAAATTTTCGAAATAGGGTCAGTTGAGTAGTCATTCAGGTAGAGGACTAGTAACTGCATTCTATTGTGGAAGGGAAAGCCCTTTAAGTGTATACCTGCGCCGCAGCGTCAGTTGGCAGTTAGTGTTCGTGAAGAGTGTACGTGTCACGCGCTGAACAGACGAAAATAACGCTGACTTCAAAAACCCATAACTTTAAAGTGACGGGTTTAATTTCAATTCTGCAACATGGATACGACTTCTGGAGGTATGTAGAACATGTTTTTACATCGGTTGAATCTAAAGTTTATGTATAAATGATTGAAATGTAGTATAGCCTTCGGCATAAATAAAATTGAATAATTTTGAAAACTTATATTTTCAACGGTCCGAAAAGTTATATATTTTGTCACATTTTGCAAAGCTCCTAGTCTCGGCCTTTAGTTTAATGTATAAGCTTTCGAAATTTACAAGAGTTACCTGCGGAAAACGTGCGTCTTGTCCGTTATGATTTTTTTCGCATCGTGCGGTAGCCGAGCGTGCACGCGGCACTATTGAGCAGCCTCTGCGCCTCTACCTGAGAATGGGTGAAGTAGCATCATAACGGACAAGACGGCTGTTATACGCTTGAAATAAATTATTTTAATATATATGTATGTGTATATATATATATATAAATTTTCTGTGATTTAATTATGATATATACGTATGCATATATATATATACATATTAAAATCAACCACATAAAAATTTATTAAATATGAATGAAATGTTATAACATTCAAATAAAATATTTGAATATATATATATTATATAGTAAGCAAAGCTTTCTTTTAACCGAATCCATGTCAATATTTTCTGCCTAATTTTCTTAAAATTATTTCACTTATTGCGGTTATTTATTTGGTAAAATAATGTACATTGTTCAAGTTTTTGTATTAATTGAAAATTTTATCTTTTCCTTTAACACCAATTTTCTACAATTTTATGTCTTTATTACAGGATCCGGTTACAAAGAATTGGTGCTGACAAGGAAAGAAGTATTTCTGATAATCAGCGAGCATTTATCCGATAAATTCGCTTCCTTGATCGAATTTATGGTAGAAAAAATTTCCAAGGACACCGGACGTACAGTTGTAGTGCCTGAGGACTCGAAACAGACTTTTTCGATACTCTTCAATCAAATGAGAACGAGGTGGCAACAAGCTCACAGAAAATCCTGTGTATTTTTCAAGAATAACGGTGAATGGCTTAGCAAGCAGGTATGTTTTGCCGCACCTACAGACACTGTAGTAACAAGCCCGGGTAATACGGGCGGCCGCCCGTCCCTTGAGTTTACAATGTCCAGTGAAAGATCTAAACGAAGGAAGACCCAAGATATTCGTACATCGTTCAACTCGGTCGAGTTAGCATACGCTACTCAGATGAGCCTTCGCTCTTCAGGACAATCCGACGCCGCAAAAGTTATTAAGGACGTAACAATGACGAGTGCTTTAAGAGCTTCCAAGTATCGTAAAGCTTACTCAGCAACGGATGAAATTACTTTATCCGAAGAGGCTGCACTTTCCGCTATGATTGAATATAAATTCTCCAAGAGTACTTACCAGGGAATGAGAAGATTAGGGAAGGAAAATAACTGTAAGCTATATCCGTCTTACGAAAAAGTGATGAAAGCAAAAAAGCGTTGTTATCCACCACGTGATGCAATCAGGATTACAGAGAGTAGTGCAGAAGTCCAACTACAGGCACTATTAGATCATACAGTTGAACGTATTTTACTCGTCCAAAATGTACTCATTCAAAGATTGACTCCAGATAATGTTCGTAAAATGGACTTGATTTGCAAGTGGGGTTACGATGGAAGTTCTGGGCAAAGTGGATATAAGCAGACGTTCAGTGATGACAGCAAATCTGATGCACATGTATTCTTTACTTCAGTCGTGCCATTACAACTCGTGTGTTATGATCAACAATCGAAGGAAGAAATAGTTGTTTGGAAGAACCCCAGACCCTCGTCTCCACGATTTTGTAGACCGCTTAGACTACTGTTTCTACGCGAAGACACAGAGTCAACACTTAATGAAGTCCAAATTGTTGAAGAACAAATAAAGTCACTTCGTCCATTCGAAAGTGTAATAGATGGAAAAGAAATCTCCGTAATGTACAAGTTGTTGTTCACCATGATAGATGGTAAAGTTTGCAACGCTGTATCATTGACGAAATCTGCTCAACCGTTGCAACGGTGCTATTTGTGTGGAGCAACCAGCAAAGATTTTAATGCCATCGACACTGTATTGCAAAGGGAAATCAATGAAACAAATTTGAAGTTCGGATTGTCGACGCTGCATGCGTGGATACGGTGCTTCGAGTATTGCTTACACGTGTCTTACAAACTCGGCATTAAAAAATGGCAAGCTCGAAGTGCCGAAGAAAAAAAAATAACCCAGGAACGCAAGAGGGCCATTCAAGAAGGATTCAAGAAGCAATTGGGTCTAAATATCGATCGCCCAAAGCCTGGATACGGCAGCAGCAATGATGGCAACACAGCTCGGCGATTCTTTGAAAATTCGACGGTTTCCGCTGCGATAACGGGGGTCAACGAAGAAGTTATTAAACGCTTGTACGTAATCCTACAAGTTATATCGTGTGGCCACGAGATAAACTGTGAAAGATTTGAACAGTATGCTATTGAAACGGCAAGAAAGACCGTTGCATTATACCCTTGGTACTCCATGCCTACTTCGGTGCACAAACTATTAATTCATGGTCCAGTGATAATAACTCATGCTCTATTACCAATCGGCCAATTATCCGAAGATGCTCAGGAAGCTCGAAACAAAGACATCAAACGATATCGAGAAGATTTTGCGCGAAAAAGTTCCAGGGTTAAAACTATGGAAGATGTTTTTCATCGGCTCTTAGTTACTTCTGATCCGTACATTTCAAGTGTCAGAAGACTACCACAGAAGAAGCTGAAGAGTTTGTCGCCGGAAGCTGTAGCGATGTTGATCGCTCCTAAAGTGACTGCTGCAGCAGACGAATTTTGCGCCGAGATTGAAGCCGTGCCGGGAGTTGTAATAGATACAAACTCGGATAATGATTCTGACTCCGACTCCGACTCCGATTACGATTTTGATTAAGAATAAAATTTTCTATTTTTGAAACGTTCCGTATGTATTTTGGAAATAAAAATAATAATTGCGTAGAATACACTGTTCACGTTTATTTTATTATGATGATTTTTTTTAATATATTAATTTATCTATTTAGCAGGATACTCGGCCATTTTGTTTATAACAATTTGCTGTAAGCTCTTTCTTGCAAGTTATAAACAATAGATATCGGATTGGTAATCAGCGACCTTGAAAACCCGTATATACCAATTTTTGTCAACATCTGGTAACTTTTTAACGTTCATGTCGGCCATATTGGATCGGCCATTTTTTTTACGATAATTTGGCTTGCGGATTCGTAATCAGCGACCTTGAAAACCCGTAAATACCAATTTTTGTCGACATCTGGCAACTTTTTAACATTCATGTCAGCCATATTGGATCGGCCATTTTGTTTACGATAATTTGGCTTTCAGATTCGTAATCAGCGACCTTGAAAACCCCTGTAAGCCAATTTTCATTCCCGTCAAAGGTCATTTGAGGTTTTGGCCAGGTTTTTGGGCTTTACTGTGCGTTCCTGGCTTCGGCCCGCAGGGGCCCGTGGTGCAAATTTTTCTCCAAATTTTTCATAATTTCTCATATTTTAATCGTATTTGAGATTTTCGGAGAAAAAATGATTTAAAACCGATTCAAGTTCTGGTCTATTTCCCAAAAACACATTTTTTTTCACTCAAAATTCATGATTTCTCATTTTTTTTTCCCGGAAATTTCTCTTTTTCCTATGACCTGAGTGAACGGCTGCGGCGATATTCGGAGTGAAGTTAAAGATGAAAAGAAATGAGATTTTTAAAGATAAATTTAAGAGAAAATTTGAAGATTAAAAAAATGAGATTTTCGTAAAACAAACTTGTTCTTATTTTTTTCGGAACTTTTTTTTCTTCCTATTGAGTGAAAGGCTACGGAGATATTCGGAGAAATGTTATAGATGAAAAAAATGAGATTTTCGTAGAAAAAACTTATTGCATTTTTTTATCCCTCATAATTCTGCGAAATAATGAATTTCCGAAATTTTTGCAAACATTGTTTTCCTTAAGGGGTAACACCACTGTAACGGCCTGCCACGAAGTGTTTTAGACAAATAATACTTGGGGTAATTATTAAGCATATATTGAAGTATATTGCAAAAAAAATGGATGGGAAAATATTACAAAATGGCGACACTGCAGCCAATTCTTCCGAGGCATGTTGAACTTAAGGTGCTCTGCGGCACGTAGTATAACTTGTGTCAATTTTAATCTGGACAAAATCTTTTTTTTTTAAATTAAATCCAGATGAGTGTAGCTAGTGAACTACGTAGGGGATTTTAGAAATATTGATTTTTGAGTAATTGCCGAGTATTTGACTAAAAATGTTCATTTAGACTTAATAAAACAAAATTATTTTTTTTAGGTTAAAATTGGCCTAGTTATACTGCATGCCGCAAAGGTTCGTCATTCTTCGGAAGAATTGCTGCAGTGTCGCCATTTTGTAATATTTTCGGATAAAAATTTCAAGCAATATACTTAAGTATCTGCTCAATAAATACTGCAAGTATTATTTGTTTATCACATTTTCTTCCGGAAAAAAAATATTAAAAACTACGCTTCCTGTAAGGCCGCTACAGTGGTGTTACCCCTTACAGTCTTCATATAATTTCCGAGATTTTCCCGTGATCGTAATTAAAGTGATGAAATATTCGGAGACATTCGGAGAAACTCGGATGTTTGCGTAAAAATAATTGTCCGCAAAACTCCGAATTCTTCATATTTGTTCCAATTCATAGAAAAATTCCGAAGAAATCGGAGTTTTTCGGAAAAAAAATTGCACTAGGGGCGCGGGATCCTATTATTCTATAATCCTATATTATTGCTATTAATTCTTATTTGATTAGTTATTTTTATTAGTTATCATAATTCACTTTTTTTATTTTTTTTAACTTCCACCTGTACAGGGTTCTTCCCTCTTGATACATACCCCATATTCCAGTTTATATCCCCACCTTGCGGCCGCAGCCGACTTCCCCCTCTGTATTGCATTCACCATGACATTTCTGCCATGGGTATAGGGAAACTGCGGAAAACCTATACCAATACAGCCGGTCCCGAGTTCGCTTCCCAGTCTCGGAGCTAGTCGCGTTTCGTCGAGAAATAACTCACAGACTACAGTCACACTTACATGACACACACCAGTTATCATCATTATTTTAATTAGTTATCTTTTAGTGTCGAAAATTTTTTCGCGGACTCTGACCGCTTATTTTATTAGTTTGTACGTTAATTTAAATATAATAATAAATCTAAATTACAACTTATTTATCTTCCAAAAAATTGCGCTTTACTCACACCCGTCCCTATGCCAAATAAATTGTAATTCATAAAAGTAAGCGGAAATTTATTTAGCCATAAAGCATTATGATAATGCTTTATCGCTTGATGAAAATCTATGAGCATATAGTATATGAAAGTATTTGGTTAATTATTGAATGAATATAATACGAATATAAATATATTTCCGCTCATATACTTTCATCAAGCGATAAAGCATTATCATAATACTTTATCGCTTGATGAAAGTATATGAGCGGAAATATATTTATAAATATATTTCCGCTCATATACTTTTATCAAGCGATAAAGCATTATCATAATGCTTTATCGCTTGATGAAAGTATATGAGCGGAATTGCAATTTTTGTCCAAAAAACTCCGATTTTTTCGGAAAATTTTTCCGATTTTTTCCCGAATTTTTCTATGAATTGGAACAAATATGAAGAATTCTGAGTTTTGCGGACAATTGTTTTTACGCAAACATCCGAGTTTCTCCGAATTTTTCCGAACATTTCATCATTTTTATTACAATCACGGAAAAATCTCGGAAATTACATGCATTCTTTAAGGGGTATCACCACTGTAACGGCCTTACAGGAAGCGTATTTTTTGATATTTTTTTGGCGGAAGAAAATGTGATAAACAAATAATACTTGCGGTATTTATTGAGCATATATTTAAGTATATTGCTATAAATTTTTCATCCGAAAATATTACAAAATGGCGACACTGCAGCAATTCTTCCGAAGCATGTCGAAGCTCTGTGGCACGCAGTATAACTGTGCCATTTTTAATCTATAAGAAAGAGTTTTCTTTTTTATTAAGTCTACATGAGTGTAGCTACTGAAACACGTAGGGGATTTTCGATAAGTTAATTAAAACAATATTTATTAAAAAATAACTGTCTTTAAAAAATTGAACATTTTTAGTCAAATACTCGTCAATTACTCAAAAATCAATATTTCTAAAATCCCCTACGTGGTTTACTTGCAACTCTCATCTAGATTTAATTTAAAAAAAATTATTTGGCCAGATTAAAATTGGCACAAGTTATACTGCGTGCCGCAGAGCACCTTAAGTTCAACATGCCTCGGAAGAACTTGCTGCAGTGTCGCCATTTTGTAATATTTTCCCATACATTTTTTTGCAATATACTTCAATATATGCTTAATAATTACCCCAAGTATTATTTGTCTAAAACCCTTTGTGGCAGGCCGTTACAGTGGTGTTACCCTTTAAGGAAAATAATGTTTGCAAAAATTTCGGAAATTCATTATTTCTCAGAATTATGAGGGATAAACAAATGTAATAAGTTTTTTTTACGAAATTCTCTTTTTTTATCTATAACTTTTCTCCGAATATCTCCGCACCTTTCATTCAATAAGAAAAAGAACTAAACAAGCATTGAAATCATCTAAGAGCCTCGCGCGTGCCTGGGTCGTGCTGAGATTCCTTTTTCCCTCGAAGCCTTCGTTTCGGCTTGGCCGCACATGAACGTGCTCAGCGTCCATGGTGATGTAGCTGCCGAAGGCGCGGTCGGGAAACTTAAACCGTGCTCGGCTCTTTCCGAAGATATCCGAGCGTCGCTCGCTCACGGTCACGCGCTACCATGATTGGGTGATGGGCGCGTAAGAGACTAAAGAGGGGGTAAGTTTTACGTGCGATCCGGCTGCACTGGACGCGGGTTCGATCCCCGGTAGCAATGTCTCGTTTTTTTTTTATTAAGCATATGCGAATTAAATATCATAAATAATGCCTGAACAGGCGAGAATAGCTAAAGTGAGAGTAAGTTCGAAATTTTCTGAATATAGAATGAAAAAAAAAGTTGATTCACCGGGGATTGAACTCGGACCGTAAGCATCGTTAATCCGCCACGCTGCCAATTCAGCCACAACGCTCATTGCAGATAAAGAAACATTTATGATATGCCCGTATCCATAATGTTTACTGTTGAAAAAAATGCCGAAACAATCGCGGCAAAGGCTCAAGATTTATTTTTGAACCTTCCACGGTCATTTCGGCGTTTTATTTTTCAACGCGGTTCGTCGTTAATTTTTTAACCCGCATTTTCGGCATAAACGGGCAACCGAGAGAAAATAATGATCTCGATACATGTTTTTCACATTGACATTCATTTAATGCATATTCCAATCCGCAGTACGGCCACACATATATGTCGTGCTCGATCAGACGGAAAACCTTGCTCCGTTCGCCCGTCGAGCGAGCGCGATTTGCGAGGGGCAGAGACTTTTCCCCCTCCGAGCTACCCATTCGTGTTCACGCTGACTGCGATACCGACTTGAACGGTGATCACGGACTCGCGCGGCTACAAGGGAATCTGCAACCTCGACAGAGGCGATGATCACGAAATCATACTCCCGAACTCGCCGCCGCGATTTAGCGCCATTTACGAGGCACGCCGAAAAGGGCCGCGTTGTACATCTCCCTACTAATCTCTGCCGAAAAGGGGAGCGTTGTACATCTCCCTACTAATCTCTGATCATTCTGCCTCATGCACAGCTCACTTCTCATTATTTACTTGTTCCGCCTCTGTCACACGCACCTCAGTTCTCGAGGTCTTAGCAATAGTGGCGCCATCCCTATTTGACCACATTTTTGTAGCCACTTTTTTCAAGTCTCTCTATAAGAGATCGGACTCCTCCCACTCTGGCCTCCCTGATCCCTGCGCTGACTGCGACACCGACTTGAGCGGTAATCATGACCACGGTCTACAGGTCTAGAAACTCCGTTAGTTCATATGGTTCCTTTACTGAAATTTGCCGCGAGAGGCGCTGCAGTCGAGGAGTCAGTGTGCGAGAGGGACAATACTCACTCTCTCCGACCAATGCTTGCAAGCAGTACTTATCGGAGTTACTACTTGCAAATATTTCTACGTATACGTATCCATCATCTGTTGTTTTTCCTAACACTATATATGGAGATAGCATTTTATATTACACCGCAAATATAATTTCGCGTTTATCAATTATTTATCTTTCAGAATTCAAATAATGGCGTCTTATAATGGTAATAAGGAAGATTTTCAGTCATTATCGTTCTGAAGGGGGGGGGGGGGGGTGGTGGAATGCACAAAATAACGAGAAAATCAAACCTTTATTTACTTTTTGTTGATCGTTCGTTCATTGGTTTATCAATTTAGACATCTTTTTTTGACGACAAATTTTTCTTGAAAGGCGTTTTGCCTCATGTTATCGCCTATAATGTTATCGCCTAATGTTATCGCGTATAATAAGATATCCGAACGCTGTTTTTCACATGGAAAGGAAAACTTTATCCCGTTAATACATCTTCGAGAGTTAAATCAAACACGTTCATCTTTGAGGAATGCTTCGAAAAACACGTTTCAACGTAGTGTATTAGATTAAAGAATTTTTAATTGGCATGGATTAACCCACCACGAGATTTCATATCCACTAATTTCGAAAGAGCAGGTGAGCTATTAGAACTCAAGCAGACCCCTTCGTGACAGATGACACACGCATCATATCTCTTCAGAACTTGTTTGCATAAGTACCCTGAAAGTATGCACGTTATGGTTTTATTAATTTCTTGACAAACACAGAACACAAACACTGCAAAAAATTGCAGTTAAATCTAAGATTCTATTTAAATTTAACTTACGTCCCAGTAAAAAGGAACGCATCAAACGTAATAGACATAACACCGATAATGCTAGATAATTATATATTATTTAAATTCTCACCTGTAATTAATAGTACCGAAAGAATTTAAAAAAATTCTTTGTACTGGGATGATGATTTCGACGATTCTACCATCGTGCTATGAGAGTTGTTAGTTTATTCTACGGCTACCTACGTTGAGTTAATAAGAAGCCTGCTTCATGAAAAACTAGTTAAAATAAAAAAAAACCTATCGCGTAATAAACTATGCAGCCTATCACCAGAGGACGGGTATAATCGTGATCGACAGAGTACTCTATAACATCGCCGGTCTCCCATTCTCCTTTATCTGAAACGGCGTCTAATTTTCGTCGAACTTCGTCACGATACTCGACTATTTTGGGTTCCGATTTTTCGCCACTCGAAGGTTTCAGATCGCTTAGCGATATCAAAATCTGCGGCTCAGGTCGTTCTGTAATGGTACACTTACCATATTTTGGAGGCTTAATCACGCTATATACTGACAGAAGTTTATATAGCTGCAAAACATTGACAGTTTCACTTTTAGGCTTCTGTAAGCCTTATTGCACTCCGGTAGTACGCAGGATTTCGGCATTACTTCGCGGTTACTTGACGACCATTTTCAGGTAATGTGTTCGCCGTAAAAACTGACTCCTCGATACTAGCGACCCCACGATTTCTGTTTCAATAGTGAAATCACCCCCACCACCCGAATTTCATCGAGTTTCCAGACCTGTATGTAACACCGTGACCACTACTCGCGCGGATACAAGGGAATCTGCAACCTGGATAAAGGCGATGATCACAAAATTATATTTCCGAACTCGCTGCCACGATTGAGCGCCACTTTCGAGGCACGGCGAAAAGAGGAGCGTTGTACATCTCCCTACTAATCTCTGTAATATCCTTAAGAACTGCTCTTCTATGTACGTTTGAATTCGTTGACTTTGCATGAGCATAGACAAAGGTCTCGACAATGCTATAAAAAAATCGTGTCTTTACCTTGGACGCGCTCCAATCACCGAACCCCCTTAATTGAGTTCGATCCAATGGTTGGCCACATTTTTTAAACTAGTTGGTTCCATTTTACTTCCTCACTTATTGTTATATACTCATCTTTGTTTATGTTGCGAAAACAATATACACATGAAAATTGTTGAACGTGCTTATTGTTTTTATCGAGCTAAAACGTTGCGCAATATCAAAAGCTTCCAACAATTCATCCGATCGCCTCGATCAATAACGTTACCCCGAACGTGATAAACTTTCTGGTAAAGTTTGGAATAAAAGGTAGAAGATATTTCTCATAGCTTGGCGGTTATATGAGAAACGTGTCACCCGTTTGAATTTAAATGAACGATATAAACTGGCTTCTGTGTTTGTTGGATCGCTCGAGCGCCAGCGCCGCGATTGCTATTCATCGCACCTTAAGACAATAGTCTGGTCTAGAGAGAGATTGGTGACGTAATTTTTGGGTTGGAATAACTTTGAAACCATTGAAGTTGTCTTGATGAAATTTTATATATGTATTTATTGTTCCTTTAAGAATGTATCTACATTTTAAAAAAATATATATTTTAAATATTTTCATATAGTTTTTTATTTTTTTACAACATGGTCCGCCGAAAACCGCCTCAATCGGCGCCCATTCTAGGTGATGTTGTATGCATCTGAAAAAAAAAATATTCTCAATCTGTATGAGTATTCTGAGCACTGGTAGCAGAATTAGTACTTAACAAAATTTTGTTGCAAAATGGCGGCCTGTTAAACTTTGATTATCGATATTTCATACATTTTCAGGTATTCGACGAGTTATAAAATGTGGGCAAAATTATTGTTCGCCTCAATTCTGCTACCAGTCCTCAGAAAGAGGCTGGTATGTGCAAAATTTGAGTTCGATCAGTCAATTAGTTATCGAGATATCGTGGGCGCCGATTTGAAAAACATAGTTCTGAGATAAACGCGTTCAAAATTTTTGATACCGTTAGACGAGGTTTTCGCGCGGCTTGCTTATAATTTCTATTACTCTGCTAATTGTTGAAATATCAATAAACGATTATCACGAGCGCATTAAGAAAAGTCTAAGGAATAATAAAATGAAGAAACAAAAATCAATTTTGTCAAATTTTTAGACCAGACTGACCAGACTACTGCCTTAAGGCGAAATTTCACACCGACCGAGCTGCCATGAATGCAGTGTTGCCAACTTGGTGGTATTCCCGCCAGATTTGGTGGTTTTGAAAGGTGTCTAGCGGGACAATTTATACGTCTAGCGGTTGGTGGAAAATCTGGTGGGTTTTAAAGAATTTCGCCATTTTTTGGCGGGAATTTTTCGATTCGAAAAATTCCCGCCAAAAAATGGCAAAACCTAGAAACATTCCAAACTTTCGGACTATTTTCATTTTTTAATAAAAATTGAAATCTCTGATATGTCGAAATTTCGCGGAGGAACCTGAAAGTAGCACTTTAAATATAAAAGCAAACAAACATATGTAAGTAAAAAGTAATTTGTTTTATTAGGTATTATCACATTTTTATTTAATTATGATATCGAAATATTAAATATTTGAAATACTGCTATCATTGGTATTATTAGTTAATATTGCAATATTTTATATTTAATAAAGCGATGTTTTGTCGAAACCTCATTAAAACTAAGCCTCATCGAAACAAAGATCGATAATCTCATCGTTATTTTCATCCGTTGTTTGTTGCGAGCTTGACTCGGCCGCTTTCTTCGTATAAGCTTCTTTTGAACCAATTTTTTGTAAAATGTCTTGTGGCAAAACGTAATTATGACAGCACTTGCCATTTCTTTTTAAACCGAAACGAATTGTCAGGATCGCATTCGTCATTTTGATCGACATTTCATTCCGGATTTTATTTTTAACCAGATTAAGCTGGCTAAATATCCGTTCAACTTGTGCGTTTGAGTATGGTAAGATGAGCATCGATAGTGCAAACGAGGCTAAATCACCGAATGGATTACTCCCGGATGCATCCCTGTATTTGCTTACCTCAGCCCAAAATGCACTCGTATCAGTTTTATTTGTCCAATCAATCAAATTGATTTTCGTAAGTTGCGATTCGATGGCATCGATGTTCCTTGATCCTCCTACGTACGCGAGCAAAGGTATCAACGGTTCTTTAACGGCGCGCAAAACATTATCCACTGATAGCAGCGATATTTTTTTGAGGATCCCTACGTTCTCAGGTAATCTTTGTTTGAGCTGCTTAAAATGGCTGAGTACGAACGACTTGCATCGCTCACGAATTCCCTGTTCGTCATGGGAGTTAATTTTCCCATCCTTTTTGAGCTCCTCAAGTTTTTTTTCGAATGAATGTCCCAAGTATGGTTTGGGATCGAGATAATCGTCGACGGAGTGCAGTAGCGGATCTACTTTGCACGATGGCAACACGAACTTTTTCGAAATTCCCTGGACTGCAATCGTGAGATCATTCAAAAGCTTCACGTGATCGTTTTTCTCACTTTGGAAGGCTTTGTTTACGATTTGTATTTCTGATAAGATTGGCTTCAGAAATAACAGGTACAGCATGTTTTTTTCATCGCAATACATGTTGTACAGAATTTCCGCAGTGTAGCATTTCTCGGAAAGTCTCGTCACATTGAAGTGGGTTTTCAATTCGAGCCACTGGTGTAGAGTTCTATCCATAGCCGCCTCAATCGAAAGTCATCTCGTGTTTGAAACTTGGAGAAGTTTTAACGGACGTTTACCACAGTTGATTGTTTCGTAAAGTTGCGCATATCTCATTTGACGCATCGCGAATTGTGAGAACCAGTTGTAGGTGTCGTGAATCAAAAACTCGAGATTACGAGGAAGAGTATCGGTCATCGAATGTGACACCGCAAGCTGCAACGAGTGGCAGAGACAACGAATCAAAATCAGAGACGGAACTTCCGCTTTCAGTTTTGCGTATACGCCGTTATTTATGCCGACCATTACGGAAACATTGTCAGTTCCAATGGCGATCAAGTTTTGTAAATCCAATTTCATCTCCTTGAGGCATTCCTTTAACGCATTGACGATACCTTCGGAATTACATTCTTCCGGCTTGACCAGAGCCAGAAAAGTCGAGATCGTTTTTCCTTGTTTTTCGCTGTGGTAAATTATACCAATACCTAACAGCTTGTTCACGGATATGTCATTCGACTCGTCCAACAACAGACTGTATTTCCCGTCAGCGATATCGGCGAGCAACTCGTCGTTAAAGTGAACACTAAGAACGTTTTTAATTATGTCGCTACATTTCGTTCTGTGCATTTTCATGCGTTTAGCTGCTTCACTGCCTTCGAAATGATGTTTGCATATTTCCCCCAAGTGGTCACACGATGCGATTGCGCTATGCGCGCAGAGAAAAAGTGCCATCGATCCTTCAGCAGCAGATGAGCTCGTCAATTGTTGCGGGAAAAACAATTTTTGTTGCCGTTGTGTGGAGAATGGCTCTGCAGCTTGGAGGTGTTTTTTTTTTGTTTTGCCATGATTTATTAGATCGACATATTTTGCCATCAACTCGCATTTGCAAAACTTGCAATGGGCCTTAACGTCGTTGCCCACTACCTGTTTGTCCATTCAATCATAATTTTTGTTTCATTTTTATTTTCATAAAATATACGTGCAATAGTGTAACGTTTTTCTCCAGAATATATATAGGTATATATTATACCTGAATAATCCAATCTTTCAATGCAGGATCCGTGAGCCAGACTTTGCCGAAATTTTGGACGTACTGCTTCCCTTTGGGTTCTTTGCCCATCCTGAACGCAACTACGTCGAATTAATAATTTTCAATTCGAAAGACAGGAAATATTGTGTGAATCAAATGACTGTCTAAAAAACGGTAGCAAACGCACGTAATGATAGTATCATAATACATGGAAAGATAGTCTTAAATCGATATAATTCAACATCGATATTCGATATTAATGCAGCGAATGTGGCTGCTCAATTAGTGCGGGAAATTTAAAAAACGAAATTACCAAACTCGCATTATCCATTGTATTTCATTACTTTTTTGGTGGGAAAGGATCCACAATCAATCCTCGATGACGGTGTGAAGAATACGATGTTTTGAAGTTTTTTTTAGCACGAAAAGCAGAAGACTTCTGGTGATTTTTGGTGATAAGTGCGGAAAATTTGGTGGATTTTGGTGGAAAATAATATGGAGGAGTTTAGTGGTTTCTGGCGGGATTTGACGAGGCATCTAGTGGGCTGACCACAATCCGAGTTGGCATCACTGCATGAATGCAAGAGAGATAGCGAATTGCAGACTGCAATGGCCTCCGAGACGGCTGATATTTCGAAAAGAGGAAAGGAATATCTTTCATTGTTTCGTTTTCATAGCGGCACTTTAAGGTGCATGGCCTTAAGGTAGTACGTGCGCGAACCTCCTCATTAGAAAAAAAGTTGATTTTTTTTTATGCTGTAGTAGAAACATAAAAAATGACATCCGCGAAAACTCTGCAGGCCTTACCGGCTAAATACAATAGAAATTAATTCACGAAATCAACGCATTTAACCCGCACCATATAGGGAATCCGTGCGGATCGAACTTTGGAACGGAAATGATAATATTTGCCGGTCAGATCAGAGCTATGCGAAAAGCGACGAATAACACGAAAATTGTCGCGGTCACGTATGCTCCATAATAAATATAGGTTACGGGACATTTCGAGCAGATATCATCGATTCAATCGACTCATTTTTGCGTTCACTTACCGCATTACACATACACTACAACACACGATTACACATACGGTAAACAAACACATGCTTGACATGTATCGAAAGCACCTGAATACAGCGTTGCCACGGATATTGCCAGAATTATGAAATGGCGGCCTGTGACAACTCAAGTCAAATCTAATTGCAATTTTACTTCACTTACCAAACTATAACACATACAGTTATTACATGCACTTCTCAAATAATTATTTTCTGTATCATGTTTATTACTATACCCAAATACATTATATTTTGCTTTTTTCAGATTCAATAATTTATAGATTTTCTGTCGACTAGTCAATCCGCTAGTACTACCTTAAAGTTGAAATTGGATGATAAAAAACACAAAAACGCGTTACTTTCTTACACCGACGTCTGGTAACTTTTAGAATTTAGAATGCCGGCTTATCAGCTACTTATTCGCGGAATAACAACACCGGAATGAGTCACAATGAAGATAAACACAACGAACATCGAATTGATGTGTTAGCAAATGGTAAGACAAAGAAATACGACGAATAATTTGAACCATTGATGATAGATAATCAATTACAAGTATCATCTTTTCTATTCACGTCCATTTTGACTTCTAATAGTACGATGGAAATATATGGCGTTAACGTTTTTCTGCGTTCACGTAAAAATTAGGTTAGGTTAACATGTTTCGCGGTGAGGCTCTGACCGGTGAAAAACGATATAGAATCAACGCGAATTCGCTGACGAAATTATTCAAATGAATTTGTAATGAATAAATTCGGTAAATTGGATAAAAATGCCGTGAAGCGTGGTTTTGTAATGTTCGGAATTTGCTACATCAAAGTTTTTATACTCAACTTGGACCCAAACTATCAGAATTGATTCGAATTCAATTTTTTTTTCACATTTTATAAGCCCATATCGGTAATAACATTTCCACGAGCGTCCAAAATCAAAGTATAGAAAAACGATATTTGGAAATCACCCAAGTGTGAGACTAGAGAAGAGTACAAAAACGGCATAGTGGAAACCAGACGACAATTATTTTACACTCGAGTCCAACTCACTGTGCAAAAGTGACTTTTATAGTGCATTTTATATAATTTTGATACAGCAGAAAAGCGTGCGAGCATTAAAAAATTTATGTTCTTGCAGAAACTGTGATAGATGCGTGTTCGAAATTAGGACCAAGCAAACAAGACGTCTGGACGATTGTGATGTGACAACGATGAATGCAAAGACGCCGGTTTCTATACTGCAGGAGATGATGGTGAAGAAGGGCACAGTGCCAAATTATGATTTGATACACGATGGGGGTGGTACGCACATAAACACGTTCACGTATCAGGTAACATGCGACGGCCTAATGGCATTGGGTACGGGGCGCTGCAAGAAAGATGCCAAGCATATTGCAGCGAAGAATATGCTCGAAACTATCGCTGCTGCAAGACGTTATCCTCAGCTGCCAGCTACACCAGCGGATTCACCAGTGAGGACGCCGTTGCCGGAACAGTTGCCCACGTCCCCCAAGATATCGTCCAACGAGCCCTTCCTGAACGCGATCGGCGAGCTGAAGGATCTGTGCGCAGAAAACGAACTGCAAGAACCCGAGTACAATATGATAAGTGACGTTGGGCCTCCACACGCGAGAATATTCACCTATCAGTGCGTAGTATCGACCTTCAGAGAGGAGGGAAAAGCAATGACGAAGCAACAAGCGAAGCATGAAGCATCGAAAAAAATGCTCGACAGACTCACTGAGATAGTCTCCGACCTGAAGGCAAAGGATAGCGTTTACGGAAGCTTGAAGAGAACATCGGATGAGCCTGGTTTAAATGCCTCGGTTGTTTTGGCCAAATCCCTATATGCAGATGTGACCAAACTGCCGACCAAAAGAATCAATCTGGGCGTAAAACTCGGGGATTATCATACGAAATTGAAAACTTCCTTCAACGACGACACTGTACCAACTAGAAACGAAGTTCTCAGTGGTCTTTGCTCTCTTGTCGAATACGTGTGCAGCGATCATGCTGAGTTAAGCGCCGAATTTCTCAATCTCGTTAAATTTAAATTCGAGGAATTTCTCACTCTTCTTAATATGGAAACGCGCACTGTCATTCACGACATTGAAGGTAATCCACAGGACAAAATGTTGGTCGTCAAAGTGAATGCAGTGCCAGACATAGTCGAGATCGAGATTGGTGATGATGTCGTGGCGATGGAACTGAGTGTTATATCGAAAGTTTTGAAAACTTTTGAACTCTTTGTACAATGAATTTCTGTGGTGAGAAAAAGGGCCAAATAGAGATTCATGTACCTTCGGAATAAGGAAACTCGCCGGTATTGCGCAATGTCCGTTTTTTGCGTTCGGCTTTTCCTTCATTGACTCTGTAATGCAAAGAATATATTTTTCTTTTTTTTATTTGTGCGATTAGACCGAAATAATAAGAACATGTTACACAATGAGGAGTCAACTTTATTTAGCATCATGGAAAATGATGCGATTCAAGTTTATTAGGGATCCTTCTATCATTCCACTGATCATTTCAACGGATTTGTCACATAAAAATCTGATGAAAGGTAAAAACGATTCGTCAGAAGGAAGTCAGTTATAGCAAATTATACGAATCCTTATAGATGGCTCACGGATTATTTTGAGACATTCAAATAGTTGGGAAACATTCAAAAAGTGCATGTTCAACTAGAAAAATGACTGACGGTATGCACTGGGACGGTATCGGTATCGGCCTGGGTGAATTCTTGGATGAGTGGTTGCTTAAGGGGTGGGATGCAGTCGGAGCCGTGAAAAAAAGAGCATTTTGAATAATTTTTTTTTATAGGAATTAAGTTTGTTTTACAAAAGTGGTTACACAGATTTTTTATGTTATATTTCAACTTGACTTATACAAATTTTCAAAGAAAAATATTGATTATTTATAAATATATCGCCATCTTTGTCGGACCCCCTTCGGCATGTAGTGCTTCGCGGTGACCATCATAAAATTTTACTGGATCAACTGAAATAAAAAAAAAACCAAAAAAATCATTAGTTTAATAATAAATACAGTCCGTAATTGAAACTTTTTTTTCAAAAATTAACAAAGTGGCGGCTTCCGACAGATAACTTTCGATTTCCGACCAAAAAATCGCTCGTTTATTGTTTTAAAAAAATAGACATTTTCAACAAAAATGAAAATCCTTCGATTAAGGACAAATTTTTAATGCTATCAATAAGCACACCAAATTTTATCAAAATCCATCGAGTGGTTTTTGAATTATAGTGGTCACCGATTTGAAAAACATAGTTTCGAGAAAAACGCGTTTGAAGTTTTTCCATGTAGATACGGTATTATATGTTCGTAAAATTTTGAGCTCGATGGATGAAGCTAAACTTTTTTTAAATATATTTTGATCCGCCGAATCCGAATATCACATGTGTTTGCCGAAAAGTCGAGCATTCAATTCTTTATAGCCGATTGTTGAAAGAATTTTTCAAAAACTAAAGTTTTTCGGGATAAATGATGTTTTTTAAAACATTTTGGGCAATTTTAAAACGAAAGAATTCTTTGTAAAATTTTGCTAAAGTTAATAGATTTTGAGTAATTCATTTTTGAAAATTTCTAAAAGTGCTTTCCAATTTTACATTTAATTTATGTATAGAAATACTAATTAAAAAATTACTTACATCGAATCATCAATTCCTGGCCCATACAATAGGGCTTCTGCCAATGTGGAAGCTTCAAAAATATCAATTTGTTCATTTTGCCTTCCCAGGTACTATCGTTTGCGCGTTTGTCAGCCGCTACCTGCCATGGGGACTCCGACGCCCCGTCACTAATTGTGGGATATCCTTGGAACTATTCATCGGATTGACTTGAAATTTTCAGGGAATATTTTCGAAACATCATATTTCAAGAAAATGTAAAAAAAATCGATTTTTTTTAAATTCTGACTGCATCTCACCCGTTAAGAGATACGCATAAGCTTAGAATTTCAAAAAATCAACTTTTGGTTTATTTTATTTTCTTATTGCGTAGAGTCTTGACTTTGATTTGGTTGGAAGATTTTATAAAAATACCCAAAAATTGCATGGCATGGATGTGACTGTCCAACCAGGCTGTTTGATTGTTATACGGTGCAGGAATTGCAGATTAAAAGTACGAAAAATAATTGTTTTTATCTCAAGCAAGTAGTCCATACACCAAGGCACTTTCTTACGATTAAATTTTTCAAATAAAGCGAAATAGTGCATATTGTACATAGAAATTTTAAATAAAAGGTGCTTAATTTTTTTACTAGCTCTATTAGTAATAGAGATATAAGCGAAAAAATTAATCGCATCACCTCTCACTCATTGTTTCGTTCCTTTCATCGTTCCGTCTTTCTCATAAAAATGTTCCTTGCTCATATCTCAATTACTAATGGAGCTAGCGAAAAAATGAAAGGCATTTTTTATTGTCAAATAAAAAAGAAACATTTTTTATTTCAAACTTTTTTTCTGGAAAATGCACTTTCTCGTCGCAATCGTCAGTATAACAATTAAATTGTTTATAACGGGATAAAAACGATTGTAGAACAAAATAAATGTCCTATTAGTATTGCCCGTACCCGAAACCATAAAGAACCACCGAACAAATTGAGCAGACTTAAACATTTATACGAAAATAGTATACGGAAAAAGTTGATTTAAGTACGTTTTCTTCTCTTGCGTTTATCTTGAAAGTATATTTTGCAATTTGGCGTACGTCATATCTCAAAATCTAATCGTCCGATTTACTGCAAATTTGGATTGGACATATTTTATAACATATTCAATCGACTGATCGGACGATTTTTTCATATGTACGCCCGTTTGTTAATAATAACCGTTTAAAATCGTTATTTTTTATCGAAAATCGACCTATTCTTTAAAAACTATGTATGTAGCTTTACCATTATACTAAGTATGTAGCTTTACCATTATACTAAAAGTATATTTTTCCATTTTTGACACCAGATGAATCCACATCTGTGTGCGAAAGATCGACCTTATCAACCCAGTACCTGAGACAAAAAAAAATTGAAAGTCGTTCAGTTTTTTTACTTCAAGGTTATACATACCCCTTAATCACGTACTGGCTTGGCGTCGAATATTTAAAAGTGGGCACTTTTACTAAGTTTCCGATGGTAACACAACGGAAACTAAGTAAATCATAGCTGCGTCGGTATCAGCGTAGATTGTCGACAATTTTTACCTATCCTCGTCTGAATTTGATACCCGCTTAGGTAAGAATGTCTCTAGATTGCATTTTGAGGATCACCCTCAGGCACAGGGAAGAGCAAAGTGGCAAGCTTGGAGTAAGCGTACAAGATTTGTGATGGTAAACGCTCAAAAGGGCAAAGGAAAAAACATTGGAAATAAAATGAAAAAATTAGAAAATGTATATTCGCTGTTTGTCAAAAGAATAGGCATTATCCTTCTGTCTCAATACTTCTGGTAGGCTACTACTAAAAATATTCATTGATCGCAGTTAGAAGTGCTTTCTTATTCGGCTAACCGCTATTTCACGTATAGGGGAATTTTATTTTAGCACATTTATTGAAAATCTTATCTAAAGCATCGACTAGCAATATTTCATGCATATAGGTTCAAAACTATAGTAACTGTGAGGTTTTTGACAAATCGACACGATGATGTTATAAAAGTTCCTCGTTTGAATACGGAACCCTAAAAACTCAGGATAATTGGAATTGACTGATCGCGAGTTATTTTATTAGCACCCAATCGTTTTTGTGTGTGGGTTTATCGATCTTTGTGAAATATGTTGCTTGGAATTTTTGTTCTACGATATTTGGATATTGATCAAACAATGGTCAGGTGGTGACAAATTGCCGCGGCTCTTTAAAAGAAAGTAATGGCCCATCTTGGAAGGTCTTGAGCTGCCCGTCCACCTGAGAGTTTTTTCTGAGAGTTGCTCTCGAGAGTAACCTCACGACCGTTTCCACACGAGGGTATTTATCCGTGATCTTCACTCTCGCGACCAGTTCAGAAAGTAGCCGGAGAGTTACTTTCGCAAATTACTCTCGGAATCATGTCCACTGGAGAGCGTCTGTAGCTCGCGAACGTCGCTTCGCCTCAACACTGTCTGAGAAGGCATCTCATAAATTGGTCCCAGTTGCATTGGATTAAAAAAAAGTATTGGGATGAATAAGTTCTCATTTTTTGTTCGTGAAAGTTAATGCTTTATTTATAAGAAATGATTGCTAATACTTTCAAACGGTTCGAAACTGTTGTGTGATCAATTACTAATGATTCTGCAAGTCCAGCTAGCGTGTGACATGAGTCTTCACGAAGTAATGCCTCCAATTCAACACATAAAAATCATTATTTTTGCAGCGTCTAAACCAATCTGCATGTTGTTTCCGATAGAGCATGGCCGCCGTGATCCCAACAAAAACCCGCTTCAACTGCAGCTTTTTTTTAATGCAGTAGTGCAGTAAAATTCCCCGCCAATACTCTTTTTTGGCACGTAATTTGACATGTTTAACACTATGAAAAAAGAGTTGTTTACGCTTCGGTGAAATGACACAGTGAATTTCAAGCTTGATTGTACTATTCCTTTAGGGGGCGTTCACAAATTACGTAACGCAATTTATGGGGGGGGGGGGGGGGGGCAAGGTTTGCGTTACGTCACGATTTTAGAACTGCCAGAAATAGCAAATTTTCTGCATGTTTAAATTTTTAATTTATAACTCGTGCGTAATTTTACCGCGAAAACGTGACAGTTTTCTTTACCAAATGCCAGTTAAGGGGCGAAATCACTGTGCAAGAACAGTAGCTTCCCCACTTTCCCCAAACAAAATTTGAAAAAATATATTTTTTTGTTTTTTATCATTTTTGAAAGTACATATATTGAAAAATATGTTGACAACATTTTTATTCACAAGTCCCAAAAATTGACGAAGTTACAGTCACTTTAGTGAGAACAGGTAGCAGACCGGTTAGTGCCCTCAGTCCCTAAAAGTATGGCATCGTCCACAAACGATGAAGTGCAGGCTTTTATTATTTTGTGAAATATAATGAAGATGAAGAACCGTCACATCGGCCGCAACTAGATACTTTAATGTAATTATCAATATTCTAGAAAAAAAAACAATTTTTTATCAAGCAAAACGGAACGAAAACTTTGAAGGCGTTTTTCTCGTAACAACTTTTTTCGACCTTGTCCCAGCGAATACTCAGAAACTTGTCAACTGATTTTCAATTTTTTCGTTTAACATTTTGGTAATTGCAGTGACTTCTTTTCTCTCTCTTTTACACACTCAATTCTTTAATGTAAAACCTGTTGCAAACTGTTTAATATTGTATATTTTATTTAAATATATACAATATCTATTTGTATATTATATTATTTATATTAATATGTATATTTTTATATTTATCTTGTCTGTCTGTTTGTCATCCACTTCTGAGCTATGTTTAGAGCGATGTCGCACACAGCGGTTTGTGCCGAGTCGATCGCTGAGTAGGCGCATACTTCTGTTTTCAAATGATGCAAAACACACACTGCGGCAAGCGTTGCCTGGCGGCTGAAGAGCCGCCTGGAAACGTCGTCTATGCGAAGAATCGCGTGCGGTTTTCTTGCACAAGCGGCGCTTGTTATATTATTTTGTATGCGCGCTTGCACACACATCGGTTTAGCCGGCGGTTTTCTTGCACGAGCGGCGCTTGTTTATATTATTTTGTATGCGCGCTTGCACACACATCGGTTTAGCCGGGGTTTTTTCATAAACGCGGCTACACAATTATAAATGTTCAGTCTTAAAAATGACTTCGGAACAAGCGTTGCAGTCCATAGAGGCAAATCTCGATATAGAAAAATTGATAAGCGAAGTACAGGATCGTCCAGCATTATAGGACATTACCCAAAAAGAATACAGCGACCGGGTCAAAAGAAAACATTGCTGGGAAGAAATTACAGAGCTTTTTGGTGTTGATAGTGATCTGAGTTTGGATGATAAAACAAAATTAGGTAAGTGAATTTTTTATTATCAAATATAAGAACAGAAATATTTAAATGTCACATAATATAAGAAATAATTTGATTGAAAAATAGTGTGCATATTAATCTCTGGCCGACAATGCCCTGGCATTTCTTGTATTGCGCGTATGAGGTTGTAAACGTTCCATACTATGGGTTTGTGGCATGTCTTCTGTCTTACAATGATACTTCACGCGTTCCATCTCTTGTTCTTACAAAATTATGTAGAACGCAACCAGCTTTTGATAAGCCTATCAGCAAAATCGATGTCAACGTCTATAGGTCGATAAAATATTAGGTGTAGTAAAAAGAAATCCAGTATTTTTGCAATAGATGGCTTTAGTATCTTAGTGCTGATATTTCTCCAAATTTTTCACAATTTCTCATATTTTAGTCATATTTGACAAGCAAAAAACGCATTTTCGGTAAAAACAAAGTATTTTTCTATGTAAGAACAAAGAATCAAAGTATTTTTTATGAGTGAAACAATAAGTAAGAATAGCAAAAGATTTCATTTAATAATTAAAATACTGTACTTTTTCTATTAATAAATATAACTGATGAACAGGTGATCATGCATTTTCATTTTGTTAGTTTGCGTTACTTGATAACCGGAGGAAGTATAATTTGAGCAAACAAAAAGTAAGAACTCATTTTTTATCTATATCTTTTATTTCATATAATTTCCGAGATTTTCCCGTGTGAATGATGAAATATTCGGCAAAATTCGGAAAACTTCGGAGAAACTCGGATGTTTGCGTTAAAATAATTGTCCGCAAAACTCCGAATTCTTCATATTCGTTCCAGTTCATAGAAAAATTCGAAAACATTTTCCGGAAAAAATCGGATTTTTTCGGAACAAAATTTGCACTAGGGTAATCTGTATCTCGGGTTGTGTAAGTGCGATCGGGTTACGCTAGATGGCGTTAGAAAGATAAGATCGTACTAAAATAAACATCTCAGACAGTTTTGGGATTGCTCAACTCAATATTGTTTGAGCGCGCGTCAAAGATGGCCACCAGCAAAGTGAAAATATGCCATATTTTATAGTTTTTCTTCGATAAATGCGAAAACGCAACCCAGGCGGCTAAAAGAGTGAATATTGTTTATGGTCCTCATACTGTAACAGCCAATCACGCGCAATTTTGGTTTCGTCGATTCCGTTCCGGTAATTTTTATGTCAAATATGCGCCACGGTCTGGAAGGCCACTTGTCGAAATTGTTGATAAAATAATGGAAATCGTCGAGTCCGACCGTCATGTAAGCACTGTTTTGATTGCCCAGGAGCTAAACATTGCATAAAAAACAGTTTGGAACCACTTCCCAGTAAGAAATTTGGCGACAACACGGTGGCAACACGACGCCAAACGAGAGCAAGTTGTGACGGGAAAATGGCATCCTTTGCCGCCGCACTAAGCTGTATTCTAGCACCACAGCATTGCGCATCCTCGCGTGAATGCTGGTATTAATATTGCAGCATGAAAATACAGAATATTGGTGGTACATTTGGAGCACGGTCATTGCTGGGTTATTGCAACATTGTGACAGAAAAATTAGAATGCGCTATTTCGGCAAGCTGAGGGCACGTTGGAGGTACGCTGTGACGCTCCATTCCCGGTAGAAACGAGAAACGTTGTCGCGGTATTGAGACGGAAATTTTGTAATATGCTATTCGGCAAGGTGAGGGCATATTGGCGGCGTGCTGTGACGTTCCGTTGCCGGCATAGACGAAGCACGCTATTGCGGTGTTGTGGCCGGCTCAATGGGGTTCTGCATTACCGGTAGCTGGGCAGATGGGAATAAAAAGAGGGAAAAATAAATAATTGTATTGAATACAATCGCACACACGTACCGGTTCGTGTGGGCGAAGCCCGCGTATGACTGAGGGCTACGCGTCATACCCGTAATTATTTTTTCCGAAAGTACGAGGCTGGGATTCGACCCGCAACTTCACGATTAGATGGACTGGTTTAGAAGGCAAGCATGCTAACACCTCGACCATCCAACTGGTTCAACTTATATAACTAATTTTACGATCATGACATTTGTCGTAGCGAATCTGCCTATGGTTATAACAATGTACCTTGTTTTTGCCGGCAATCGAACGTCACAGCGTGCCGCCAATGTGCCCTAACCTTGCCGGAATAACGTATTCCAAATTTTCCGTCTCAATGACGGGATAACTTGCCTTTTTTTACCGGAAACGGAGCGTCACAGCGTGGTGCATTTATGACTGAAACGCGATATAAAGATGACATCACTCCAAATCTGGACCTTGCCGCATCAGCACCGTTGTTGCAGCAGGTAATTGTTGCGTATATTTGCTGCAACCTTGCCGTCTTGGCATCACACATTTATTTCGCAATACCACGCACTGTGGCGCAAATTTGCAGCTTAATGCGGAAGCAAAAGACAGAATTTGGTGTCACGGTGTGTCGCCGTATCCTGTCCTCTTGCCGCTATAATGCTGACATGTGGATTTTCACAGAACATTTGTCTATCAGGGTTGAATAAGTCTGTATACAAAAAGAAGCACGATATATGGGTGCCGCACGAGTTAACGCAAAAAAAAAACGTTATGGACCGAGTTTCCATCTGCGAATTGCTGCTGAATCACGACAAAATCGATCCATTTCTGAAGCGGATGGTGACTGGCGATGAAAAGGGGGTCACTTACAACAACGTTAAGCGAAAATGGTCGTCGTCGAATCGTAGTGAGCCGGTGCAAACGGTGGCCAAGCCAGGATTGACGGTCAGGAAGATTTTGCTGTGTGTTTGCTGGGAGCGGCAGAGAATCATCTACTATGAGCTGCTCCCCTATGGCCAAACTCTTAATTCGGACCTGTACTGTCAGCAATTGGACCACCTGAAGGAAGCAATCGCTCAAAAGCGGCCATCTTTGGCCAATAGGAGAGGAATTCTGTTCCATCAGGACAACGCTAGGCCACATACATCGATAGTGACTCGGCAGAACCTCCGGGAGCTTGGTTGGGAGCATCTTATGCATCCACCTAGTTCGGACCTGGCACTAAGTGATTACCACTTGTTCCTGTCTATGGCGAATGATTTTGCTGCTGAAACATTTGCCTCAAGAGAAGCTTGTGAAAAGCGACTGTCCCACTTTTTTTGCCAATAGGGACGAGGGTTTCTATGAGAAAGGCATAATGAAATTACCTTCAAAATGGCAACAAGTTATCGATCAAAACGGTGCTTATATGACCTAAATCGGATGACTCTAACCATGCTAAATAAAACCTTCAATTTCATGCAAAAATAATGGAATATTTTTCAATACACCTTATAT
The DNA here is from genome assembly GCA_964007375.1 of Ophion obscuratus. Lineage (NCBI taxonomy): Eukaryota > Metazoa > Arthropoda > Insecta > Hymenoptera > Ichneumonidae > Ophion > Ophion obscuratus. Next base: position 9,311,289 of record OZ023318.1, read on the forward strand.
TTGCCATTTGTTCGCTAAAACGCCAAATGTACATTCAATGTATCTTCGGGCAGCAAGATTTCAGACAAGGGAAAAGTTTCGTCGCTCAAAATTATGTACGAAAACTTTTCAGTTGAATTAGGCAAAAAAACGTGGTAGTGGAATTCCCAATGAATTGTCACATAATTTATCAAGAAGAACGGAATGTAGTTAGTAAAGCAGTAATTGGCGTCGCACATGGCAAATAACACAAGAGAAGACCATATTGCTTCACAAACTTCTTTAATAATACAACTGGTAGTTGATCTTTCTACTCGACATGTATAGTGCAGTTCAGTGAGCGAACACCTGATAGCCAGATGTCTGAAATAAATAATTAATGTTACCTATGTAACCTACACCTTGTTGAAGAGAAGATTTTACGTTCATTGGACATATATGAGAAGAGAACAAAGGCAAAGGAAAGGCTGAAGACGATGATAATCGGCACTTTTTGCTCTCTTTGGTGCCAAGTCTTGCATCATTACCACGACATTTGAATACAAGGTGCAGGATTGAAATTATGCAGTGCATCAACCGATATGAAAACATGGGCAACGGTTAATATATACATCAACAATGCATTCATATCCAGCTCATCAGCGATATCAATCGCAACAACAATCACACGACTTTCAATCGACACACCAGACACAAATGTACGCCTCGAATCAACAGCAATCATTATCATACACTCCGTACCAACTGCAATCCTAAACACAATATGCGCCTATAAAAATTGTGACTTTGGGGCCAACACCATTTCTAACATTTCAACAGCTATTTCAGTAAAAGTCTTTGCACCAGAGAATCAGATGACTATAGGGCTATCGCCCGGTACGGGTTTTCCCCAGTTTCCCTGTACTCTCGGAAAATGACGTATAGCATAGCTTGAGACGGTTGTGGACGCAACGGAAGTTTGGTTAGATTTAGCGAAGTGCGGTTAGGGAGTGATCGGAAAGGGTTCAATTGGGATGAGTTATACGGCTATACGTTGGAACTCGGGAAAGAAAAACTCATAAATATTTTTTTCTATTTACCTGATAGTTACGAGCAATTTTTCTTCTGGTGGAATACAACTTCTCATACAAGAGTTTTTCTTGGTAATTTTTTTCTGTTTTACAATCAAGTAGTTCATCAGAAGAAGTCATTGACATACAAGTGAATTTTTAAAAAATCTCCATATTGTTGAACTTCCGAAAATTTTTATTAATTTTTTTCTAGTATAGAAATCGTTGAAACTTTCAAACGCGTTTTTCTTAGACTTAGGATTTTCAAAGTCGGTGAACTCTCTAGCTCGAAATTTACTGCACCGATCCTTTTGAATTTTCACACATTCTTTCTACACATACATTACGAGGCAACGCTGTCGAGTTTTTAAAATTTTTATAATATTAATTTATTTATAATAACGAAATTTCCTATTTTTAAAACGAAAAGTCTAAGTGTAACCAGAAATTAAAAAATCAATAAAAATCCCGACAGCGTTATCTTAAGGAACCTATCAATTAATAAAACCTTTTTGGTTCTTTCATTTCGGATGATCCAGTGATGAGTTATGCGGTTCACAGCTATGTAACTTTTTTTTAAGGCGTTGGCGAAGATTTGCTGTCAATGGCTCATTTCTGCATCATTATTAATGAAAATTTTACAGAATATTCTTTAAATGTCCTATTATTATATACTAATCACATAAATAAATATATACTAGGTGCGCAACTAAATTTCCGGGTTTTTTTACCAATAAAAATCGAAAATTTCAAGACAAATACAAAAAATGGTTCATTCGAAGTATTGTTCCTCGCTATTTACACATTTTTGCCATCTCTTTGGCAATACATAAATACCGCGACGATAAAAAGACGCGTATTTGGACTGAAACCATTCGTCCAACCAATTTTGTACTGGATCGTAGTTGGCCAAGTGTAGCCCACCCAAGCCATGCGCCATCGACCGGAACAAGTGATAGTCTGAAGGAGCCAGGTCTGGCGAATACAGCAAGTGCGGTAGCAGATCCCATTTCAGTGTTTTTATGGTGTCCTGGGCGATGGAACTGCGATGGCACGGAGCGTTGTCGTGCTGCAATATCACACGTTCGTGTCGCCTGTCCCATTCTGGCCGTTTTTCGAGCAATGCGTGGTTCAAATTGATTAGTTGTTATCGGTAGCGATGCCCATTGACAGTTTTGCCCGGTTTCAGCAGATCATAGTACACGATTTCTTTCTGGTCCCAACAAACCCAGAGCATTGTCTTTTTTCCGAAACGATTTGGCCGTGCCGTCGATGTTGGCGCTTCGCCAAGTCAAAGCCACGATTTTCTGCGTTTGGGATTCTCGAAATATATCCATTCTTCATCGCCAGTAACAATTCGATGCAGGAAACTTTCCGTTCTTCCGCAAAAACAAAATTTCGGAAGTGGCTCTTCGATTTTCCATTTATCTCAGTCAACTCATGCGGCACCCACTTTCCTTCCTTATAAATTTTTCCCATGGCGTGCAAATATTTCGAAATACATTGCCGAGTCACATTTAATGCCTCGGCAAGTTGATTTTCTGTTTGAGTGTCATCTTCATCCAATAACGCTTGCAGATCGGCGCCCGCAAATGTTTGCGGTCTTCCTGAGCGCTCCTTGTCCCCAGTCTCAAAATCGCCACTTCTGAACCGCTTGAACCAATCTTCACACGTTGTTTTTGATGGTATGTATTCGCCGTAGGCTTCCTCAATTAACCGACGTGCTTCAGCTGCTGTTTTAGGTTGAAGCAGAATAGCAATGCTTCCCGCAAATGCTGTTTATTTGGCACAAACTGACATTTTCGAGGTTAGAAAAAAGGTCGTTGTGTTGCAATATTTGTTTATATTACGACTGGGTATTCTTAACAGATGTCCAAGCTATAAAGACACCCAATTTCAGACCTGTATGTCGACTGCATGTGTCGCTAGCGCCCCCCATGTGTGAAACCCGGGAACTTAGCGGCGCACCATTAATTGTCTCGTCAAAAAATTACCGTAAATATGCTTTTTTTTATAGCGAATTAACCTTACCTCCCCCTTAATGCACGCCTATCTTCTTTGGTCCAAATGCGTCATGCTACGATCATACTTCTGAGAATATTGTCAATTCAAACTGGGTTTGAACCATTGCGAGTAACTATCAGATGGCATGTTTGAATTCGTCGACTTGAGAGCAAGCGCTCACGAGTATACTATTGGCGAATTTAACTTTACTGCCGTCGAGTTACTCTCAGGAACGTGTCCACTGGTGAGTTCAGCTCTCGAGAGCGACTCTCGACAGTTTTACTCTCACGTGGACAAGCACCTTTAGGTAATGTAAATAATTAACGTAATCCCCTAATGGAACTAGACTTCCCTAATGGAATCTAGTTCTCCCTGGAAGTAGAATCCTCTAATGGGAATTAGACACTTGCACATTGCTCCTCATAATTTCATTACGCTCACAAAGTATCGTCGATGAGCGTCGTGTTTGCGGCCTGCTCACTGAGCTTTGCGGGCGAAATAATGTGATGAGACAGCGATATGCAAGTTTCTTATCTAATTGATTTTTCCTTCCAAACCATCGTTCCACAATACTACGACTAAATAATAGCCAATATCTCGATATTAGAAAAGGCCACAGGGTTTGCAAACCTTTTCAAGTATTTTGCTCTAAAAAACACAAGTTCCTGTATGACCAAGCCAATGATCACCATTCTATGGCTTCAATCCATAGGATTTTTGTAATTTTTTTGAGCGTCACTAAATATATTAATAATCGTCCCGGTAAAATTTCAGGGTCGTTTATCGACCTAATTACAAAGGAGAGAAATATTAAAATTGCGTATTTTGTGAAGGAATTTCGAGATGACATATAAAAACCCAATTTCCGGTCGCTACAAAAGTGTATACAATAGTGGAAATCTGTCGGATTCTTAAAAATAATCAGATTTACATACTTAACACTTGTAGTAACCCAGTTCTCTTATAAAAAAATTACGCTTATTGACCTAATTTTTATGTTATATCAAGTTTGATTTGAACTTCCGGTATTGGATTTATATCACTTGCTACGATAAAGAGACGTGTCAGCAAGGCAACAGCTGACTGTAGTCTCAACCTCATCTCACTCGTTCGAATTTCAACACATATTTCATTTTTAACCGACATATTTCGCCGACAAAAATTTTCCACGCTTTTTACCAGTTGTGGCCCGAATACAATGCTTTATATGTCCCGCACCTGATATTGTTTTGACAGATCGACGTTGAAAAGTATGAAGGTTGAACTCGCCTGGTTGAGTAAAAAAAACGGAGATACAACCAATATCGCCCAATATCAAACCGAGAAATACTGCGCGCATCTATGGAATAATTTTTTTTCTTCATTTTTCTAATTAAATGTGAACATTAATTAAACAGTTTACACATGGAAAATTTAGTTATTACATTTTTTTGTTGCATCTGTTACAAATATAAATTGTACGAGTCTCAAATATGATCAGTGGTATGACTAGTGTAAATCGATATGACTATTAATGGACTTAATGGTGAGACCACGGTCTTACATACAGGTCTGGAAACTAATGCTGGCAGCCACGATCCGATACATCAGTAGCGTGGCAAATTTGGGTGTCGCTAAGTTCGTGTGAAAACGTGTGTCGCTGAGTCGCTGATAACTGTTGTTTTCTCTGCGTTTTGGACACAGTACATTTTCGATGAATTGAAAGCGTATTCTTTCAAAATGGCGATGTGGTGCGCCATACGGCGCATGAAGGGCAACATAAAAAAATTTGAAAGGATTCATTCTGCTTACCTCGATATAAAAACAAATGCACGTACAAAAATTAAAATATCAGAGAATTTTCTGGATTTGTATTTTTATTAAATTGCATAAAAAATACGGAAATGAGGAATGGAAGAAAAAAATTGAGACAAGTGGCGTTGAACTTACAACAACGCGAGTATGATATGAGTACGGGACCACCCTGTCAAAGTTCACATGCAATGTGACAGATTCAAAATCGTATGTATATGCTTATCACGCTCGCTTGGCTTTAAAAACTTTTATTACGATTAAGATAATATATTTTTTTCATTCTATTAATCGAAACTGACAGGACCAAAGCCTTTTCCTGGCCCTTTTAACAGTGTTTCGAACTCATAATAAATATTCCGGTAACCAACATGAAGGTGGAAGAGAGATAGAGGGATAGAAGCATGGCCGACTAGTGCTGTTTCTGTCTGACTCCGCCCGCCCCCGCCCAGCCACGGCGCAGCGCATTTCTCAGGAAGACTAGAGGTAAGGAGTACGAACGTCTGTGGCGAGCCCGATCCAAAAGCGTCCGTGAAACTGTGGATTTTAGTAGTTAGTGTTTTCACGGCGTGCGTCGCTAGTGCATGACCGCACCGAAGTGAACTAAGCGACAAGAACACAACCGACGTCATGTGTCATCGATTATTCCCGCTCGTCGTCCACGTTGGCATAAAGCGTGTTCGGGCTAACCAATTTTGCGAAATGTGTTAGATGTCAAAAAAAATAATTGTGTCTCGGTATAAAATATATTTAGTGATGCGCGGCGAAAACAATCAATAGTAGGTAAGAAAAATAGTACTTACATTCATAAAAAGGATGGTTTCGTTTTATCGTACCATTATCGTACCGAGTGAAATAAAAATTATCACAAACCCGAGATACGGAGCAAGTGTCCTGTTGATGAGATAAAATGTGCAATATGTGATTTTTTTCATACATTGCACGTTTCGTCTCTTGCACGCTTTGTTTAATGCAAAAAAAAACAGTTTGTTTATTGTCGGCGTGAGAATGGGAAGTGAGTGGGTAAATGAGTGAAATGTCGATTTTCTATTTTCATAGAAAGTCACATTAAATAAAAGCTTGTAATATTGTTTGAGTTGTTGCTTTCAGTGCCCGAACGCGAGACAAACTTGGAGTGCAGCGGTCAATCGAGAACTGACGTTAAAATCGACACTCTCCATCAAGTTCTCGACAAAGTTTCGGACGTGAAACATTTGCAATACGTGGGATGCCAAGCACAACACGAAGAGCTCACGAAGAAAGTGATAAACTATTATCTCGTCATAAGAGGACATTTTTTAGCGCGATCGGTCAACGAAAATAATCACGCAAGGAAAATTGAAACGAAAGACAATGGAAAAATATCAAAACTGTAAGATCGATTTATCTGTACAGCGTATCACAATGTATGAATATAATGTGTGATAATTTGTGAAAATTTGTCTGAATGCAAAACTCTTATGAATTTTCTTATGTCTATAAATAAATTTTGTTTGTTGCGGTTTCCGCAACGAAAAAAAAGACTTAATTTCTGTATTTCGTTATTATTCTTTATCCGTATAGCGTGTCATCATGTGTAAATATGGTGATAATCTGTAAAAATTTTGTCTGGATGCAAATTTCTTATGAACTTTCTTGTGTCTATAAGTAAATTTTGTTTGAGAATACTGTCTATCTATATAGAAATTGCCTTCACCAACTGGTTGTACAATTAATTTGATGAAATGATCGCTCCATATGAAGTAGCAAAGGGTGCTTTGTGCATATTGTACGGCACTGCCTTTACAATTCATTCGATCAAATTATCGCGCCATATGGGGTAGCAAAGTGTGCTTTCTGCATATCGTACGGCACTGGTTTGTTGCTGACTTTACTTCGGTGCGGTAGGAGAGCAGCGCCGCCCTTCTCGGCCGCGCTTTTGCGGACGTTTCGACGACACGGCATTCGTACTCCTTACCTCTAGTCTTCCTGGCATTTCTGATTACAAGGAACCTAATGGCGACTAGTGAACTACCAACTCTGTTCAGTAAGCTACCTACCCCTTCCACTCGAGTTTCCAGACCTGAATGTAAGACCGTGGGTGAGACCAGCTCTCAGTATCGATGGTGCAGAGATTAGTAGGGAGATGTACAACGCGGCCCTTTTCGGCGTGCCTCGTAAATGGCGCTAAATCGCGGCGGCGAGTTCGGGAGTATGATTTCGTGATCATCGCCTCTGTCGAGGTTGCAGATTCCCTTGTAGCCGCGCGAGTTCGTGTTCACCGTTCAAGTCGGTACCGCAGTCAGCGTGAACACGAATGGGTAGCTCGGAAGGGGAAAAGTCTCTGCCCTTCGCAAATCGCGCTCGCTCGACGGGCGAACGGAGCGAGGTTTTCCGTCCGATCGAGCTCGACATATATGTGTGGCCGTACTGCGGATTGGAATATGCATCAAATGAATTTCAATGTGAAAAACATGTATCGAGATCATTGTTTTCTCTCGGTTGCCCGTTTATGCCGAAAATGCGGGTTAAAAAAATTAACGACGAACCGCGTTGAAAAATAAAACGCCGTAACGACCGTGGGAGGTTCACAAAGAAATCTTGAGCCTTTGCCGCGATCGTTTCGACATTTTTTTTTCAACAGTAAACATTATGGATAAGGGTGTATCATAAATGATTCTACATCTGCAATGAGTGTTGTGGCTGAATTGGCAGCGTGGCGGATTAACGATGCTTACGGTCCGAGTTCAATCCCCGGTGAATCAACATTTTTTTTCTTCATTTTATATTCAGAAAATGTCGAACTCACTCTCGCTTTAGCTATTCTCGCCTGTTCAGGCATTATTTATGATTTTTAATTCGTATATGCTTAATAAAAAAAAACAAGACATTGCTACCGGGGATCAGTGCAGTCAGATCGCGCGTAAAAGTTTAGTCTCTTACGCGCCATCACCCAATCATGGTAGCGCGTGTCCGTGAGCGAGCGACGCTTGGACATCTTCGGAAAGAGCCGAGCACGGTCGAAGTATCCCGACCGCGCCTTCGGCAGCTGCACCAATCCATGGACGCTGAGCACGTTCATGTGCGGCCAAGCCGAAACGAAGGCTTCGAGGGAAAAAGCAATCTGAGCACGACTCGCGTGTGACGTCACCCGACGGCACGCGCGAGGCTTTTAGATGATTTCAATGCTTATTTAGCTCTTGATTTTCTGCGTTATTAATGTATACAAAAAATGTATCGCGCGCTCTGATTGCTTATTTTTTTTAGTTTATACGTTAATTTAAATATGATAATAAAATTACTCACACCCGTCCTTATGCCAAATAAAATATAATTCATAAAAGTAAGCGGAAATATATTTATATTCGTATTATTATATTAATTCTCATACTTTCATCAAGCGATAAAGCATTATCCCCAAAAACAAGCCAATCATCCATCCGGCCGCGAATCGTAAGTACCAGAAAATGCACATATTCTACAAGCGATGAGATGGTCCCGTTGGTAGCGTTCCTGGCTTCGGCCCGCAGGGGCCCGTGGTGCAAATTTTTCATAATTTCTCATATTTTAATCGTATTTGAGATTTTCGGAGAAAAAATGATTTAAAACCGATTCAAGTTCTGGTTTATTTCCCAAAAACACATTTTTTTTCACTCAAAATTCATGATTTCTCATTTTTTTTCCCGGAAATTGCTCTTTTTCCTATGACCTGAGTGAACGGCTGCGGCGATATTCGGAGCGAAGTTAAAGATGAAAAGAAATGAGATTTTTAAAGATAAATTTAAGAGAAAATGTGAAGATTAAAAAAATGAGATTTTCATAAAACAAACTTGTTCTTATTTTTTTCGGAACTTTTTCTTCTTCCTATTGAGTGAAAGGCTGCGAAGATATTCGGAGAAATGTTATAGATGAAAAAAAAATGAGACTTTCGTAGAAAAAACTTATTGCATTTTTTTATCCCTCATAATTCTGCGAAATAATGAATTTCCGAAACTTTGGCAAACATTGTTTTCCTTAAGGGGTAACACCACTGTAACGGCCTGCCACGAAGTGTTTCAGACAAATAATACTTGAGGTAATTATTAAGCATATATTGAAGTATATTGCAAAAAAAATGGACGGGAAAATATTACAAAATGGCGACACTGCAGCCAATTCTTCCGAGGCATGTTGAACTTAAGGTGCTCTGCGGCACGTAGTATAACTTGTGTCAATTTTAATCTGGACAAAATCATTTTTTTTTTAAATTAAATCCAGACGAGTGTAGCTAGTGAACTACGTAGGGGATTTTAGAAATATTGATTTTTGAGTAATTGCCGAGTATTTGACTAAAAATGTTCATTTAGACTTAATAAAACAAAATTATTTTTTTTAGGTTAAAATTGGCCTAGTTATACTGCATGCCGCAAAGGTTCGTCATTCTTCGGAAGAATTGCTGCAGTGTCGCCATTTTGTAATATTTTCGGATAAAAATTTCAAGCACTATACTTAAGTATCTGCTCAATAAATACTGCAAGTATTATTTGTTTATCACATTTTCTTCCGGAAAAAAAATATTAAAAACTACGCTTCCTGTAAGGCCGCTACAGTGGTGTTACCCCTTACAGTCTTCATATAATTTCCGACATTTTCCCGTGATCGTAATTAAAGTGATGAAATATTCGGAGACATTCGGAGAAACTCGGATGTTTGCGTAAAAATAATTGTCCGCAAAACTCCGAATTCTTCATATTTGTTTCAATTCATAGAAAAATTCGGAAGAAATCGGAGTTTTTCGGAAAAAAAATTGCACTAGGGGCGCGGGATCCTATTATTCTATAATCCTATATTATTGCTATTCATTCTTATTTGATTAGTTATTTTTATTAGTTATCATAATTCACTTTTTTAATTTTTTTTAACTTCCACCTGTACAGGGTTCTTCCCTCTTGATACATACCCCATATTCCAGTTTATATCCCCACCTTGCGGCCGCAGCCGACTTCCCCCTCTGTATTGCATTCACCATGACATTTCTGCCATGGGAATGCGGAAAACCTATACCAATACAGCCATGACATTTCTGTATTGACAGTTCACCATGACCTTTCTTGATTTGACCATGACAGTTCACCATGACATTTCTGCCAGGGAAACTGCGGAAAACCTATACCAATACAGCCGGTCCCGAGTTCGCTTCCCCGTCTCGGAGCTAGTCGCGTTTCGTCGAGAAATAACTCACAGACTACAGTCACACTTCCATGACACACACCAGTTATCATCATTATTTTAATTAGTTATCTTTTAGTGTCGAAAATTTTTTCGCGGACTCTGACCGCTCATTTTATTAGTTTGTACGTTAATTTAAATATAATAATAAATCTAAATTACAACTTATTTATCTTCGAAAAAATTGCGCTTTACTCACACCCGTCCTTATGCCAAATAAATTGTAATTCATAAAAGTAAGCGGAAATTTATTTAGCCATAAAGCATTATGATAATGCTTTATCGCTTGATGAAAGTCTATGAGCATATAGTATATGAAAGTATTTGGTTAATTATTGAATGAATATAATACGAATATAAATATATTTCCGCTCATATACTTTCATCAAGCGATAAAGCATTATCATAATACTTTATCGCTTGCTGAAAGTATATGAGCGGAAATATATTTATAAATATATTTCCGCTCATATACTTTTATCAAGCGATAAAGCATTATCATAATGCTTTATCGCTTGATGAAAGTATATGAGCGGAATTGCAATTTTTGTCCAAAAAACTCCGATTTTTCCGGAAAATTTTTCCGATTTTTTCCCGAATTTTTCTATGAATTGGAACAAATATGAAGAATTCTGAGATTTGCGGACAATTGTTTTTACGCAAACATCCGAGTTTCTCCGAATTTTTCCGAACATTTCATCATTTTTATTACAATCACGGAAAAATCTCGGAAATTACATGCATTCTTTAAGGGGTATCACCACTGTAACGGCCTTACAGGAAGCGTATTTTTTGATATTTTTTTGGCGGAAGAAAATGTGATAAACAAATAATACTTGCGGTATTTATTGAGCATATATTTAAGTATATTGCTATAAATTTTTCATCCGAAAATATTACAAAATGGCGACACTGCAGCAATTCTTCCGAAGCATGTCGAAGCTCTGTGGCACGCAGTATAACTGTGCCATTTTTAATCTATAGGAAAGAGTTTTCTTTTTTATTAAGTCTACATGAGTGTAGCTACTGAAACACGTAGGGGATTTTCGATAAGTTAATTAAAACAATATTTATTAAAAAATAACTGTCTTTAAAAAATTGAACATTTTTAGTCAAATACTCGTCAATTACTCAAAAAACAATATTTCTAAAATCCCCTACGTGGTTTACTTGCAACACTCATCTAGATTTAATTTTAAAAAAATTATTTGGCCAGATTAAAATTGGCACAAGTTATACTGCGTGCCGCAGAGCACCTTAAGTTCAACATGCCTCGGAAGAATTTGCTGCAGTTCCGCCATTTTGTAATATTTTCCCATACATTTTTTTGCAATATACTTCAATATATGCTTAATAATTACCCCAAGTATTATTTGTCTAAAACCCTTTGTGGCAGGCCGTTACAGTGGTGTTACCCTTTAAGGAAAATAATGTTTGCAAAAATTTCGGAAATTCATTATTTCTCAGAATTATGAGGGATAAAAAAACGTAATAAGTTTTTTTTACGAAATTCTCTTTTTTTATCTATAACTTTTCTCCGAATATCTCCGCACCTTTCATTCAATAGGAAAAAGAACTAAACAAGCATTGAAATCATCTAAGAGCCTCGCGCGTGCCTGACTCGTGCTGAGATTCCTTTTTCCCTCGAAGCCTTCGTTTCGGCTTGGCCGCACATGAACGTGCTCAGCGTCCATGGTGATTTAGCTGCCGAAGGCGCGGTCGAGAAACTTAAACCGTGCTCGGCTCTTTCCGAAGATATCCGAGCGTCGCTCGCTCACGGTCACGCGTTACCATGATTGGGTGATGGGCGCGTAAGAGACTAAAGAGGGGGTAACTTTTACGTGCGATCCGGCTGCACTGGACGCGGGTTCGATCCCCGGTAGCAATGTCTCGTTTTTTTTTATTAAGCATATGCGAATTAAATATCATAAATAATGCCTGAACAGGCGAGAATAGCTAAAGTGAGAGTAAGTTCGAAATTTTCTGAATATAAAATGAAAAAAAATGTTGATTCACCGGGGATTGAACTCGGACCGTCAGCATCGTTAACCCGCCACGCTGCGAATTCAGCCACAACGCTCATTGCAGATGAAGAAACATTTATGATATACCCTTATCCATAATGTTTACTGTTGAAAAAAATGCCGAAACAATCGCGGCAAAGGCTCAAGATTTATTTTTGAACCTTCCACGGTCATTTCGGCGTTTTATTTTTCAACGCGGTTCGTCGTTAATTTTTTAACCCGCTTTTTAAACGGGCAACCGAGAGAAAACAATGATCTCGATACATGTTTTTCACATTGACATTCATTTAATGCATATTCCAATCCGCAGTACGGCCACACATACATGTCGTGCTCGATCAGACGGAAAACCTCGCTCCGTTCGCCCGTCGAGCGAGCGCGATTTGCGAGGGGCAGAGACTTTTCCCCCTCCGAGCTACCCATTCGTGTTCACGCTGACTGCGATACCGACTTGAACGGTGATCACGGACTCGCGCGGCTACAAGGGAATCTGCAACCTCGACAGAGGCGATGATCACGAAATCATACTCCCGAACTCGCCGCCGCGATTTAGCGCCATTTACGAGGCACGCCGAAAAGGGCCGCGTTGTACATCTCCCTACTAATCTCTGGATGGTGTAGTTCAAGAAAATTGGGGACACGTTGAACGTTGTTACACTTCCTTACGTGGCTATATTCATCATGTAATAATACATTCGGGATCATTGAAGAAAGAATATATTTATTTGATATCGCACAAGAGGGCGACACCGCGCAAAGTCCAATGACGTGGATTGTGATCGGTCTCAAAATCAATGGAGCCCACGTACTTTTGATCGGTTCTCTGTGGTTTCCTGTATATCGGACACTCGTACAACTTCGGATCTTTACCGGCCGTTGTATTTATCGCGTATATATATATAACCGGCATCTGTTCGTAAAGTACTTTTGGTTTGCTCTCGACTAGTTTCGACGATTTACGATCGAGGGATGCGCCTTCGAGGAATAAGCCATGGACGTACACACCCTCTTGCAACTGTTCCTTTATGTCCTCCTTGTTGTGCCGCGTTATTAGATTTTGCAGGACCACGGAGTCGAGAGCCCAGCCTTTGTGGGCTCGGGTGACTTCCTAAGTAAATAAATATTTGCAAAGTCGTTTGATAAGTGTGAAATCGATCGTTTAAATTTTTCATTCCTGGATTTGGGATCTAAAGGATAAACCGAATATGTTTGGGCCTCAAATGCAGGACTCCCTTACATTGAGGTGTAATGAATTAGTCATCGAATTGAACGAAAAAATTTTCACGAAAAGGAAGTTGTTCGAGAAAAAAATTCAGTATCGAAAATTAAGTGTGCCCTACCTGTCTCATAGCAGTGAGAAATCCTTGCGGATTGAAAAAGCCGGTCATCCAAAAAACATTGGGTCTACCATTGGTGCACCAATGCCTGAATTGGCTGTCCCGTTCTAAAAGTTCTGTATACCAAAACCCCAGAGTAGCTGACTCCCATGATATTTTTTGCCATTTTTCGGGTATTCGGGCGTCGTACATCGCGTCCAATGACTTTTTCAGGCCCTGACTCATTACAATTGTACCGTCAATGGCGAGTTTCAGATCGGTCAGTGTCGACTGAACTTCACCGATCACTCGGGTCACCCTGCTGACAGATATTCACTTTGGAAGTTTGATAAAACGGATCTTGAAGGGATGTCTCACTGATAAATATTAAAGGATCTTCAAATTGTCGACGCAGATATATAAAGCGTTCAACTTTGTAGTTCTGTCAAGTTCCTACTACATTGTTATAGAATAAAAAGAACGACGTGGCTATCCGCACAGAAGTGTGACTGTATGCGAGTCACGCAAAAGACACGAAACACGCAAAAGCCATGAAACTGGAGTGACTGAACTTATGGGATTTTCGTGAAACTTGGAGTGTATTTATGGAGTGTCGGAGCTGGAGACACGTCGATAGTCGATTTTCGCGGAAATATTCTTTAACTTTTTTTGTGTGAGTATGTTGAAAAGTTTTCTGTGTACATTTTCACGAAGTCCAAAACCCATCGATAACATGTAGTCACTCCAGTATCACGAACTTTATTAGGGTTATTCCACAACTGCATGCCGGTATGTAGGGCTCCATCTTTACAACCGGGGTATGAGTATTGTGTGTGTAGTATATCTACACTTTTTTCAGCGGACACTGAGTAATCAACTGTCGGTACAATCACTCGAGAAGCAATATGATTTAACACGTTAAAGTCGCTACACCATTTTCACCTCTAATAAATCGCATTGCTCTTGATCTGCAAACAAGTATGTCACATCTCTTCCGTTACAAACATCAAGAGATTTGCACGCAGCAGCAAATCCAAATTATTCGAAATAATGCATGCACCGTTTGCAGTTTCTTTTGCGTGTCTCAAACACATCCAAGCAAAGAGACACTCCAATTTTGGAGTGTCTTCTTGCGTGAATGTATTCGAGACACGCAAAAAGAAGGTGTGTGAACTGGGAACCCCACTTCTCTCAAAAATAAAAATAAAATATGTTTCCTCTATTATTTAAGATGTAGTTAAATGTAGTAGAATTCATTTTACTTGTAGTTCGGGAATAAGATAAGTTTCCGCACTACTCTCATTGTCACAATGAAGAAATTTTAACTCTGTGACCTTGAATCACCCGAAATATCATTTCATTTTAAACTGCATTCACTGTAGTTAATTGTAGTGAAGTTTATATTTCAATCGGCTCGTTGTACGTAGGAGAAACTGATACCCGATTTGGTAAGCCTCCGTAGAAATTGTTATTCATTCATTTTTGAAATTTAATTTTTCTATAGAAAAAATGACTGCATCCAATGTAGTCAAGATGGGCGAACAAAAAAAAATCCAAGATCAAATTTTATAGAATGTGTACAAGATCAAGTAACGGGAGCCTCCTATAATGTTTTGTGGGCACGGTAACACCGAATAAAAAGGTTACTACGATTAACTACATTGAATGTAGTTACACATGGAACAATGTTTCAAGTGGTTTAAGGTTATTCAATGCGAATTCAACCTCATGGAAATGGAATTACGGCTGAAACTCGACTTAATCAAAAACTACAAATATAAAGAGTTTAACTACACTAAACTACATTCCCAACAACAGACGAAACATGTGTTTGTCGTTAATTCCGAAGAGGTGAAGAAGAGGGAAGTCCTCTTGTAAGCAACATGAGTGAGCTACATACATTTAAACATTGAATGCGGACTCAGCAGTATTTTACAACTAGTTTATACATTAACCTGGAAAGTTGAAACCCAAATAAAATCTTTCTATTCAGAGCGTGTTTTCTGTTACTCTCATATTGTCAACCTTGGAAGTATTTTGTTGTAGAATTTCTACATGGATTCATATACGCACAATGTACAACGAAAACCGTGAATTACTATAAGCCGTGAACGACCGAATAACCTAACCGAGAATCGAACCCCAAGCGCCGCTCCGACTTAAATACCAAAAGAGTAGCGCCTAGCCGAATAAGTCCGATGGCCGAACGAATAGCGCACTGCTACCGTATCCCGGACGATCTGAGTTCAAATCCTCGTCTTGTTTTTTTTCTAAGCATTGTTTTGTTATTCTAAGCATCTAGTTAGCTATTATAACCCAACTAAAACTGCTCTCCTAATTTTCATGGATACAGCTACGCTTGGGTTTTGATTGGAGGCACTATGCTCGATCAAGTATCGCCTATGTCCAAAGAACCGATTGAAATTAAAAAGTCACTACAATTAACTACATTGAATGTAGTTACACATGGAACAATGTTTCAAGTGGTTTAAGGTTATTCAATGCGAATTCAACCTTATGGAAATGGAATTACGGCTGAAACTCACCTTAATCAAAAACTACAAATATAAAGAGTTTAACTACACTAAACTACATTCCCAACAATAGACGAAACATGTGTTTGTCGTCAATTTCGAAGAAGAAAAGAAGAGGGAAGTCCTCTTTTAAGCAACATGAATGAGTTTGTTTGGGTTTGTTTGTTTGTTTGGGTTTGTTTGTTAAATGTAGTTAAATGTAGTTAAATGTAGTAGAATTCATTTTATTTGTAGTTCGGGAATAAGATAAGTTTCCGCACTACTCTCATTGTCACAATGAAGAAATGTTAACTCTGTGACCTTGAATCACCCGAAATATCATTTCATTTTCAACTGCATTCACTGTAGTTAATTGTAGTGAAGTTTATATTTCAATCGGCTCGTTGTACGTAGGAGAAACTGATACCCGATTTGGTAAGCCTCCGTAGAAATTGTTATTCATTCATTTTTGAAATTTAATTTTTCTAAAGAAAAAATGACTACATCCAATGCAGTCAAGATGGGCGAACAAAAAAAAAATCCAAGATCAAATTTTATAGGATGTGTACAAGATCAAGTAACGAGAGCCTCCTATAATGTTTTGTGGGCACAGTAACACCGAATAAAAAGGTTACTACGATTAACTACATTGAATGTAGTTACACATGGAACAATGTTTCAAGTGGTTTAAGGTTATTCAATGCGAATTCAACCTCATGGAAATGGAATTACGGCTGAAACTCGACTTAATCAAAAACTACAAATATAAAGAGTTTTAACTACACTAAACTACATTCCCAACAACAGACGAAACATGTGTTTGTCGTTAATTCCGAAGAAGTGAAGAAGAGGGAAGTCCTCTTGTAAGCAACATGAGTGAGTTACATACATTTAAACATTGAATGCGGACTCAGTAGTATTTTACAACTAGTTTATACACTAATCTGGAAAGTTGAAACCCAAATAAAATCTTTCTATTCAAAGCGTGTTTACTGTTACTCTCATATTGTCAACCTTGGAAGTATTTTGTTGTAGAATTTCTACATGGATTCATATACGCACAATGTACAACGAAAACCGTGAATTACTATAAGCCGTGAACGAACCGATAACCTAACCGAGAATCGAACCCCAAGCGCCGCTCCGACTTAAATACCAAAAGAGTAGCGCCTAGCCGAATAAGTCCGATGGCCGAACGGATAGCGCACTGCTACCGTACCCCGGACGATCTGAGTTCAAATCCTCGTCTTGTTTTTTTTTCTAAGCATTGTTTTGTTATTCTAAGCATCTAGTTAGCTATTATAACCCAACTAAAACTGCTCTCCTAATTTTCATGGATACAGCTACGCTTGGGTTTTGATTGGAGGCACTATGCTCGATCAAGTATCGCCTATGACCAAAGAACCGATTGAAATAAAAAAGTCACTACAATTAACTACATTGAATGTAGTTACGCATGGAACAATGTTTCAAGTGGTTAAAGGTTATTCAATGCGAATTCAACCTTATGGAAATGGAATTACGGCTGAAACTCACCTTAATCAAAAACTACAAATATATAGAGTTTCACTACACTAAACTACATTCCCAACAATAGACGAAACATGTGTTTGTCGTCAATTTCGAAGAAGAAAAGAAGAGGGAAGTCCTCTTCTAAGCAACATGAATGAGTTTGTTTGGGTTTGTTTGTTTGTTTGTGTTTGTTTGTTAAATGTAGTTAAATGTAGTTAAATGTAGTTAAATGTAGTAAAATTCATTTTATTTGTAGTTCGGGAATAAGATAAGTTTCCGCACGACTCTCATTGTCACAATGAAGAAATTTTAACTCTGTGACCTTGAATCACCCGAAATATCATTTCATCTTAAACTGCATTCACTGTAGTTAATTGTAGTGAAGTTTATATTTCAATCGGCTCGTTGTACGTAGGAGAAATTGATACACGATTTGGTAAGCCTCCGTAGAAATTGTTATTCATTTATTTTTGGAATTTAATTTTTCTAAAGAAAAAATCACTACATCCAATGTAGCCAAGGTGGGCGAACAAAAAAAATCCAAGATCAAATTTTATAGAATGTGTACAAGATCAAGTAACGGGAGCCTCCTATAATGTTTTGTGGGCACAGTAACACCGAATAAAAAGGTCACTACGATTAACTACATTGAATGTAGTTACACATGGAACAATGTTTCAAGCTGTTTAAGATTATTCAATGCGAATTCAACCTCATGTAAATGGAATTACGGCTGAAACTCACCTTAACCGAAAACTACAAATATAAAGAGTTTCACTACACTAAACTACATTCCATATAGTAGAAGAA
This sequence comes from Ophion obscuratus, assembly GCA_964007375.1. NCBI lineage: Eukaryota > Metazoa > Arthropoda > Insecta > Hymenoptera > Ichneumonidae > Ophion > Ophion obscuratus. The sequence goes on from OZ023318.1 coordinate 9,329,474, forward strand.
ACACGTGTTTGTCGTTCTTTTCAAAGAAGGGATGGAGAAAGGGGGTCTCTTCTAAGCAAATTGATTTTAAATCTGAATAATGAATATGATGAAATCATAATTACTTGAATACTTATAATTAATAGATACTCTATTGTATTTCAAGTATTCCAACGAATGTAGTTATATACAGATCGACTCAGTAAAGGTTATTGTGCATAGAAACCATTGGTTAAAAGTTCTTACCTACCTGATCTTGTATCACACTTCCTAAAAAATTTGATGCATGTTTAATTTTTTCATCCGTATTTTCTACATTGAATGTAGTCGTCATTTTTACAAAAATATTAAATGTTGAAAAAAAATCAATATTATTTCTTTATGGAGATCGACCAAACTAGGTACTAGTTTCTCCTAGATATAATGAACCGATGAAAATATGAATTTTACTACAATTAACTATATCAATGGTCGTTACACATGAAACAGTACTTCATTTGGTTCGAGATCGCTCAATGTGTATTCCATCATTATGAGAACGAAATTAGTGCTGAAACTCGTTGTAATTACAGACTACATATATTATAAGTTTCACTTTACACACCTACATTTCCAATAATCGAAGAAGCATATTTAAGGTAGTACCTCCACAGGAGAGTTGAATTAAGAAATGGTTGAAATTTGACATATATGTTATTTAATACATTATCCAAACATCTGTGCAATTTGAATAAGTTTGACCACCCCAAACCTGAGATATTTACACTTAAAGTTGGCTTGGTTTACACGTAACAAATGCGTTATGATGGGCAAACAGAGCATCATTAATTCTACCGCCAAAACTAAAATTAAGACATTGATGAAAAACGAGGATAAGCTTAGAGTAAGATATCACGAATAATGTGAAAAAAAATGAGAATCATTCACCATCTAGTTTCCAAGATATAACCATGAGAAGCCCTCACAATTTTGGTGCAAAGCCTGGCAAAGCTTGGCAAAGCCTGGAAAAAAAACAATTCGGGCAAAGCCTGGACAGTCCCGGCAAAAAGTTCACTGCAATAGTCGATCAAAAACACAATATAAAATATATTTTACGGCACGAAATGATATCCATCGTATTATCTACTAGTATCGAGTCAATATTGCGTAGTTTTTAATTTTATTTATTACTTATTAAACCAATTATCAATCTCTTAAACATGAACATGGTATGTAAACTTTTGGTTGCAATTTTCGCAGAGGAACTACCTTAATTCATTCATTTTAAAGAAGTGAGCTTCTACTATGTATAACATAATTTCAGGGTTGAACAATAAAATAGAATATAGCCATAATTACTTGAATACTCTTCCATATTGGAAATTACAAACTATGTCAATGCAACCTATTGGTATTGACTGTCAATAGTCCTTAAGGACGTTGTATGGTGACGGTCAAATTAAAATTTTTGTTTTCAGTTTTTCTTACATACAAAATGGTTTGCGAGCTCATTCATGTTGCTTACAAGAGGACTTCCCTCTTCTTTTCTTCTTCGAAATTGACGACAAACACATGTTTCGTCTATTGTTGGGAATGTAGTTTAGTGTAGTTAAACTCTTTATATTTGTAGTTTTTGATTAAGGTGAGTTTCAGCCGTAATTCCATTTCCATAAGGTTGAATTCGCATTGAATAACCTTAAACCACTTGAAACATTGTTCCATGTGTAACTACATTCAATGTAGTTAATTGTAGTGACTTTTTTATTTCAATCGGTTCTTTGGACATAGGCGATATTTGATCGGGCATAGTGCCTCCAATCAAAACCCAAGCGTAGCTGTAGCCATGAAAATTAGGAGAGCAGTTTTAGTTGGGTTATAATAGCTAACTAGATGCTTAGAATAACAAAACAATGCTGAGAAAAAAAAACAAGACGAGGATTTGAACTCAGATCGTCCGGGATACGGTAGCAGTGCGCTATCCATTCGGCCATCGGACTTATTCGGCTAGGCGCTACTCTTTTGGTATTTAAGTCGGAGCGGCGCTTGGGGTTCGATTCTCGGTTAGGTTATTCGGTTCGTTCACGGCTTATAGTAATTCACGGTTTTCGTTGTACATTGTGCGTATATGAATCCATGTAGAAATTCTACAACAAAATACTTCCAAGGTTGACAATATGAGAGTAACAGTAAACACGCTTTGAATAGAAAGATTTTATTTGGGTTTCAACTTTCCAGATTAATATATAAACTAGTTGTAAAATACTGCTGAGTCCGCATTCAATGTTTAAATGTATGTAACTCACTCATGTTGCTTACAAGAGGACTTCCCTCTTCTTCACTTCTTCGGAATTAACGACAAACACATGTTTCGTCGGTTGTTGGGAATGTAGTTTAGTGTAGTTAAACTCTTTATATTTGTGGTTTTTGATTAAGTCGAGTTTCAGCCGTAATTCCATTTCTATGAGGTTGAATTCGCATTGAATAACATTAAACCATTTGAAGCATTATTCCATGTGTAACTACATTCAATGTACTTAATCGTAGTAACCTTTTTATTCGGTGTTACTGTGCCCACAAAACATTATAGGAGGCTCCCGTTACTTGATCTTGTACACATTCTATAAAATTTGATCTTGGATTTTTTTTGTTCGCCCATCTTGACTACATTGGATGTAGTCATTTTTTCTTTAGAAAAATTAAATTTCAAAAATAAATCAATAACAATTTCTACGGAGGCTTAACAAATCGGGTATCAGTTTCTCCTACGTACAACGAGCCGATTGAAATATAAACTTCACTACAATTAACTACAGTGAATGCAGTTTAAAATGAAATGATATTTCGGGTGATGCAAGGTCACAGAGTTAAAATTTCTTCATTGTGACAATGAGAGTAGTGCGGAAACTTATCTTATTCCCGAACTACAAATAAAATGAATTCTACTACATTTAACTACACGTAACTACATTTAACAAACAAACCCGAACAAACTCATTCATGTTACTTACAAGAGGACTTCCCTCTTCTTTTCTTCTTCGGAATTGACGACAAACACATGTTTCGTCTATTGTTGGGAATGTAGTTTAGTTTAGTTAAACTCTTTATATTTGTAGTTTTTGATTAAAGTGAGTTTCAGCCGTAACTCCATTTCCATAAGGTTGAATTCGCATTGAATAAACTTAAACCACTTGAAACATTGTTCCAGGTGTAACTACATTCAATGTAGTTAATTGTAGTGACCTTTTTATTTCAATCGGGTGTTTGGACATAGGCGATACTTGATCGAGCGTAGTACTTCCAATCAAAACCTAAGCGCAGCTGTATCCATGAAAATTAGGAAAGCAGTTTTAGTTGGGTTATAATAGCTAGCTGGATACTTAGAAAAACAAAACAATGCTTAGAAAAAAAAAACAAGACGAGGATTTCAACTCAGATCTTCCGGGATACGATAGCAGTGCGCTGCCCATTCGGCCATCGGACTTATTACGCTATAAGCTACTCTTTTGGTATTTAAGTCGGAGCGGCGCTTGGGGTTCGATTCTCAGTTAGGTTATTCGGTTCGTTCACGGCTTATAGTAATTCACGGTTTTCGTTATACATGGCGCGTATATGAATCCATGTAGAAATTCTACAACAAAATACTTGCAAGGTTGACGATATGAGAGTAACAGTAAACACGGTTTGAATAGAAAGATTTTATTTGGGTTTCAACTTTCCATGTTAATGTATAAACTAGTTGTAAAATACTGCTGAGTCCGCATTGAATGTTTAAATGTATGTAACTCACTCATGTTGCTTACAAGAAGACTTCCCTCTTCTTCTCTTCTTCGGAATTAACGACAAACACATGTTTCGTCTGTTATTGGGAATGTAGTTTAGCGTAGTTAAACTCTTTATATTTGTAGTTTTTGATTAAGTCGAGTTTCAGCCGTAATTCCATTTCCATGAGGTTGAATTCGCATTGAATAACCTTAAACCACTTGAAACATTGTTCCATGTGTAACTACATTCAATGTAGTTAATCGTAGTGACCTTTTTATTCGGTGTTACTGTGCCCACAAAACATTATAGGAGGCTCCCGTTACATGATCTTGTACACATTCTATAAAATTTGATCTTGGATTTTTTTTTGTTCGCCCATCTTGGCTACATTGGATGTAGTGATTTTTTCTTTAGAAAAATTAAATTCCAAAAATAAATGAATAACAATTTCTACGGAGGCTTACCAAATCGTGTATCAGTTTCTCCTACGTACAACGAGCCCATTGAAATATAAACTTCACTACAATTAACTACAGTGAATGCAGTTTAAGATGAAATGATATTTCGGGTGATTCAAGGTCACAGAGTTAAAATTTCTTCATTGTGACAATGAGAGTATTGCGGAAACTTATCTTATTCCCGAACTACAAATAAAATGAATTCTACTACATTTAACTACATTTAAGTACATTTAACAAACAAACCCAAACAAACTCATTCATGTTGCTTAGAAGAGGACTTCCCTCTTCTTTTCTTCTTCGAAATTGACGACAAACACATGTTTCGTCTATTGTTGGGAATGTAGTTTAGTGTAGTTAAACTCTTTATATTTGTAGTTTTTGATTAAGGTGAGTTTCAGCCGTAATTCTATTTCCATAAGGTTGAATTCGCATTGAATAACCTTAAACCACGTGAAACATTGTTCCATGTGTAACTACATCCAATGTAGTTAATTGTAGTCACTTTTTAATTTCAATCGGTTCTTTGGACATAGGCGATACTTGATCGAGCATAGTGCCTCCAATCAAAACCCAAGCGTAGCTGTATCCATGAAAATTAGGAGAGCAGTTTTAGTTGGGTTATAATAGCTAACTAGATGCTTAGAATAACAAAACAATGCTTAGAAAAAAAACAAGACGAGGATTTGAACTCAGATCGTCCGGGATACTGTAGCAGTGCGCTATCCGTTCGGCCATCGGACTTATTCGGCTAGGCGCTACTCTTTTGGTATTTAAGTCGGAGCGGCGCTTGGGGTTCGATTCTCGGTTAGGTTATTCGGTTTGTTCACGGCTTATAGTAATTCACGGTTTTCGTTGTACATTGTGCGTATATGAATCGATGTAGAAATTCTACAACAAAATACTTCCAAGGTTGACAATATGAGAGTAACAGAAAACACGCTTTGAATAGAAAGATTTTATTTGGGTTTCAACTTTCCAGGTTAATGTATAAACTAGTTGTAAAATACTGCTGAGTCCGCATTCAATGTTTAAATGTATGTAACTCACTCATGTTGCTTACAAGAGGACTTCCCTCTTCTTCACTTCTTCGGAATTAACGACAAACACATGTTTCGTCTGTTGTTGGGAATGTAGTTTAGTGTAGTTAAACTCTTTATATTTGTAGTTTTTGATTAAGTCGAGTTTCAGCCGTAATTCCATTTCCATGAGGTTGAATTCGCATTGAATAACCTTAAACCACTTGAAACATTGTTCCATGTGTAACTACATTCAATGTAGTTAATCGTAGTAACCTTTTTATTCGGTGTTACCGTGCCCACAAAACATTATAGGAGGCTCCCGTTACTTGATCTTGTACACATTCTATAAAATTTGATCTTGGATATTTTTTTGTTCGCCCATCTTGACTACATTGGATGTAGTCATTTTTTCTTTAGAAAAATTAAATTCCAAAAATAAATGAATAACAATTTCTACGTAGGCTTACCAAATCGGGTATCAGTTTCTCCTACGTACAACGAGCCGATTGAAATATAAACTTCACTACAATTAACTACATTGAATGCAGTTTCAAATGAAATGATATTTCGGGTGATTCAAGGTCAGAGAGTTAAAATTTCTTCATTGTGACAATGAGAGTAGTGCGGAAACTTATCTTATTCCCGAACTACAAATAAAATGTATTCTACTACATTTAACTACATTTAACTACATTTAACAAACAAACCCAAACAAACAAACAAACCCAAACAAACTCATTCATGTTGCTTAGAAGCGGACTTCCCTCTTCTTTTCTTCTTCGAAATTGACGACAAACACATGTTTCGTCTATTGTTGGGAATGTAGTTTAGTGTAGTTAAACTCTTTATATTTGTAGTTTTTGATTAAGGTGAGCTTCAGCCGTAATTCCATTTCCATAAGGTTGAATTCGCATTGAATAACCTTAAACCACTTGAAACATTGTTCCATGTGTAACTACATTCAATGTAGTTAATTGTAGTGACTTTTTTATTTCAATTGGTTCTTTGGACATAGGCGATACTTGATCGAGCATAGTGCCTCCAATCAAAACCCAAGCGTAGCTGTATCCATGAAAATTAGGAGAGCAGTTTTAGTTGGGTTATAATAGCTAACTAGATGCTTAGAATAACAAAGCAATGCTTAGAAAAAAAAACAAGACGAGGATTTGAACTCAGATCGTCCGGGATACGGTAGCAGTGCGCTATCCGTTCGGCCATCGGACTTATTCGGCTAGGCGCTACTCTTTTGGTATTTAAGTCGGAGCGGCGCTTGGGGTTCGATTCTCGGTTAGGTTATTCGGTTCGTTCACGGCTTAGAGTAATTCACGGTTTTCGTTGTACATTGTGCGTATATGAATCCATGTAGAAATTCTACAACAAAATACTTCCAAGGTTGACAATATGAGAGTAACAGAAAACACGCTTTGAATAGAAAGATTTTATTTGGGTTTCAACTTTCCAGGTTAATGTATAAACTAGTTGTAAAATACTGCTGAGTCCGCATTCAATGTTTAAATGTATGTAACTCACTCATGTTGCTTACAAGAGGACTTCCCTCTTCTTCACCTCTTCGGAATTAACGACAAACACATGTTTCGTCTGTTGTTGGGAATGTAGTTTAGTGTAGTTAAACTCTTTATATTTGTAGTTTTTGATTAAGTCGAGTTTCAGCCGTAATTCCATTTCCATGAGGTTGAATTCGCATTGAATAACCTTAAACCACTTGAAACATTGTTCCATGTGTAACTACATTCAATGTAGTTAATCGTAGTAACCTTTTTATTCGGTGTTACCGTGCCCACAAAACATTATAGGAGGCTCCCGGTACTTGATCTTGTACACATTCTATAAAATTTGATCTTGGATTTTTTTTTGTTCGCCCATCTTGACTACATTGGATGTAGTCATTTTTTCTTTAGAAAAATTAAATTCCAAAAATAAATGAATAACAATTTCTACGTAGGCTTACCAAATCGGGTATCAGTTTCTCCTACGTACAACGAGCCGATTGAAATATAAACTTCACTACAATTAACTACATTGAATGCAGTTTAAAATGAAATAATATTTCGGGTGTTTCAAGGTCACAGAGTTAAAATTTCTTCATTGTGACAATGAGAGTAGTGCGGAAACTTATCTTATTCCCGAACTACAAATAAAATGAATTCTACTACATTTAACTACATCTTAAATAATAGAGGAAACATATTTTATTTTTATTTTTGAGAGAAGTGGGGTTCCCAGTTCACACACCTGCAAAAAGACACTCCAAAGACGCACTGAAAATCTTCTGCGTGTCTCTCATACATTCACGCAAAGAGACACTCCAGGCTGGAGTGTCTCGTGTTTGCGAATATAATAGTGCTCAACAATAACTAATAACAAATTATTAGTTAATAATAAATTATTAAATAATCAACTATAAACTAATAATAAATAACAAATAATAAATAATAAAAGTCCTAAAAAATGAAATATTGTCATTTTCGAAGTCACTTTTATGCAGCCAAGATCTTTGGGACCGTGTTTACACAATACCACTGCTTAAGGGCATGTACAAGGTCAACATGACCTCACAATTTTTTCAACCCTATTTTCTCATAGATGGTTGAATTTTTTAGGAAATACGAAGCATTAGGCTCTGGAGAATTCCCTGACGCAGAGCTTGATGTTTTCCTTTTGCCCTAAATATTAATCATCTCTGAGAAATCTCCGTTCGAAAATTTCAGCTATCTCTCTCGCACTTATATGTCACATGGTACATCTTCTACTTCGCCTTAAGAAACAATTAAGGGGTAACACCACTCTAGGGGCAGAAAATAAGGTCTAACTTTAAGCAGTGATATTGTGTAAACACGGTCCCAAAGATCTTGGCTGCATAAAAGTGACTTCGAAAATGACAATATTTCATTTTTTAGGACTTTTATTATTTATTATTTGTTATTTATTATTAGTTTATAGTTGATTATTTAATAATTTATTATTAACTAATAATTTGTTATTAGTTATTGTTGAGCACTATTATATTCGCAAACACGACACTCCAGCCTGGAGTGTCTCTTTGCGTGAATGTATGAGAGACACGCAGAAGATTTTCAGTGCGTCTTTGGAGTGTCTCGAATACATTCACGCAAGAAGACACTCCAAAAATTGGAGTGTCTCTTTGCTTGGATGTGTTTGGGACACGCAAAAGAAACTCCAAACGGTGCATGCATTATTTCGAATAATTTGGGCTTGCTGCTGCATGCAAATCTCTTGATGTTTGTAACGGAAGAGGTGTGACATACTTATTTGCAGATCAAGAGCAATGCGATTTATTAGAGGTGAAAATGGTGTAGCGACTTTAACGGATTTATTTCTTTCAAAGTGCGCCATTTTCTCAAAATTTGATTAAAAAAAAAATGCCTGCGTAGTCTCATAGAGAATGTAATCGTGGAGCTACTATCAAAATTTTATATCGATCCATGCACAGATGTTCAAGTAATCCGTCTTCCCAGTTTGAAAAACACTTTTTTCAAGATGGCCTCTGTCGTCGCCATTTGGGATAAAAATTATTTAAAAAAAATTTAAATACTTAAATATGTGTTCAATAAACCCTCTTTAAAGAAATTGTACTCTCTTTTTCATGCTCCCAAAATAAATTGTCAAAGTTAGACCTTATTTTCTGCCCCTAGAGTGGTGTTACCCCTTAATTGTTTCTTAAGGCGAAGTAGAAGATGTACCATGTGACATATAAGTGCGAGAGAGATAGCTGAAATTTTCGAACGGAGATTTCTCAGAGATGATTAATATTTAGGGCAAAAGGAAAACATCAAGCTCTGCGTCAGGGAATTCTCCAGAGCCTAATGCTTCGTTTTTCCTAAAAAATTCAACCATCTATGAGAAAATAGGGTTGAAAAAATTGTGAGGTCATGTTGACCTTGTACATGCCCTTAAGCAGTGGTATTGTGTAAACACGGTCCCAAAGATCTTGGCTGCATAAAAGTGACTTCGAAAATGACAATATTTCCTTTTTTAGGACTTTTATTATTTATTATTTGTTATTTATTATTAGTTTATAGTTGATTATTTAATAATTTATTATTCACTAATAATTTGTTATTAGTTATTGTTGAGCATTATTATATTCGCAAACACGAGACACTCCAGCCTGGAGTGTCTCTTTGCGTGAATGTATGAGAGGCACGCAGAAGATTTTCAGTGCGTCTTTGGAGTGTCTTTTTGCGTGTTCGAATACATTCACGCAAGAAGACACTCCAAAAATTGGAGTGTCCCTGCTTGGATGTGTTTGGGACACGCAAAAGAAACTCCAAACGGTGCATGCATTATTTCGAATAATTTGGATTTGCTGCTGCGTGCAAATCTCTTGATGTTTGTAACGGAAGAGATGTGACATACTTGTTTGCAGATCAAGAGCAATGCGATTTATTAGAGGTGAAAATGGTGTAGCGACTTTAACGTGTTAAATCATATTGCTTCTCGAGTGATTGTACCGACAGTTGATTACTCAGTGTCCGCTGAAAAAAGTGTAGATATACTACACACACAATACTCATACCCCGGTTGTAAAGATGGAGCCCTACATACCGGCATGCAGTTGTGGAATAACCCTAATAAAGTTCGTGATACTGGAGTGACTACATGTTATCGATTGGTTTTGGACTTCTTGAAAATGTACACAGAAAACTTTTCAACATACTCACACAAAAAAAAAGTTAAAGAATATTTCCGCGAAAATCGACTATCGACGTGTCTCCAGCTCCGACACTCCTTAAATACACTCCAAGTTTCACGAAAATCCCATAAGTTCAGTCACTCCAGTTTCATGGCTTTTGCGTGTTTCGTGTCTTTTGCGTGACTCGCATACAGTCACACTTCTGTGCGGATAGCCACGTCGTAAAAAGAAATTGTCATCGGCACAATATGGCACAGTTTCATGTCTCAGAAGTTATGAAAAAAGTTCGAATACAAGGTGAATAATCTATATTTCCCTCATTACGCCTGGATAGAACATTGAAAAAGTTCTCTGGAGAATTGCAGTTCAAGCTAAACCGATGGGTGCATAACACATTTTGAATGTCTCCTATAACACCAATGAATTATCCAAATAAATGGTTGGCTAAATCATTATTAGAAACTGGACAAAAAAAACCACTTGCCTGTCAATCTCTTGTCTGAGAAATATATTCATCGGTAGCAAAGCGCCCATTCGCTGTAAAGCATCACGGACCTCAAAAGCGTTGTACTGGTTCGGCAATTTGGCCAACATATCATCGGCAAGCCGGTAAACTACGCTTTCCCTCGTCTCACCACCTTGCGAACCGCCTTCCTTCGGTTGAACATTCAGAATTGTGTCTAATATCGCTTTTGCTGTATTTATCTGGTAGGTAATATCGGCGTTGGAATGTAGGCCGAACACTTCGGGTGTGTCGTTCGCAGGCAGGGCATTGATGTAATCGACGTACCCATGAATATTTCGAGTCTGAGGAACTCGGTAGCCACGGTAAAATTCGAATCCTGGCCTGAGTAGTACGTCGCAAAACCAGACGTGAGTGAAAGTAGTTAGTAAACGTTTGTCAAAGTCGTCCGTCACTCTTCCGCCGTATTGGACCTGGAAATATGTACATGTCGTCAAGAAAGACCATATTCTCGACAGTCTTTCCGCTTTTATTATTATTCAACAACGGGGATGTATTTTTATAGTCCAAGGGGGTCCAGATATTTCTACTTAATTGCGGACTGACCTCTCCAAGCATGTAACAAATAGTTGGCCAAGATACACCCTTCTTCTGATCCATATCATCTAAATGATTCTGAATAAATTGGACTGAGGCGGCAAAATCGGCTTGATTAAATTCATACGGAACATTCCACCCAAGCGGACCGAACTTTCTTCTCTCCTGAACGACCGTGTGCAAAAACGCTACGGCATAGAGTAACGGTGGCCATTGTGCTTGCGTACTGTAATCCAGAATGTCTTGGGTAACGCCCTGGTAGGTTCTTTTCAAACTCGCTCTTATGCCCTGCGGCGGCTCGTTGGTGAACTTAATCGCCATCTTGAAAATGAATTTTTGCTTATTCTGGGGAGTTTTTTGGTTTGATTTGCATACTTTCTCAAATGCTTGCAAACCTGCAGCAATCCAATTGGAAACTGCGGATGCACTTCGGTCGTCATCCAAAGCCTGAAGGACTCGTGGATGTTGTCCGTTTCCACCAAAGCATCCATAGCCTCGGTACAGAACGGCAGGGACAAATGTATGTTTTGCAAAAGGACCCAACATCCAGCATTCATCGCTTCGGCGATCAAACGACGAGCGTGGAATTCTTGGCCTTGGCCCATTGATACTGATTTGAGTACTTGAACAAAGAAGAAAGATTTGGCCATTCTTTTAATTGAAATAGATTATTCAGTGCTATACGTCAGGTAGTATTTTTTTGGAATATATGTCAAGTGTAAAAATACATTCCGATAATAATCAATTTGAGCCGCATGACGTACAATTTGTGCCCCCATAGAAAAAAACCTCTTTTCTTCATGAGGTAACACTCACGTGTAATTTTTTGCTTAGCTAGAGCTGTAATCTGTGGACTAGGATCTGAGCCAATCGAGAGAATGCATATAAGCGGTGATCTGGGCTCTGATTCAAGCCACGTGGCTTCGAGGTCCAAAATTTTTGCTTCACCATATTCCTTGCCCAGAGAATCAATTACGTATTTTTTGGCCTGTGACAGAGTTCTATCGGGACTCCAGGATCTTATGAGCAAAAGTTTTCGGAAAACGTCGAGACTCTTCTCATAGCCACAGGGCAATTCTTCCTCCTCGGGTTTTTCTCTCTCGTACCACAGCCTCCATTCTCTCTCGCTAAACTCGATTTTCGTAAGTATTTCGGCGAATACCTCGAGTTTACCAATTTCTACGAGATTTAACCATGTTATGTCGAGAATCCATCTAAAAGGTTTCGGTGCAACGGCATTCAGATCCAGAGAAGCTCCGCCTTTTATGAAAGCCATAAACTCCGCATGAGTTATTTTGCCACAATGACAATCGATCTTCATTGCAAGCATAAGAGTAAAAAGTGACTTGTGCCTCTCGTAAAGACTTCGCAGAGTGAAAGCCCAAACTTCGTAAGTCAGGTGATTCAGTATGATCTCGATTCTTTCGGTTGTAATGGAACTTTTGGTTGACTTTGTGATGGAATTATCGAATATTGTTAAGAATTGCCTGAGCGAATTTTGATACATTGTATTAACGTTGCTCATCTCCACGATCAGGAAATAAAGTATCGATCCCCGTCTGGCAACAGCCCGAAATTCCTCGCGCGCAATTATTATCTTTTTTTCAGTCAGCGCTGAAACTTGTAGCTTCTCATTGACGGATTCGGCGGTTGATTTGGTCTCTTGCAAAACACCTATAAGTGCTTCATCGTCGACGAGAGCTCCTTCGGAAGAAGTTAATCGGTGAAGCAAAGTACTTTCCAATTCCTTCATGGATCGCTGATTCGTCATTACAGATTCGAACAGGGCGACTCGTTCAGCCTCAAGATCCGACTTTTCCATGAGGATAACGCGACCGAGTAGTTGATCCTCGAGGCCCTGCATCGTCACGGTGAAGTCGATTATCGATGTTTTCGCCGATATTTCCGGACTGTAAGCTGGATTAGGCAGTTTCGTCGTTATGTAGAGCATGAAACCCGGCATAACGTCACACTCTTTGTCGCCAACGATCACCTTCTCGATTGATCCAGATTTGATGAAATTCTTCTCAAGAACGTTGTCAATCACAGGATCCAGCTCTTCGGCAACGTCCTCTACGAGCAATGGGCGTCCCAGAGACAGACTGTCCTCCAAATGTGATCGAAAATATTTGTGATTCAAGGATGTTATCTGCAACTCGTTGCAACCCTCCTTGTTCTTTATCCACATCTTACCCTGACTTTGTGGATCGACCAGAAGTGGATAAGATGAGGATTTCGTGACTATCAGAGCATTCTGAACGGAAAGATCGTCATTCGGTAAGCCCTGAAGCGTCCACTCCGAAACCGTAGCGGAATCGACGAGCATACCGATTATATTGAGATCCTTGGTAAATGGAATCGTTCGGCTCGTCAAAATATTCATCCACGCTGTGACGAGACCGGATCTAAAGTATTGATTGTAAGGACCGCAGTAGGAAAGAAAACCCGTGGCCAGTAGAACATCACCGACCAATTTACCCAGTTGAATTTTGAACTCTCCGCTCTGTTCGGTCCAACGAATCTTCTCGCCACCGAGACCATTTATGAGAGCGGTCGCGGCGGTCATTTTGCGCAGACACACGTTAGCCGCGTCCGTCAATCGTTGCTTCTCCCAGACAGCAGCGTCGTATTGCTCCTTCACTGCTTGGAGCGCCATTTCTCTTTCGGAAAGTTCTCTTTCGGCACCCGTCAGATCCTCCATCGCCACCTTTAGTCTGGCTTCTTGTAGGGTGAGATTGGCTTTCAGTGGTAAAACTTCCTTGTTCACGGAATGGAAGAAGGCCATAGCTTTCGTCCACGATAACAGACCGGCCACATCACCACATACTCGCCGAGCGGTTTCCATGTTGTAATCCTCCATTTTGAAATACGGCTGTAACAATTCTACCATCTCGTTGTTAATAATATCCTTTGGATAATTCTGGAGCTGAAGGAGAAACGTCGTGCCCGCCATCATTTTGAGGGACTCGCCCCAGGAGGGTTTAGGACACAGAGCCGTTGGATCAGCTACAACCGGACTGATTTTACGCTGAAAAAGTATCAGCACGCAATCCATGATTCTCATGATCAAATGGGGTGGCCTTCCGAGCTTTCTAACCGTCGCGATGTGAGCTGGCTTTATGGTGTTCAGAGCAGCCTCCGCTTCTTCCAGGGCTGGTTTTGCCGCTTCCAACTTCTCTTCAGCCACCGCCTTTTCCTCCGCGATACATCCCACCAAAACTTCCGCTTTCTCTTTCACCTTTTGCACCTGGTTCTTGAAGGTCTCAGCTTGCATAGCGCGTTCTGTTACCTCGAGCAAAACCGTTTCCGCTTTCTCTGATGCTTGTACCAACTCTTGTTCCATCGCTGCCAAATCTCTCTTCAACAATTCTACGGATATCGAGGCTTCTTCAAGTTTTGCGAGTCCCGTGTCCATGCGCCTGGCTCCCTCGCCCAGTTCGTGTTGCTTGTTGCGATAGATGTTCTTGTAGCCTCCGATGAAGTTGAGATAAGACTTCGGTGTGACGTGAGTGGCTCGGCGGAATCTTTGGAAATATTCCGCCGATGTTTCGGCAACAACGTCTTGTATCGAACCCAAGGCGTTAACCAGGTGAGTCTTCACCTCCGAGCTGCAGGCAATCTCGAAGTCGTGAAGGAAGTGATGAGCCACGAGAACGAGAGCGTCACGTGGCCAAGGTTGAAACCAATCGATCGTGCAACCGGAAATCAAAGCGGGAAAGCGTTGTGCGCGATTGCGAAATTTCTCACCTACCGGTGAAAAACAAAAGACTACGTGAAGATTCTGGCAGGTCCTCTGCAGAAAGTACTCCATCACGAGTTCATTGTTGAGCGTTCTTTTGGGATTTTCTCGCTTCATCGTTGGCGTCAGTTCGGATATTATTTCCGCCTGTTCGTCCCGTGTAAAGAGATTGCTTATCACGCCGGAACTTAGGATGTTGTTGAGATACTCGAGGAAACATTCCTCTTTTATGTCCAAATCGGTGAATATGAAGGTCGTACCTTTTCCCTGGCCACCGCACGAGCGATACAAAAATTTGAGATCTTCTAAAAAATTTGCCACGTTGTAGGATCTTGTTAGAGTTATTTGGAAGGTTTTATAGCCCGCTATAAACGAAGACAGTTTCGTCAGACTCTGCTTTCCCGAGCCACCCACACCCACGAGCATCACGTTCCCACGCGGGTGTCTTATCACTCGTGATATCTTCACCAGGTGCAGCATAGCGTCCGGAAAAAAGACCAGGTCCATTCCGGCTCCCCTTTGCATCTCGTTAAACTGCGAGAGGAACATTTCTAGTCGATCGCGCAAAACTTGATGATCGTAAACTGGCTCGTAAACTTTCGGTAATTCCATGTCCGCATCTTCGCCCTCTTCGCCAGTCGGTTCCGGAGCGTCCCTGTGAAAATTTTACAACGCGTTTAATTCTTTATGAATATATACCTTTTATGTAAATCACTTTAGCTCATTACAATTCCAAGCTTTGATCTTGTTGTAAGTCTGTTTGTATTACATATGAGTTAGCGAGCAAATAATCAAAATTCGCATAGTGACCTGCAGACAGAAAAGTTCTTGTCATCAGCTGATTCTATTGTAAATGAGATTTAAGGGGGGTGATACCTTTAGGCGAGGAAAAAATGTGCCGATTTTCATGATTTTTTTTAAAGGAAAGATTTATTCACCATTTTTGAGACATAGGGTACGTTTGATTACTACTTCTGGTATAATTACTACTTCTGGCATAAAAATACATGGTATTTTTTTCGTTAATCTTTTAAAAGAGCGGAGGTATAGCACGGTCTTCTAAACTGCATTTTCAAAACTGGCGTGACGTATACTAAAAAACTAATTGACCGATTCTAATGAAATTTTGTATAAGTATTTTGGATCGTATTGTCTAAAACAAAATTCTAGATGTTTTTAAAAATTGAAAAAGTATTTCTATTGAAAAATATAGCCATTTTTATCGGAAAATTCTATCTTCTTGTTTCAAAGCCTACCATTTAATCGATTTTCAACATTTTTCACTTTTTCTTGGTTGATATTCTGTGTATGAGTGTTAATGAAAGAAAAATCTTTGTTGGTTTTTTCCAGATTAATCCCGCCGATGCTGCGCGTTACCCCGTCTGACTTTGTCCACCGCACTCCGCTCCATTTTTAAAGATTAATTTAAAAAATATCGCGCAACAGCGAAAAGTAGTAATAAAATATGGCTAAAATTTAAAAATGGCGAAGAAATCTTTTCTTTTGAAAAAAATTATGAGAAGCAGCTATTTTTTCCTCGCCTAAAGGGATTTCTTCCCTCAAGATTCTTGGCCTGTTGGAACAATATTCTTATTGTCAATCATACTAATCTTTGACTAAAAAAAGAACAAATGCTCCATTATAATTTACAGGAAAACCTCTTCTATTTTCCTCTTGTGATGTCAGAGCCAAGCACTACACGAAATTCTCATAATTACGTCATGTCCGTTCGTTCGTTTGGCTGTCACAGTTTCGTAGCTCTCACAAATTGCGACCAATTGTATTGAAATTTAGCAGGCGGACGGTTTAAATAAATGCAATGTCGTGTGTGGCAATAGGGGATCAATTTAAATACATTTTTCAAACATTTTTCCCATAAGTACAACATGTCGACGGAAAAACGATTTTCGCCTACTCTATCGAGTAGAGTATCATTGGATGCAGCATCTAAAAGCTTATTCAACGCTATCGGAACGAAAAATCTCATCATTCGAGTCGCGTGCTGTGAGCTTTCAAAATCGTTAGTGGCTTGCATCTCCCCTGTATGGTTTAAACGCTTTGACTTCGAGTTTTTCAATAACCGAAACAAACCCCAACAGGCCAAAGGAATTTACTTGTAAGTGAAGTTTCATTGTCATTGTACATGTAGTTCTCGTTCGAGATGATTATAATAACGCAGTACAGCTACTTTTCACACGATGATGCCACGACTTCGGGGCTAATTTTTGTTTTCTTTTTGTAGTGGACGCCTCCCTAGGCATCGCTATGACAACTATACTTTATATAGTTCAAAGCCAATAATAAATGTTTAACAATCCTACCAAGTGACTGCAATATTGTAGACTGGTGGGCTACTTGTAGGGTGGTTGTAATAATTTAAGCCGACACCTATTCATATAAATATAATCGAACTTCACTTGAAGGTGATTTCATTTGATTTGTTACCCATATATTGTAAGCCTCGTTCTCGAGATTACAACGTAGATGTTTAACCGTTTTTCTGCAGTGGTTCGTCGTTAGGTGACATTTAATATTTTTCTTTATTATGCCACTAACCAACGGTTGGAATTCGATAGAAAAATTCGCAAAAATCTTTGATTCTTCTGATTACACCTCGCCTTCTTGATAGTACTTATATCGCCCCCTTTTGCCAGCGCTGTCGACGTCGCTACATGTTTCGCAATGTAAGCCCTATATTCATATGTCAGTGAAGTTGGCATATTTTTTTCTAGCAGATAAAAAATAATCGAGAGTTATTTTCACATGCAGCCAAGTTCTATAGCTTCTGATACGTCTTGGCGCTAGTTCTGGTGACTTGACAGAAAAGAGAGATTAAGGAGGTACGGTGATGACCACGCTAGTGAACTAAGAGTCTATTTTCCGTCATAATACCGCTACATTTTCGACATATGTGTGTGGCCCATTTTTCGAGAAATATTTTTTAAGTATTGAATTTCAAGCTACTTATTATTTTTATAATATGAGAACAAACGTAATAATCTACTACTCGACTTCAGTAGTACGCCATATCGTCGACTTTTAGCATCGTCGCATTTTCGATAGCTGTCATCGGTCTCACGCGCTCGGCTCATTATTTTTTGTAGCCAGTAAACATGGAGAATGAAAATAAGTACTGCAGAAGTTTATCAAGAGAGTAACAGGATTGTACCTGAAGTCAAGTTTAGAGACAAAGGTAGATTCTGCCGGACAAGAATTAGAGAATGAAAAGATGATATTGCGAATGCAAATGAAAAACGTCGCGTTGACGTTAACCTCAATGTCTAATGTTCAATCTGTCCAAAGTCAAAACATATTTCATCGATTGTTATGTTATTTCTCCCTTTCCCAATTTGCAGATATAAAAACGAACGTTCATTTTATACGACAGTTCTTCCATGCTGAATTTACATATAAATGCGTTGTATGCATGTCGCCAGAAAGATTGAGATGCCTTAGCTATACATAAAAGAACTTTGAGTAAATATCGACGAAAGGCCTTCTATAATCGATTAAAAAACGTACGGCTTCACACAATCATATTCTTAATTCGCGTTGAAAATATCCGATAGACGAATCAAATTCGCGCGGGTATCTGGCGTTGCCACACTTCGAGCAAGATGGCTGCGGTTACGTCACGAGACGTCTCTCTCTCCGAATACTTTGGTTTTTTGCGACTTTATTTCTAAATTTATTGCTTATTTCTGCGGTGAACTTTCCACTTCAAGTTGCCTTATTGATCACAACGAACCAACGAACGCAACCGTCAGTTTTTTTACGCGTGTCTTGGCTCCAAGTAGTACAAACAAATCGATATTTGAGCGGGCAGGCACATTTTGTCGTCCATGTGTGACTAATTCATCAACTTTAACAGTTAATAACTCGGAAACTGTATTGTAAATCGGGCTTTTATCTTGGACTCGCTCCAATCACCGTACCTCCTTAAAACAACGATCTGCTGACTTCCCGTAGCAGATCGTTTTCCAGAAAATCAGACATGACCGGGAGTTCTTCTCACAACTTTACAGTTCTGTAGTTCCCAATACTTGCAAGTGATAGATTTCACGACTTGACTAAAAAAAGCGTCAATGGACAAAACAATCCGGAAACTTCCCATAGCAATATGTCGGTGCAAATATGTGGGTCTGGGTTATTTCGATGTGGCACATTATAGGTCACGTATTCGTTGATGCATCTGAGAAGAGTTCTAACTTCTAGTTATTTTCAAATAATTATTAACAATTTTTATCAGCATCTGAACTATAAAAGTGTGATATGCTGGTGCATATGCATGAGTTCTAGGCTCTTTCTCATCGCTGCGTCATAGGTCCAATACCTCCCGATGTATTCAGGAAGAGTATTGGCTTCTAGCGATTTTCGAATAACTGTTATCAATTTTACTCCGCACCTCCACTATACAAGTACGATATGCTGATGAATACACATGAGTTCTAGGTACTGTCTGGCCCTGAACTCACGCTTATACACTAGCCAGTCCTGGATTTGCCAATAGGCCGTATAAGCAGCTGCCTGGGGGGCGGTAAACTTTAGTGGGCAGCGGATTTTAGAGGCGCCTAAAAAGGCCTGGGTCGAAAAAATAGGCTTTTTGGGATTTTTTTTCTTCATAAAAACTACAAAATAAATCGAGATTACAAAAAGGGTTTTTATCATGCATATCAGTGACTGTATACAATAATTTTTTTGAAGCGATTAAACTCAAAATGGCTGCTGTGCAGCGTTTTTGCGATGACGTCTCCGTTTTTCCAGGGTCCACGGCCGGACAAACAGCCCCTGTAATTTTTGAATTATAATGAGCCCATGATTTTTTTTCGATTCTATATAATAACTGCTACAGAAGTACGTAGGATTTTTTCGATATATTGATTTGTGGCCAAATGGCGCACTTCTAAAGTGGGAAGTGAAAAATTTGCCTAAAGAATCGTCAGATAATTGTTAATAACAAATGAACTATGCAATATAAAAAAATCCTACGTATTTCTATAGACAATGTATTTTTCAATATATATTCAATATTTAAATTGAATCGGTTGAAAATCGTCGGAGTTATGTTTCCGGCCAACTTAAAAAATGCAGTTTTGAGTAAACGCGTTTGAAGTTTTGAACAGTAGAAAATCATGAACAATTTTGTAATACCTTTAATCTGCGATGCCTGCGCCATACAATTGCCCTTCCAGATGATCGTCCTGCTTTTGCATTTCTTTTCTCCTGTATCTTGAAGCGATCCCTGCCTTTTTTACCCATTCAGACAGCGATCTCTTTGCAATCTTTATGCACTGTTTGTCGATCTCTAGGCACATTTCGTAGCTGTTCGGGCCGATTTCCAAGTTCATTGCCTCCATTATGTGCAACATAGAAGAAAACCCGTCATTGTACACACAAAACGCAATATCCGTAGCTACATCCAAGACTGTTTTACCACTCGAAATGGATTTCGGGGCCAATTCCCACACAGCCGATTCGAAGCTTTCGTTACTATTTTGTGTGTAACCACCGATGCATCGAGTTAGAAGATCTTCACTGGTCAGTTCTTCATAGACTGGTTTGATACCTTTCATAGACTTCAATTGGAAGAGGTGCATGATTTTCTGCTTGATTTTCTGCCCACTCCGCATATTCTACGGTATCTTTTTTTTTGGCCAAACACTCACACGCCTTACAGTATTTTGATTTCACTACACAATCAACGATTTTTCCACGGTTATTGCCAATAACAGTCACTAATCCATACAAAGACGTAAATCCACGTTTTCTCCACGAACCATCGCCTGATACTACAATTCCATTTTCTCGATTTTCAATAGAAAAGGTTTTATCTTCTTCCGCAGCTCTCATCATGCTGTTCTTGCAAACTAGATTGGTCGCAGTGGACATTCTTTTGACAACCTTATCGTAGAATGAGTGAAAGGTGGACTGAGGTAATTCGATGAATATTCTAACTCTAATAATAACTCCAATAATAACTCATTATCGTAGAATGAGTGAAAGGTAGACCGAGGTAATTCCATGAATGCACAGAATTGTCTTACTCCGTGCCAACTAACTGCAAGCAATCGCATGGCAATTACGATTCTACGGTTGATTTCATAGCCTTTGTTAACAAATGAACAAATCGGTATCTCAGTCTTTCCACAATTCTCATGGGATACTACTAGTTTGAATCCCAAACTGCGCTTGCCACTTCCAGCAAATTTCACTTCCGATTGGCATACCTTACAAACGACAACGTTCGAAATAGCCGAAAATACTGCAATAAAGTTTATGATACGATAACAAAATGCTGGATTCACTTCGATATCATACAGATCTTTCGATTGCTTCAGTTTTTTTGCAGATGTACTGGCACTGAAGTCATCTGGTGCTTCTAACTCATGGCGATTCAATGGTCTTCTTCGGAGATGTTTTTGGTCTCTTGCTGTTGCCAGATGCCGTTTTTCCTCCTTTCTTCCCACTGTACACCAATTTGTCACTCATTGTAAAAACAAATAAATAACTACACAGGGAAAAAGAAATGAAAGTTCACAGAAGTATCGAGAAAAATGAGTGCTTATCGACTAGCGTCCTTCTCAAATGCTTGGCTATGCCTAACTGACTGTAACAGACGTTCGACAAGTTTAAACGTGTCTAGACTAGTCAGGAAATAAATGATTTCAATAACATCTGCCGTATACCTGCTCTAGTCCCCTAAAGTACCTTCCCTCGAGCGCTTACAGAAGGAGCTGGCTGCGGACCAGGCGGTCTTGTACTAAAATTCGAAAACCGAGTACTTAGAGACTTTTCCCAGCCATAATCTTTTTGGACATCAGTTTTGAGGTCCTAGGGGACCACGAAAAAATTGATTTTTCGAAAATTCTAGAGTGGCCTAACCCCTTAAGATAGGAGGGGCGGCACGAAGTCATGTGGTCTATCCTTAAGAGAAGTATAAATCCGGCATTGACAACAGCACATCATACGTGTATATTTCGTATGCTAATTGGGAACTATAGAGTTTAAGTATAAACGAGAAGAACTAACAGTAGTTTATGAATTGCTGGAAAATAATCTGCTACGGGAAGTGCGGAGAAAATTTTTGCGATTATGGAGAATTACTGTGACACGGTCGGCAGGCCTTTTTCTGATAGGCTTCGTGGCTTCACGATGCATATCGCTATCATCGGCCCGGCCTGCTATCTGACGAAGATTGTTTGCCAGAGGGTGTGTCAATAATTAGCAGGGGGATGTCGATAGCGAGGTTGATGGTTTAAAAGTGATAGTGTAATCTACTACAAGAGATTGGAAGACGGGATCCCAAGGTTAGACAAGGCAGTCCGAAAGTACAAGTAAACCACAAGCCTTGCTACTGATTTAATTCTATCCGCGAGCTTTTGTCCAAATAAGGAAGGATCAGGTTGTTTCTTTCACATAAAACTGTTTGCACTTTTTATCAAAGGGCTAAACCACGAAAGCTCATCGACTCGCCATCGCTTTGTGATGTGCCGCTGCCATCGATTTTTCTGCATCGAGAAATAGTTCGAGCAACTTTTTTTTTCGCCTTTGGCTCATTTTTATCATTCGGTATAACTGTTATAGCTGCGCCGATCAAGTATTGCGAACGCATGAAGGGTTCATCACGTCTGATCGCCTTCTTGGTCATCAGCTATGTAACTTCAGGATTTATTTTCGAAGCTTCCAAGTAGTACCCTTCTCTTGCGTATATTTTAGGGCTTGCATTCGAATATTCGAATTATTCGAAGAGTAAACTACTACGAATATTCGAATACAAAAATGTCGATATTCTAATATTCGGTCGATTTCCTTACCACCAAACTCCAATGTATCCAAAATACAATTGCAAAGCACGTTCAAACAAAATTGCGTCGTGTGCGCGCGGGCGGTTGCCGCGGCAGAATTCGTCAGAACTTGGGAGCGCTTGGAAACACTTGGAGGATTAGTGCTTCGTGGTTGCGTCGGTCTTTCGGCCATTTTAGTTTTCGCATTTGTTTATCATTTGCGAGCAAACGCCGTTGTGGTTATAATTTTTATAGCTTATAGTGAGGTTTTGATTTTGTTGAGTGCGTTTTGTGTACCTGCTTGTCTATCTATTATCCAGTTAAGGCAGTAGACTGGTCCAGAAATTTGACAAAATCGATTTTTTTTCTTCATTCTATTATTCCTTAGACCTTTCTTAATACACTCGTGAAAACCGTTTATTGATATTTAAAAAATTAGCAGAGTAATAGAAATTATAACCAATTATAAGCAGGAAGTCACCAAACACGATAAAAAAGATCGTAATAGAAAAAAGGGAGCAATTAAAGAGGGATCTGAAGAAAGAATTGAAGAAATTGAAGGACAACGACAGCAATTTTCCGTCTCTCTAGATGAATGGACTTCAGCTCGCAATCGACGTTACATGAACGTCAACGTTCATTGTCTAAACTTTGAAAGCAAGAGCTTTAGGAATTTGGGATTAGCGAGAATAACTGGCCGGGCAACAGGGAAACGTGGTACTGAGATTTTGAGAGATAAACTAGCATATTTTAGTTTTAAGGCTTTCACGGCTCTTTATGTAATGAGAAGAGTATGTGGCTTCCGGATGGAGGCCGTGTTGAGGATCAGCGTTGTGCCGACGTTTCGCAAACGTTACAGTCTGTATCATCAGGGCTGAGAGCTCCGATACTGTATCTCCTATACTGAGTATCGGAGCTCTCAGCCCTGATGATGCAGACTGTAACGTTTGCGAAACGTCGGCCCAACGCTGATCCTCAACACGGCCTCCATCCAGAAGCCACATATTCTTCTCAAACTAGCATATTATTATCTATCCCTGGAAGAGGACGTAGCATGCATAGTGACTGACGGGGCAAGCGTGATGTGTGCTATGGGTGCACAAGTACCTTCGTACCATCAATTATGTTTCGCACATGGTATCCCATATGAGGTGTTGGATGTTATTTACAAAAATAAACAGAACAACCAAGAAGATGCATGTGAAAACTGCAGGAAACACAGAGCAGTTAGAAGAAGATGACGATTCTGACGATGATGGCGGAGAAGAAGGTGGGTTTGTAGTTGAGCAATATCTGAACAGGAACCTCCATGTATATAGGGATTTGAATCCAAATAAACGTTATAGACAAAGTGCGAAAAATAGTTAACATTGGTCGGAAAGCACCCACTAAGAACGAGTTTCTCAATAACTATCTTCCGGAAGAACAGAACAAAATGGGCTTGATCCTAGACTAAAACGAGATGGAGTAGCTTGGCGGATATGGTCACAAGATTTTTTACCCTATAAAACTCTATTATGAAGACTCTTATCGATCTAAAGGAAGAAATCACGTTTAGTTCGACTGAATCGGCTTCACTGCAGGTTGTCCACTTCTCTCAACATTGTAAGGGCAACGGTAGAGGCGCTTTGTCAAGCAAATGCAAATCTGCTCACAGCAGAAACCGCCCTGCAATTCATGGTTGTGAAACTTCAAGCGACAAACAGTTTTACGAGTGACCGGCTACTGGAGGCTCTAAAAAACAGGATTGCGAAGAGACGTCTATCAAACGTAGTCTGTACGTTAAAATATCTACACATTCCCAGCAAACATTATACAGAGCCACCTTCGAACATCTTTTCGTCTCCAGGAAACGACACAATTACTAGAGTAATAATGAAGATCAATGAAAGATACTTTTGTAAAAAAACATGACTCTGATATTGATGAGGATGACATAGCCTTAATTCATCTCCAACAACAGCTGCGAAATAAGGGAACGCAAGAAACAGACGAATCTGAAATAAGTTTCAAAGAACAACTAAAAAGAAAGATCATTGACACCGTTTCAGCAACTGCTTCTACATCTACCGCTAATTTATCAGACAGCGAAGAATTGGAAACTTCAATCCGAATGCAAATGGCGCTGTTTGATAAAAGAGGCCAGAGACAAGAATCTTTGCGCCAAGCATACGACTTTCTGCTGTACATATCACCTACAAGTGTAGAGTGTGAAAGGATGTTTTCATCCACGAAATACGTTTGCAACCATCTGAGATGTTCCTTAAAGGATGATTCCATGGACGCTCTAAGTTTCCTTAGGTCTCACTACCAAGGAAAACGTTAAAAAACGAAAGAACCGAAGTTTGATGTTAGGATTTAATACGCATTTCATGTGCGTTACTTTGATTTGCTGATCTTATATTAATAGTTAATCGTAAGATATCGTCTTCACATTTTATTGTACTAACCACTCCCTGGTGATAACTTATTTCTTTGATTAAACTCTTTAAATTATTGCATTTTGGTGCGGTGATATTACAAACTGTTGCTATGAGGTTGCTATTAGACAAATATGAGGTTGCTATTAGAATAAGTGGGTATTGACTTTCTTCTAACTTCTAGTGTGATGTTACATAACAGATTTTATGGTGTTACTTGTTTTTATTTTGTTGATTTTATTATAGATATTATTACAATACTCTGATCTTCATTTTAAAAGACAGTTGGTTGTGTGTTGTTTGTGTGTACTTTGTATTAATCCCCTTCGCCTCTTATGGCGGCACTACTCATTCCACACTTTGTAAGACTGCGTATAGGGCCATTAAGGCGATGTAGAAGATGTACCGCATGACATATGAGTGCGAGAGAGATAGCTGAAATTTTAGAACAGAGATTTCTCAGAGATTAATCATATTTAAGGAAAAAGGAAATCATCAAGCTATGCGTCAGGGAATTTTCCAGACCCTCATTCTTTGTTTTTCCTAAAAAATCAACCATCGATGAGTAAATAGGGTTGAAGAATTGGTGAGGTTATGTTGACTTTGTACATGCCCTTAAACAGTCCAATTCCAATTTATTCTTTCATTTTTTTTGTTCACTGAAACTATACTCATAATGTAAAAATTGGCAAATAAAGCCTGATTATTTTTTTATTTCAAGTTTTACTTGCACAGCCTTTTCGGCTTTTTACAAGGCTCCACTTATATGTCCACCGCCCTACACTTGTTCTTTCTCTCCATCATCCCCCCTCCCCAATGCGGCCGCAGCCGACTTCCCCCTCTGTATTATATTCATCATGACATTTCTGTCATGGGTATAGGGAAACTGCGGAAAACCTATACCAATACAGCCGGTCACGAATCGCTTCCCAGCCTCGGAGCTAGTCGCGTTTCGTCGAGAAATAGCTCACAGGCTACAGCCATACCCATCCGACACACACACGTACCGGTCCGTGTGCGCGACATCTGTGTACAACTGGAGCTACGTCACGCCTGTGTTTTTATTTCTCGACGAAACTACGAGACGGTGATTCGAACCCGCGACCTTCCGATGTGTTGATTTCAGAGGCAGGTACGCTAACCACTAGACCAACACATCGGTTGATAAAGCCTGATTATTAAAACAGCCTTTTTTCTACTATTCGAATAATACCCGAAAAAATATGAATATTCGAATAACAATATGTTCGAATATTTGCAAGCTCTAACATTTTCGAAGGAGATTTTTCATTCTCCTCTTTTTATTCCATTTGCAATACGCTTTCTTGATTATGTTTCCGTATACGTGAACCGGTACTCTTATGGAGTGGGTGGATTTTTCGCGGTTATTCTTGCCCCTTTCTATCCATAGTTTCACTTCACTGCGAAAAATTAATATTCTGACCTAGACGACCGCATGCAACGGTGGTCAAACATGTTTCCCTCGTCCGCCAATGTTTTGGCCGAAAGCGAGACGAATTTCTCTATCAATTTTTTCCACTTTTTCAAAAGTTTGTGTGGTGATTTTGTTCTTTTATATTTTTCAATAAAAAAATTAATTTCGATAATACTTTGTTCTGAATACTGTAATACTGCATCACCAACGTGCCCGAAACATGACGCTGGAGCTGGCAGACGGGCGCCCCCCGAACTCAATACATTTTAAGCGTGACTCTACGCACTCGGGTCACACCACTTACCCGCACGGAAATGAGCCGAATCTATCTGACTGGAGGATGTAACGTTTTTTTTTTGTTACTTAACAAAGTAGTCACTGGGATGAATCATGAGTCGATCGTTTCGTGTATTTATATAGAGTAAGCATGTAACTCGTCAAGTCTCTATTGTCATGCGTGTTGACGGCAGACGACTTTGAACAAAAATTTCGTTCGAGTACAGAGACCCCAATAGCGGATAACTTTTTTTTTGTTACTTAACAAAAACCGTCACCGGAATGAAACGTAGGGGGATCGATTTGGCTAAATATAAAATAATCACGTGAATAGAAAAAGTCTCTATTGTCATGCGTGTTGGCAGCAGACGAGGTTTTGTGAGATTTTTCGTGCAAGTTAGAAGAACAGATTCGCGAATAACAATTTTTCAGGTAATTCAGAAAAGTCGTTCCCGGGATGAAACATAGAGCGATCGGTTCAGCGTATCATAAAGAATGAGCATGTAAAAAGAAGAGGCGCTGTTGCATTGCGTGTTGGCAGCAGCCGGCCCTTTATGAATTTTATTGTGCCGGTAACGCGACCCGATTCGCGATAAATTAAGATCGTTATATTTTTTTTTGCAAAAATAAAATTGGGTCATTATGCATAAGTGAGGCACCATCCCGATTTCGATGGCAACAGTTTTTTTTGCCTAAACTGCTTTAATTGTTCACCGTTAATGATATTTTGGCGGGGGAGACTGACATTTTTCATTAATTACATAAGTTATGCGGATTTTTAAGTTTCCGAAAATACGTGGTGCCCGGAATTCCAATACGTGTCGGAGGGTATGACCACGAATAGAGCACACACACACACACACAGCACTCAAACAAACCGAAACAAATCCAAATCCACACACAGCACACAGAACCCAAACACACACGCGCACACACACACACAAACACACACGCACGCGCGCGCGCGCGCACACGCATACACACACACACACAGCACCCAAACAAACCGAAACAAATCCAAATCCACACACAGCACACAGAACCCAAACACACACACACACACACACACACACACACACACACACACACAGCACCCAAACAAACCGAAACAAATCCAAATCCACACACAGCACACAGAACCCAAACACACACACACACACACACACACACACACACACACACACACACACACACACACACACACACACACACACGCACGCACGCACGCACGCACGCACGCACGCACGCACGCACGCACACACACAAAAATTATTTTTGTAAAAAATTATTAAATTAATTAAAATTATATAGGTAGCCAAATCACTAGCCTCTTGGATTTCATTTTGTGAAAAATTATTAAATTAATTAAAATTTTATAGGTAGCCAAATCACTAGCCTCTTGGATTTCATTTTGTGAAAAATTATTAAATTAATTAAAATTATATAGGTAGCCAACTCACTAGCTTCCTGGATTTCACGAAGGGCAAGTCGAACGTCCACGGTGAAATCCGAAAGCTCGCCAGCTCCATGAGCACTTCGTACAAACGGGTGCTTAGGATGGAGGAAGAAGCAGACAAGAGGGTGGCGGGCATAGCACCGGCACCAACGAACGCTGCCTCGACACAGACGACACCGAAAACCTTCGCCTCTGTGGTGACCACGCCAAAAATCCACGCGGAGAAGAAGAAGCGCACTCCGCCCCCGACAGAAATCCGCAAGCCCAAGAGGAAAAAGAAAGTACGAGAGGAACCACCTCCGGAACCTCCCAAAGACAACGGGAACTCGACCAAGAAGGCTACCAGTGCTGACTGGAAGCAAGTGCAAAGGAAACCGCGAAGAAAGCCGCGCAAGGAGCCTGCACTTCCCAATGCACTGATCATCAAGCGGAAAGGAGATCTCAGCTATGCTGCGATCCTCTCTAAGATGAAGAAGGATGAAAAATTAAAGGAGGTGGGACAAAGTGTCTCGAAAATACGTCGAACGATGGGGGGTGACATTATCCTCGTCTTCGATAAAGTAAGTCAAGACAAAACCGCCGAGTTTTCTACGGCTATCGAGACGGCCGTCGGCGAAGAAGTGGCAATAAAAAGCAGGGTGCAGCGCACTACGACCGAAATCAAAGACCCGGCCGAAGATACGACGAAGCAGGAGATCTGCGAAGCCCTCCAGGACGTCTTAGGCGAGAACGCCTTGGCGGAAGCTGAAGCTGTCAAATCTACCCGGAAAGCGTACAGTGGCACCCTAACAGCGACGGTGACACTACCTGCCTCGGTAGCGAAAAAGGCTACCAATATAGGGAAAGTTCGAGTTGGCTGGGCAGTCTGTTGAATCCGAGAGATAGTGAAGCCAACTAAGTGCTTCAAGTGCTGGCACTATGGGCATCTGTCTAGCCGTTGCAAAAGCACGGTGGACAGATTGAAGTGCTGTATCAAATGCGGTGGCGAAGGTCCTAAGGCCGAAAAGTGCGCTGCAGAGCCCCGCTGTGCTCTGTGTAGCGGCAAAGAGGATGACGATGCTTGCAAGCATGTGGCAGGAAGCTTCAAATGCCCAGCATATAAGAAGGCCTACCAGACGCTCATCCGAAAGCGAGAATGAGAGTACTGCAAGTGAATCTTAATCACTGTGAAGCGGCACAGGATCTGCTTATGCAGACTGTGCGGGAGCACAAGGCTGACGTGGTGATCATCTCGGAGCTATACAGAAACCTCGACCACCATTCCTGGGTAGCGGATAAAGCTGGCAAAAGCTGCTATCTGGGCCTGCGGCGAGTACCCATTCTAAGACATTTCAAAGAGACTGGAAGACGGCTTTGTTAGGGCGAAAATAAACGGCGCTCACATCTTCAGCTGCTACATGCCACCGAGCATAACACTGGAGAACTTTGAAGAAAGTCTGGACCGGCTAGTAAAAGATGCCATGGATCGGACTCCACATACGATTGCGGGTGACTTCAATGCCTGGGCTCTGGACTGGGGCAGTAAAAAGACGGACAAAAGAGGTCAGGCACTCGTGGAAGCAGTGTCCGTACTGAACCTAGTTCTGCTCAACGATGACAAGGTACCAACGTACTGCAAGGGAGATGCCTCCTCGATGATAGACCTCACCTTCGTCAGTGGTGGACTCGCTAACGGCAGAACACGCTGGCAGGTATCGGGAATCTATACACATTTTAGTTTTAAGGCTTTCACGGCTCTTTATGTAATGAGAAGAGTATGTGACTTCCGGATGGAGGCCGTGTTGAGGATCAGCGTTGTGCCGACGTTTCGCAAACGTTACAGTCTGCATCATCAGGGCTGAGAGCTCCGATACTGAAGCTCTCGTGTCTCAGGTATTCCTTATATAGTTGCAGTCATCGTTCCGGATCGCTGCACCAGCCAATCAGATGTTTTAATTGATCAGCTGGTCAATTAAAAAACCGGGAGGACGGTGTGCCAAATAGGATTGACGTGATATCCTCCATCTCTGTTTAGATTGTCCGGATGTTCGTAGGCCTCAACAACTCAGATATCCAAAACTCCCGGGATTTTGTGAACAAGATCCGGACTATCAAGGTACAACCAGAAGACATTTTAGTGAGTTTCGATGTTGTATCCCTGGTTACAAACGTCCCAACCAATGAAACCCTAAGCATAGTTAAAAATTCCATAAAAGTTGCCCCTAACCTACTGCCCCTCATCGAACATTGCCTAAACTCTACATATTTCCAATTTCAATCCCAGTTTTATGAACAAACTTCAGGCGCAGCCATGGGTTCCCCTATTTCCCCTATCATCGCCAATATCTTTATGGAGAACTTCGAGAACAGAATTCTGCAAGAAGCTTCCCTCAAGCCCTCCACCTGGTTCCGATATGTCGATGACACCTGCGTCATTTGGAGTCACGGCAAAGAAAACCTCAATCATTTCTTAACCTTCCTCAACTCCCAGCACCCCAATATTCAACTCACCATGGAGATAGAACAGGAAAATCAAATCCCTTTTCTGGATGTACTGGTTCAACGGAAAAGCGATGGCACTTTGGGCCATAAAGTTTACCGGAAGCCACCGCATACGGATAGATACCTCCATGCTACGTCCCATCATCGCCCTTCCTAAAAACAGTCGGTCATAAGCTCTCTGGTCTACAGAGCTCTAGCGATCTCCGAACCAGACTCCTTGGAGGTTGAACTAAAACACCTACGAAAAGCTTTAGGAGACAATGGCTACAAGTCAGGCAATATCGAAAGAACGATCAAAAATCTAAAAAGAAAAATAGCTGATCCAAAAACGGTTACAGCACCTGATGGGGAGAATGAAGGACAAATAACCGCAACAACTTCCCTTCCATACCTTGAGGGCATAACCGATCGCATAGGGAGGGTCCTTGGAAAACATAACGTGCGAGTCATCTTCAAACCTCAGAAGAAACTAGCACAAGTGATTCCGAGTGCAAAAGACCAAAGACCAGCATTAAGTGCACCAGGAGCATACAAGATACCCTGTTTATGCGGTAAAGTGTACATAGGAGAAACCGGGATCAAATATGGCCATATTACACAATCAGCGCTGGCCGAACATTGGATGGAGACTGGTCATGCCATCCAGTTCGACAAAGCCCAAAGTCTGGCCCCATCAAACAGCGGTTTTTTAATTGACCAGCTGATCAATTAAAACATCTGATTGGCTGGTGCAGCGATCCGGAACGATGACTGCAACTATATAAGGAATACCTGAGACACGAGAGCTTCAGTATCGGAGCTCTCAGCCCTGATGATGCAGACTGTAACGTTTGCGAAACGTCGGCACAACGCTGATCCTCAACACGGCCTCCATCCGGAAGCCACATACTCTTCTCAATCAATACACATAGTGACCATTGCGCCATCACATGGGAAGTGTCGAGGCAGCAGCGAAAGCGACGGACGTTAGGTGGTTCCAAGGTCCTGGGCTGGAAAACAAACATGTTCGACAAAGATTCGTTTTACGAGGCCTTGGACGGCAGTGAAATGGAAATCCACAACCAAAATGCGGAGACTAAAGCCCAAGAACTGATGAAAAGGGTAGCAAGGGCCTGTGATGCTACGATGCCGAGAAGACGGGAAGGAAACCATCACCCCCCTATGTATTGGCGGAACGATACGATTGCTGGGCTACGACGCGAAACTAACCGAACGAGGAGTGTAGTCCAAAGAGCTAGGGGCAAGGATTCGCAACAAGCACTAGAGCGAAGCACAAGGCGACAGGAACTGCGCTGGCTAAGGCAATCAAGCGAAGCAAAAGGCAAAGCTGGATCGAGCTACTCGGTGAGTCGAAGGTGACCCCTGGAGCAGGCCTCACAAGGTAGTCATGACCTGTCTGAAAGGGCAGTCAAGTCAACAACCTACCTACCCAGACCAGCTCAGGAGGATAGTGTCCACTCTCTTCCCCCAACAAGAGGAACTCAACCATCAAGTGGAAGTTGAGAACATTGAAGCTATCCCGCCTGTTACGCAAGAGGAGCTGCTCCGATCGTGCAGAAAGGTGGGCAGAAGGCACCGGGAATGGATGGCATCCCGAACATCGCTATTAAAGCAGCCGTCAAAGAAGCTCCCGCATTGTTCATAGAAATGTACAATGCATACCTCAGGGAAGGCAAATTTCCTGATCCATGGAAATGGCAGCGACTTGTTCTCTTGCCAAAGAGCAAAAAACCGCCGGACGATCCATCGTCATATTGTCCGTTGTGCATGTTGGACACCGCAGGAAAAATCCTGGAGAGAATTGTCCACAATCGGGTAGAAGCCGCTATCGGGAATTCCCTAGCAGTCAATCTGTACGGCTTCTGTAAGTCCAGATCGACTCTAGACGCGATAAGCCACGTGGTCACCACCCTGCTAAAAATGTCCGATTGAATATTATTAACCATCATAGGAATAATGCATAATTCTCATGATATCCTTTCGGACCTATCTCGCTATCCCTTGGTGGTGCATAAATATTGGTTTGTTTCGAATATAAACCAATGTTCTGTGTTATAAATGTGAAGTTCGTCATTGCTACTTTATGAATTTGAATAGATTTCTATGCGATCCGTTGTATTCTATCAGATGCATACCCTAGCCACGGTTTATTTGTATATGATTTCTTTGTCATTCAGATACCAATTGAATTCTTTCGTCTTCGTCTCATTGTAGGGCATGATTCTATCGTTTTTGTATCATTACATTTTTTTCTTTTTTTTCGAATAATAAACATACGATTATCCTGCTAACATTTTCTATGCACTATGGATGAATCAAATTGAATCTTATCCCGCACTTAAAACTCGTATCATATTCTCGTATAATCCATTTTCCATGCGTCATACGAATACTATTCTTTCGTTTGTATCTCATTGCACAGCTTGATTTTATAAAATCTACACTATAAGCGATGCGGAAAATGATTTCGAATAATGCATATACGGCGGTGATTGGTGACTTTTCCATGATAAAAAATACCATCTGTTGTAATGTAAAGTTCGTCATTGCTACTTTATGAATTTGAATAGATTTCTATGCGACTGGTGAATTCTATCAGATGCATACCGTAGCCGCGGTTTAGTTTTATACGATTTCCTTGCCATTCAGGGACCAATTGAATTCTTCCTTCTTCGTCTCATTGTAGGGCATGATTCTATCGTTTTCGTATCATTACATTTTCTTTTCTTTTTTAGAATAATAGAGATACGATGATGCTGCTAACATTTTCTATGCACTATGGATAAATCAAATTGAATCTTATCCCGCACTTAAAACTCGCATCATATTCTGTATGAAAAATGAAGTTTTATGAAAAAGATGTGATAGGGACAACAAAAGATGCTATAGAAAATGATGAAATGGAATCGAAAATAGTAAGCACTTTTACTGTTAGCAAAATTATTGAGCCTTGTTCAGTATACATCTATTCAAGTAATTAATAGCAGCGCAAAACATCAATAAAAGTTATTTTTCCAATTGAAATTTAGTAGACTAGATATAATCAAGAGTGAATATACAAAGTTAGCCTGATATTTTCGGCCATTTTTTACTCTTGTACATGATGACGACGAGATATTTATACATACATACATACATACATATATATACATATACATACATACATACATATATATATATATATATATATATATATATATATATATATATATATATATATATATACACAACAGCAATATAAAAACCTATTGGTTTTTAACGTAGGTTGGATCCTTTTATCTATTTGCGTTACAAAAATAATTCACCGACCTAAAAGCAGTATATAAAACTGTGCTTGACTCTTCTCTGTGTACCTTTCATTTTACAGGGCCGAGCAATATGTATTAAATATTTAATTCGTGTGGTTTTTAAATATGAAAATTTGCATGCTTCGACTGCAATGAGACGCATGACATTCAAAATGATTCATTTTCATTGAAAGGTTATACTGTATTCTTTATTACGTAGTACATACATTCGCAATGAAAAGTATCGCATTCAAAATGATTCATTTTCATTGAAATATCATACTGTATACTTTAGTACGTGGTACATAAATTTGCAATGGAATACTACTAGTAATCAATCATACACGCTGAACTGCAATGAAACGTATCGCATTGAAAATGATTCATTTCCATTGAAATATCATACTGTATTATTTATTACGTAGTACATAAATTCGCAATGAAATACTACTAGTCATTAATAATACAGCCTGAACTGCAATCAGACGTATCGCATTCAAAATGATTCATTTTCATTGACATATCATACTGTATTCTTTATTACATAGTACGTACATTCGCAATGAAATACTACTAGTATTTAATAATACAGCCTGAACTGCAATGAGACGTATCGCATTCAAAATGATTCATTTACATTGACATGTCATACTGTATTCTTTATTACGTAGTACATAAATTCGCAATGAAATACTACTAGTAATTAATAATACAGCCTGAACTTCAATGAGACGTATCGCATTCAGAATGATTCATTTTCGTTGGCAGTTACTGTATTTTTCATTACGTAGTACATACATTTTCAATGAAATACTACGAATAATGAATATAATACAGGCTCAACTGCAATGAAACATATCGCAAATACTTTTTTTTTTTCGTTTTCTATCAGACATTTCTAGCAGGGCACAGCGAGCCAAGCTTTCTCCGGCAAAAGATGGAAGGGGGGGGGGGGGGGGGCAAAGAAGTATTGCCTCGTGGTCGCCTTCGATATCAAAAACGCTTTTAATTCAGCCAGGTGGGGTAACATCTGCTCTGCGCTGGATAAGCTGAACGTGCCATCCTACCTGAAAAGGATAATAGGAAGCCACCTTTACAACAGGTTCCTGAAGTATGACACAGAAGATGGACCGCGAGAGTACAAAATCACTGGGGTCGTACCTCAAGGCTCGGCGCTCGGTCCACTTCTGTGGAACATAATGTACGACGGCTTGTTGAAACTAACACCGCGACAAGGAGTAGAGATAGTCGTCTTTGCCGATGACGCCGCAGTGGTTATCGTTGCGAAATACCTGGAAGCAGCTAACAGGATGTTCGAAGAGATATACACCCAGATCCAGCACTGGATGGGTACAGCTGACTTGAAATTAGCTGAGCACAAGGCAGAGGCTGTGCTGATCACCAGCAGGAAGAAGATATAGACGATAGGGCTGACTGTGGGACATCACACAATTACGTCACAGCCCAGTATAAAATACCTGGGTCTGATGATCGACGCACGACTCAGCTTCAAAGAGCACGTAGAGTAAGTCGTTGGCAAGGCGGGAACGGTTAGAGCGGCGTTAGCGCGACTGATGCCAAACATAGGTGGGCCGAGGCAGGCGAGGAGGAAGCTACTGGCATCAGTGTCCACTTCAGTCCTGACCTATGGTATTGCCATTTGGGGCAATGCATTGACTACCGAGAAGTACCGACGAAAGGCGGCAGCGGTCTACCGGCTCAGCGCCTTAAGGGTTTCCTGTGTGTTTCGCACAGTATCGGAAGATGCAGTGTGCGTACTCGCGGGAATTCCACCTATAGAGGTCCTGGCCGAAGAGAGAAGATCCCTATACCACCAGAGGAGGTCACCGGCAGGACTCCAATATGAGCACAGACAGGAAATCGGGAAACGCAGCCTACAACGCTGGCAGCAAAAGTGGGATGCATCCGTGAAGGGGAGATGGTCGTACCGCCTAATTCCCCAGATAGATGGTTGGCTGAACCGCAAACACGGGGAGGTCAACTACTGCCTGACGCAGATGCTATCAGGCCACGGTTGCTTCAGAGTATACCTGCAGGGGTTTTGTCACGATGAGTCTGCGGACTGTCCAAATGGATGTGGAGTACCAGCGGATGCTGAACACGCATTCTTCCAGTGCCCACGATACCAAGAAGAAAGAGAGGAACTGGAGGAGGTACTAGTGGAAGCACCAACTCCAGAGACCTTGGTGGGACTCACGATGAAATCAGAAGAGAACTGGGTAGCGATTAGTAGTTTCGCTACGGCGGTGCTCAAGAAACTGCGCCAAGAAGAAGAGAAGAGAAGAAGCGAGACAGCGATGATAGCCGCTGATGCTTTAAAAAGTGGAAGAAAGCCAGTCGGCATCATCGGAGGAAGAGCTATGGCTGTGGCCACTCCCGCGAAGTAATGCTTGGCGGCGGTCCCGCGGGAGTACAATAGGTCAGTGAGAAAAAGGTTCAGGGTTTTAGTTAGTGCAGCAAGTGCGCGAGTCCAACACACGAGTTGCATGGAACTCGTTGCAACGGGTTGCATGCAACCTACGGTACATAAAGCAAATCCCCCCTCTTTAAAAAAAAACACACACACACACGCACGCACGCACGTATGCACGCACGCACACATACGCACACACACTCACACACACACACACAGCAGTTTTTCACACGCTATGCAGGTGAAAAACGGCTTTGTGTATGTGTGTGCGTGCGTGCGTGCGTGCGCGCGCGCGCGTGTGTGTGTGTCTGTGTGTGTTTGAGTTTGTGTGTGTGTGTGTGTGTGTGTGTGTGTGTGCCTGGGTATTTGGGAAGGCTTTTTCTATGAATCCCCAACCCCCACCCCCAACGTAGGCGTTGAAATGTTGGAAAATGTCCTATCTCATCACGTGCTTACTGGAAGTTCAAAACTCCATAATTTATGAAATTAATAGAAAATGTCAGCCTCCCTCAACGTAATATCACTTACTATAATGGAATCAACAGCTTTATGGCGAAAATAAAATGTTCCCATCAAAATTGGGATGGTGCCCCACTTATGCATAATTACCCAAAATTGTTCAATGCAATGTTACTCACTCATTAACATTGCAAGCAATCCATTAAGGGGCCAGTCCACTTTGAAAATTTCAAAAAGTCGAAGGCAAGTAATACTTTAAGAAATCGACGACGATGAGCAATCAGAAGGGATTTTGTACGGTGCAGGAATTGCCGATTGAGTTTAGGTAAAAGTTTTTCATAGTATAAAATTCGAACGCGTTGTTCTCGAAACAACGTTTTCAAAATCTGGCTCTATCGTATCTCTAAAACTAATAAACCGATTCTCTTGAAATTTGAACCACAGATTGTAAACATGATTCGCAACAAGGTGACCCGCAATGGTTTTAAAATGCTGATTTTCACTCTTTTTTTGCGAAAAAACGCGTTTTTTAAAAACTTTTTTCTCTTTTCGTCTGCCATTTTTTTTATTTTTTGGTAAAACTTTATATCCGAGGGTCATTTTGTAGCTGGTGTCATACTGAATTTAATGGACTTTGATTTTTTTGTTTCAGACAAGCCGTTGCCGAGTTGTGATGGAGCTACCTAGCCCACCTATTTTTAAGGCGTTACGTTAAACTATAGTTTTTTACTTAAAAATGAATAAACATGAATTAATTTTTTTTAAATTTCTTTCACGACTTTATTTATCAAGCCCAAACACTTTTATATTCATATATTTTATAAAATCCTCAAAAAAATGGCAAAAATAGCCTTTTTTCGTGGCTTCAAAATGGACTAGCTCCTTAATACAACAGTTTCGGAAGTAGCTCACTTATGACGTGCACTGCAAAACAATATTTCTTTAAAAAATGCATGATATGCGATAAGTTATTGTATCCTCTACCTAAGCACGACAAGAAACAGCACGTTTCCAACGAAGCATTCAACTGAGATAGACGAGACTACCGTCAATCACAACGGGCAGTAAGTCGCAGCCATAACGGGTGCAACTACGTTGTTATTATTAACACAAAATTTTATTGCTCTTATGACGCTACCCCTACCTCTGCAAACGAACATTTTCTACGTCGTGCACATTGTCTTTATACCAGAAAGAACCCAATGATAACTTTTCTCGTAGGCAGATTATGTTCGGAGATAACGTCGCATTATTTTGGGAGAAACGAAAGGATACAGATTTGGGTTTTTTAAATCCAACCGGCCGGTTGGTTTTCAGTGGCTTGGATTTAAAAAGGTGGTGGTGTTTCGACGTTTGCTCAGAATATAATCCGCATATGACGTTCAATCTGGACCATGAGGTACATCGATATAAAGGTGGGGTCCCACGGCCAGTCATATCACAGGCCGCCCCAGATCTTGGCACACCTGTCGAGGTCTGAGCGAACGATCAGGATCGCGATTACACGCTGAGTAATTCCTACGACTTGTGTCGGCCCGAATCGGTCTGTTGTTTTCGCCATTCCAATACGCCAAGTGATAAGAAGCGCATGGCTGTATGTGCAGCCACCGTGATTTTAGTAGTTTTTGATTTATATATGTCACCCAAAAACGTTGCCATAATGTTGTAGAATGACTATTCCGGTTTATAAATATCATCGGTGCTACTACTCGTTTTCATGGAATTCTTGATTTTCCCTTTTAATTTCCTGTATGGCGACGTAAAGGTCTCTTTTTTATTTTTTAATTCCGTGATGGGTATTGTTCCATCTTTTAAATTACTTTTTGTCCGTAACCACGCATCATGGACATCGTTCTTATTTTTATTTTGGCGCGACGAGCTATTACAAAGCGCTTGTTCATTTTCGTAAAGATTTAAAAATTCGAATGGTAGTTCGTTCGTCCACTCTATCGTACGGCCGCAGACGAAATGAACAAGAATCGATGCGCCCGTGCAAGTCACGACAGGCCCCTCGCGCCGCGCCTTTGAACTTACTGGCTCCTGATGGGTCGGACGGGCGACGGCAGTCCACCACAGGCCACACCGGGCTTGACCTTTCCCACGGCCTGTCAGCGTGTCCTGGCGTGGCCTGGCCTGTGAGAACACGAGCCGTGGGACCCTAGCTTAAGGGTGCGTGTTTCACCGTAAGGCTTAATCATTAATACGTTTATTGATTTAAGGTAGAGGCCGTTTGGCCCATGCCCCAGGTTCAAAAACGTGAAAACCGAGAAAGTCTGCTCCGTTACGTTCTCTTACATGCGTATATACTGCTTATCTGTCTACACCCATAGCCGGTAAATCATGTAGACAATGTTCATTTGCATTGATAGGGGTAGCAGAATAAGGGCAAGAAGGGTGTCTGTTAATGGTAAAGAAATAGTCGCACCAGTCGTAGATGCGACTTGCTGCGCGTTATTATTGAAAATAGCCTTATCTACGATGTTCGAACGCTTCGTTGAAACCATGCCGTTTCTTTTCGTGTTTTTATTAACAACGCAAAAACTTTCCGCAATATTATGAATTTTGTTGGACGTTTTATATTGTGATAGAGTGAAATGCATTAGTGAGCTACTGTCGAAACTGCTGTATCAATGGATTCCTTCGGCGCTGATAACTGAGTATCATTCTGGCGAACAATACTTTTTCTTAAATCAAGTAAATTGGCGTTAATTTATATTATTTCAGTAATTAGGCGAAGCGCAAATTCTCAATGATGTAGTGCACTTGCAACATTTTCTCTCGAAGAAAATGAGCCTGTAAGATGAGTTTTTTAAAATGCATCATCACTCATAAAATACAATAATAAAGAGCTACAACCCTGGCCCCGAAGGTGCAGACGCATGATAAGAAAATTAACATAGATTAATTAACAAAAAAGTCTATGCGCATAATCGGCTTCTCTGCTCGCACGAAATATGTCATAAAAGCTCGCCCGCTCCTATCACGCATGGCATTAGTGGTTGTACTATTCACAGTGTTATTCTTTACGAATAGACAAATCCATCGATCTACGATTTATCGTGTTGACATTCTTCTCTTTTTTTATTAACTCTTTAACGGCCACGCCTATTTCTGGATAGCTCAAAATCATTTCCTCCGGTAGTATAGCTAAAAAAGGGTTTAATATGAATATCCAACCATAATTTTGTAGATAAGGGCCTGGAAAGTAGTATTTTCGGGCTGTAGCACATTTGATACTAACATTTGACCCGTTCGGTTCAAACTGTTATTTTAATTCAATCAAAAATCTTTAAAGCCTAGTTCGTTCAGTCAAGTCTCCTTTACACAATTCTATCATAAAATATTTCAAGAATGTCCATTTACTTACTTTTTGGACAAAAGACGGGCACCAGATCAAATGCTGGGGCAAGCGTCGTAAATTTTTACGACAACATTGTTGCTACATTAACATAATTCATATGTTTACGTTTGAATTTCAAGCCTTCCCAGCATTTGTAGCTGCATCTAGCATAGATTTATGGAACTGTGAAGTAGCTTGTCCGCTATATCGTCCTTACGCTTTTTTCGATGGGATCAAAGTGAACATAGCAGATTTGCTACAATGGCAGTCAAAGGGTTAAGGAGTTGTTATTCGCAAAGCAAGCCTTTCCCCCCGCATGCGAAATCTCATAAAAGATCGTCTGCTGCCAACACGTATGACGGTAGCATCTTTTTCTCTTCACGTGCTTATTTTATATATTTAGCCGAATCGATCCCCCTACGTTCCGTCCCGGTAACGGCTATTGTTAGTAAAAAAAACTTATCCGTCAAAAGGGATGCACTGCTCGTACGATTAAACTTATAAAAGACTGTCTACTACCAACCTGCCTGACAGCAGCTACTTCTTCGATTTAGCTGCCTATTCTTTATAATAAAACGAATCGACTCCTCTATGTTTCAGCCCGGTGAGGAATTTTGTTGATTAACAAAAATAAATAGTTTTCCGCAAATCGGGTTGCGCTGGCCGCACGATTAAATTCACAAAAGGTCGTCTGTTGCCACCCTGCATCACAGCAGCTACTTTTTCGATTCAGCTGCTTATTCTTGATAATAAGACGAATCGATTGACCTATGATTCATCCCGGTAACGACTGCTTAAAATTCATTTAAAAATTGTCATTCGCGAATCTCGCCTTCTCCCTCGCAAGAAAAATGTCAAAAAGGCCGTCTGCCGCCAATACGCATGACAGTACCTACTTTTTCTCTTTACGTGCTTATTCTAAATATTTGGCCGCATCGATCTCCCTATATTTCATCCCGGTGACGGCTTTTGTCGAATAACAAAAATAAATACTTAAATTTACAAAAGGCGGTCTGCTGCCAAACTGCATGACAGTAGGTATTTTTTCGATTTGGCTGCTTATTCATCATAATAAGACGAATCGATTGACCTACGATTTATTCCGGCGACGACTTTTTTCATTAATTAAAAAATTGTTATTCGCGAATCGCATCTCCAGCCTCGCACGAAAAATCTGTAAACAAGTTGTCTGCTGCCAACACGCCTGACAGTAGCGACTTTTTCTATTTACGTGCTTATTCTAAATAATTAGCCGAATCGATCCCTCTATGTTTCATTCCGGTGACGGCTTTTGTTAATTAACAACAAGAAAAATTATCCGCTATCTTTGTTTAAAGTCGTCTGCCGTCAACACGCATGACAATAGCTTCTTGACGATTTACATGTTTACTCTATATGAATACGAGAAACGATCGACTCACGATTCATCCCGGTGACTGCTTTTGTTAAGCAACAAAAAAATATTATTTCCGCCAGTCAGATCGATTCGGCTCATTTACGAGCAGGTAAGCGGTGGGGGCCCTATGCTGCCTTACTGCGCTCCGACCCGAGTGCGTACAGTCGCGCTTAAAATGTACTGGGTTAGGGCGACGCGCGTCTGCTAGGTCTGTCTGCCAGCTTCAGCGGCATGTCCGAAACCTTTATGACGTATATTTGTCATCTCGACGCCTAGAACGACATACATTATGAAAACAAATAGAAATATTAATTATTGCTGAAGACATGGCATCATCGCGCGGAAAGTAGAGTTAGTACGTTGTAATTACAACAATTTGACCTCCAATATAATTAATCAAAATAGCACTGGGTGCGTCCTTTGAAACAAGTTGTTTGTCGTCACTGTAAACCGAATGCCTTCAGAAAGAACAGCAAGTGTTTCTTATTTCGCGGGGTTTTTTCGGCCACATTTTTAATACTATACAGACAAATTTATGTCGTAAAAGTAATTAAGTCCCATTCAACTGTTACAATTATGGACTTACCTACCAAGATATGAATTGAGGAGATATTTTACATCCTTTCCTTGAAAAATGGGAATATTATTAAAAAACTTACCTCATAAAATCAACGAAGGCTGGTTCCGCTTTAATCATCTCCACGTAGGACTGCCCTAGTATTTCCTGTAAAACATTGATCAGTTCCATCTCGAACCAATCCTTGTCGGACTGCGACGTCATTCTGTCACTGAATACCCGTGAACACTCGTGTTTCCAGAGTAGCATCAACGAAATTTCCTTCTCGATGACGGTACATAATGTACCGATCATACCCTGCCAGATTCTCGATAGATCGCGAAGACTGAATACGTAGTGAAATTTAGCCGGTGTCGGCAATAGTTTTGCTCTCGTACGTTGCCAGAGTATTCTCGTAAGGGGTACCATTTTCTTCACCAGACTCCGTATGTCCTGAGAGAAACCCCTCTTGGTATTGTAGTGTCCCTCACCGAGGACGCTAAATATCTTGTCGATCGAGGTGTCATTGGGTAGGGTGCAATTGAATATGCAAAATTGTCGTTTGAGTCGGGACGGTATGTCGTTTCTTCCGCCACTCGGATGACCCATCGCGGCAACGAAGGTGACGTCGACGATGGCCGTAAAGTCACCAGGTTTCTCGAGAGAATAAAATCCTTTCATGTCCATGGTCTGGCGTACGATCTCATTGGTTATTTGATCGCCCCACTCATTTATCTGTGGCAAATTCACGTCATCTATAAAGATCAACATCTTTTTGCCTCCCGGTGGACCGAAGGTATTACCCAACCGCTTCTCCACGTAGCTCTCGATGGTTTTTTGAAATTGGTAAGGGGTTGTGGCCGAGCTGAAGTTGAACGAACGGCCTAGGGTCGTGTCGGGATTCGTTTTCTTCATGTAGGACTTCATCATGATGGTCTTCGCTGAGCCCTGTTCACCGGTCAGCAATACAGCTCGATCTTGACGGCCTATCAGATCAATCAGATACTGTATTCTCACGTTGTCCACTATGGGCACCAGTATACTGTTATAATCGGGTGACGAGTAATCTGGATACATGTAATTCGTGACCATCGTTGTCCAAGTGTCCCATTTCCCCTTCTCGTTCACCATGAAATCGAAAAGTTTCGCCTCTGGATACTTTTCGGACGTTGGCAAATCGAGACTCTCAAAATTGGCGCGTATATATTCGTCGTACTTGCTACGATCGGCAGTCTCGAGCAGCGCACCGATTCCCCATACTAGCGCGAATACGTACAAACGCTTCAAATGGTCTGCCGTCATTGGCTGCGGCTTGTCTCTTTCGAGATCGTCCTCATCCTCGACCTCCTCGACAGGTACTTCCGGTGGTACCTGCCCCTCCAGGAGACATAACATTTGACGAATTACGTTACACTGCAACACCCTCATAGCTAAGACCAGATTCTGAGTGCTCCAACTGTAGATCTGGAAGTAATCCAGAAAAACAGATATTTTTTGCGTTATTTTTCAGGTTTTACACATTTTTTTGTTATGTTGTTTATGTTCAAATCATGTTTGTGTGTGAGAGATTTTTTTCGATGAACTTTTTTACGTAAAGTTTTATACTTTTCATGATCTTGGTTCCAATACTGGGTTTGTTTGGGTTTATCTATTCTCAGGAAAGTTATTCTACTGTGACATCCTTTTTCATTTTTACCCGACGGTTCTCATTTTACTGTTTCCAATTGCTCCATGTGCTCATATTTAATCAATGGAGTTATCATCGGAAAGTCGGCAAAACTGCCAACCGCGGAGAAGTCGGCGCGCAAGCCAATGTGCAGCTGAGTGCTCACCCATCTAAGTATTTATCTAAGCTAAGGCTGTTTCACTTATGCCGCGCGTTCATCAAAATCAGTATTGTTCCTTATAATGTTTTTCACACTTCCTTCAATACGTGATCTGACGGATAATGAATGTGACCTGGGAAATTTATTGACGAGGACACTTTCAAAGATATATTTTGAAGAGCCGTAAATAATCTGGAGGTTTTCTTTACAAATGCGAATATTATTGAAGGTTTATTCCAATTTATTAGGCTTTATTTCGATTTCACTCGTCTCATTTTCAGCACAAGAAAGGAAACAAATGATATTACAAATGAGTATAAGTTACCTGTGCGAAAGAATCGTCGAAGGCTTGCTCCAGTACTTCCTGCTCTAGGACGGTTCGAGTTTTCAACCAAGCATTTACAACCGGTTTCCAGTCGAGTCCTGAGGAACTCATGTAAACCATACCGTTTCTTGACACCGTAGCCGGACTGGCATTATCAATATTGTGCGGCTCAAAAATAATCTTGCAAGTTGGTGCCATCGCCAAACGATCGCCATTTGCCAGTGTCAGCGTTTTGTTGTCGTCCAGCACGGAATTCAGATTTTCGATCCAAATACTGTCAACGGGTCCATCGAGTACTAACCATATGTGCTCTTCCGGCTTGAGCTTGAGAGTTTTGCGCCACAGAGCGGAAAATATTCCATCCGTCCAGTCGTTGGTGGCAACATCCAGACGACCAAACATTTGTGCTGCTGTTATGCTTTTTGGATTCATTCTCATTTCCCTGTTGATTCCATTTATTCGAATTATTAAATCATTGTATTTAAATGTTCACGATATTGTGAGTACGTCGCGGACACTTTAGAACATTTGCATTAACCCTTGTGTTGCCGCCCAAAAAACCCACAGCATCTGCCA
This sequence comes from Ophion obscuratus, assembly GCA_964007375.1. Taxonomy (NCBI): domain Eukaryota; kingdom Metazoa; phylum Arthropoda; class Insecta; order Hymenoptera; family Ichneumonidae; genus Ophion; species Ophion obscuratus. The sequence goes on from OZ023318.1 coordinate 9,374,199, forward strand.
CCCGGGTACCCGGGTACCCCGCCTATGAAATTTTTGGTAAAAGTCCATTGTAACTAAAAATAATTATATGCATTCTATCAATATTTAATTATTCATATTCTAGGAAGGTATTTCTACCTGAATATAAGATTTAAATGATGTACAGTGACCTTGGCAGTCCTAAAGCAAGTATAAAGCGTGCCTAGCTGCACCGTAAATTTCTCGTTTCTGGGACGGCCAGGTATGTTGAACATGGAAGAGAAGCAGAAAGGTCGATATTTTTGTTCTTTTTTACCTGAAGAATATTCGAGAACACTTTTGAAACACATAGACACAAACATGTCTATATATTTGGAGCAGTAAAGTCGTATAGCTCAGTTTGTATCATTCGCTCGAAGAAGCAAGACGTGCAGTCACCGCTGAGAGAGTTTGGATAGTTTTGTAAATGCGTGCGTGTTATATTCGCTGTTTTTATTTTCTGGATTACTCCAATATTATTTAGTGAAGTGTGCATAGAACTTGTGCATTATATTTGTGGAAAATAGAAGCAGAAAGCAAAAAGATGAAGGAAATGTCGAGATCTGAGTTTTTGAGGTAACGTAAAGATAATAAATACAATATTTGTATTATATATTTGATATTACTATAAGTTTTTTAATATTATTGTAAAACATGAATTTAATTATTATTTTTTAGATTGAGTTACGCTGAAAAAGATGAGTACTTGAAGAGATTACTCGGCGAAGAAGATGACGAAGATGATGACCTTTCGGACAGTGAAGACGAGGATTGGTTTCCCAACGATAAACACTTCGAATTCTGCCAATGCTGAAGCATCAGATAATGAAGATGGCGTTGATGACGAAGCCGAAATTGATGGCGGAACTCAAGACGAAGAAGAAGAAGAAGGAGAAGAAGAAGAAGAAGACGACGACGAAAGAGACGCTGAGGAGGAGAGTGACAACGAAGTAGCTTCATATGTTTCAGCCAGCACTGGAACAACTTTTGCGGCAAAAGACAAAACGGTTTGGAATAAAATTCCGTCTCAAACCCATCAAACTCCTGCTATAAATATTGTTAGGCAGAGAGCTGGACTGCATAAAAGTACGGGAATGTTATTGATCTCCGGCACATTCGAAAAATTCATCACGTCGGAATTGGTTGACATTATTGTTCGGTGCACAAATAAAAAAGCGGAAGCCGAGTATCAAGATTATAATGGCAAGCATCCACAGAACGAGTCGCGTGCATGGATGAAAGTTACGGTAACTGAAATGTACTCTTTTTTTGGAATCTTTATAGGTGCCGGTGCAAATAACTCAAACACAAACCACATCGATGAAATGTTAAAGAAAAACTCATATCCGCTATATCGTACAACGATGGTATCGATACGTTTTGACGATTGCACTACACGCCAGGAACTAGCAGCCAATGATAAGGCTGCGCCTATTTCTGACATTTGGAACATGCTGAATGCGAACCTAGCAGCGATGCAGAGACCAACTTGATTATCGACGAACAGCTCTTTCCTTTCCGAGGAAGGACGAAGTTTGCCCAGTACATGCCATTGAAGCCTGCTAGGTACGGTCTAAAAGTATTTTGGTCGTGCGACGCAAGTAATGCTTATCCACTCAAAGGGATTTTCTATACAGGTAAACAAGGATTTACTACAAGGATTTACTCGAGAAGTCAATCAAGGAGTACGAGTTGTGAAAGAACTGGTCGCCGCTTACAAAGGATCTGGCCAGAATATAAGCATGGACAGATTTTTCACGACCTTACTGTTAGCAGAGAGTCTTTTGTCATCGAAGCTCATTATCGTCGGTACGTTGAAAAAAAAAATATGCATTTCTCAAGAAATGAAACCGCCGAACTCTAGACCGTTATTGTCAACGCTTTTTGGATTTCACGAGAAGGTTATGATCTGTTCGTATGTTCCGAAGAAAAACAAAGCGGTGATTCTTCTCAGTACGATGCACAATGATGCTACGATCTCTGATGCATCTCACCAGAAACCAGAAATGATTTTGTTTTACAAGACCAAAGCTGGCGTTGATACTATGGATCGAATGTGCAGGAGATATTCCACCCAACGGCGAACGTGCAGATGGCCGCTAGCTTTTTTTTTACAATATTTTTTATATCGCCGGTGTTGCTGTGTACGTTACTTACCATGAAAATAATGATATGCTTGCAAAAAAAACTAATAGACGCAGACTTTTTCTACGCCAGCACTCAGAAGAACTAGCTATGCCAATTATAGAAGAGCGATTTTCTAACCAGCAAGTCATGCGAAATCATGCAATGAAAATCGCAATCGAACGTTACTATGAAAGGCCAGTAACAGAAGTGGCAACTGACAACAATGATCAACGCGACGCTAGTGGTAGAAAAGTTGTAGTTGGATCATGCTGCATTTTCAACGAGCAGCCTATTCGAAAGAGAAGAAAGACAAGGAAGTCTTTCGTTGACTGTAATAAGCCCGTTTGTGACCAGCACACAACAAAAATCACAAAATGTTTGAAATGTAATAATTGATTTCTAATGTATCTGTGTAAAAGATTGAAATTTAATTATTTTTTTGTAATTTTTCATACAGTATTTGTATATTACTGTGCAAAAAACGAAAACTTCATGATTTTAGTCCAACAATCACATTGAAAAATGTGATAGTTATTATTATTATTATATACAGTACTTACATTCAGTAAACAAACAATTTGAAATAAATATATATTGTTATTGTTTATATATTAATCCATATTTACTTATTATATTTTTACAACAAACTTTTTTTTATTATATACTATACGAAAATCATGCTTTTTCTATCGGGGTACCCGGGTACCCGGGTGGCTCATACGTGTTCTTTTTCCAAATGCAACCTTTTTTTAGTCATTTTTTTTTAATATGTAGAATGCAAATTTCGAGAGAGAATCGATCAAATCATGTGGATTCGAGAATGCTTTGGCCAATCTTTTTTGGAAAAAAAATTATTCAACAAAACGTACGCCGATGGGTACCCGGGTACCCGGGAGGTAACGCAAGGGTTAACAGATGGCTTAGTATTGTTTAATCTTATTCAGTTAATATTTTATTATAAGAGAAGAATTTGCGCCCGTTAACACTTTTATATTTATTGAGCCTCAAATATTTTTGTCTGCTCTTACAACATTTTTGTTAAAATTGAGGTTTTTTATTCTGCTGGATGGATCGATTTGTATATTCATATTTTGATAAAAATAAGGCTGACATTAATTCAGTTGCGATGTTGTCCGTTTCAATTAGAAGAACGTCAAGATTTAGAAGAAGTAATTGTACTTTGATCTTCCATTGCCCTCAATTAACGTTGTGTTATTTATTTTTAGTGTATGGGTTTTTGTTTATCTCACCGGTGATAATCGCCACACTGTGTAAGAGCTTTCATGAGCACATGAATGCAAGTCGTTTTTCCCGCTCCAGTTGGCCCTAACGTCATTATGCCATGTCTGACTCTTTGAGTCTCGTACAGCTGTATTAATTTCAAAACCCACGATGGATGATACACTAAGGCAGCCTCCTGTACCTGTTGATCGATAGCCGTCTCTAATTCTGGGTACGAAGTTTTTTCGAGAGCCTGATTCGGGAATAAATCAGCCACTAACGATATAAACAGTGGCTCATCCTCGTCTGCAATGGTAATTTTCTTTAGAAACATCAAATTTTATTATTTCTATCACAAATCAGTCAATAATGTATTTTTATTATAAATTGCGCTTATAACGATTTTTTTTAACTGCTGAGGGCTAATGTAGACTAGAATAGAATGAAAATACGAATTTATACAAAAATATAATGGACTTGATGACTTTTCGATTCCTGATTTTTATTATTAACGAAAAACATATATTGTAGACTTGGGTTGTAGCTCACTAATTGATGAGCCTAAAAAACGATCGCATGGTTTTCATAACTTCAATTTGTGAAAGGAAATTTGGGAACTCTAGAGAAAAATGATATTGTTGCATTCAAACGATGCAAACTCCAACGCCATATAGAAATGAGGATTTCATTTTTTTAATAGAATATCTCCTTACTGATAAAATTAAATGTAATATGAAGATGAACATACAAAAATTGCTAATATTTTTTTCCTGACGCGCCATTAAGAATACTCCAATGAGGAAGGCTGATGCGCACTGGCATTTTATATAAAACTTTTTTCTGGATTGTAAATTTACTAAGTTTTACTATAGATCAAGGCTTATTCTGAAAATGGTAGTGTGGATATTTAGAAAAACGGCTCATTTGAAAAACAGACTTCCACTACTTTGCAAGCTCAAACACTTCAAACATTATAATGATTAGGTGAAAAGTTTAATTCAGTGTCGTTATATTTCATAATTTTGTTTTGGAATTAAGTAATTTATTAACCTTTTCTGGTTTGTAAGTGTATCACTAAGTTCTCAAAACAGAATATTCTTTGGTAAAATACACTGTATAACCTTGTATCGAGAATGCTTGGGTTATCCGAAAAAAATCGATGATGAGAAACTCGACAAACTGTTGACTGAAAGTTCTGTTCGAATTCGGGTGGAACTTCCATTACAACTCGGAGTTACTCACCAATTGGATGTTAGGATTTTAACTACTCTAACGAATACCAACAAACCCTAACAAATTTGTCGTCCCCCTTAACAATATGAATAGTTATAACATTGTGATTCATCCGACATGAAAATAAAATTCCGTCAGTATTTCGAAGGAGCCGCCTTTCCCACTATTAACTAAAAGAAGTCTCACCTATGAGTTTCGACAAATTCATATCTCTGAGAACTCTCATGACAATGGTACTCTCCGAATCTTTAGAGTTAACGCGTTTTGAGGCGCCCAAAGTTCGCAGCACTGAAAGAATGTTTCTCAGGCCAAAATCGTAATGCACCTGTTTCGTCAGTTGTTCCTCGCACAGTTTGTAGAGGGTATAAAATTTTCTGGCTAGCGTAATATTTTCTAGAAAGCCGCAACTGGCCAATTTGACTCTTATGATAATTTGTCTGTCGGGTACCATCATGGCGACAGTGCGAAATTGGATTTTCAAATTTTCTGGAAGTTCCTTTCTGCCAGCGTAACCGGGATTCATGGTTATAAATATTCCGAGCTCAGGACACATTTCGATCTGGTCACCGTCCGTGAATACGAATTGTTTCTTCTTTTCCTTTTTTGCAGCGAGTACAACGGCGACTTGCTGGGCAGCAACGGACAGAACGGGAAGTTCGATCCGGTTGAACTCGTCGAAACAACCCCACGAGCCGCTCTGTGCCAAGCCCTTGTAAATTCTACCCAGGCCACGATAATCCATTTGATCGGAACAATTAAAAACAACGACGTACTTTGCCAGTGTCTTTCCCATATCTTTAACGGTTTCGGTTTTTCCGGTACCAGCTGGTCCGCAAGGAGATCCACCCATTGACATTGACAACGCTTGTGCCAGCGTTATGTAGCATCGATCAGTAAGTGGCGTTATTACCAAACGTTCGGTGCACCCGAGATATTCGTTCTGATAAATGAATTGAACGTCCGTTATGGAAATCGCCGTTTTGTCGAGGTCCTCTTTGAAGTAAAATCTGCACTGCTTTAACCACTCGAAATCGGAGACCGTCCGAACGTTCAGTCGGCACTGTGTCATGAGAAAAGAATCATATTTTCAATATTGTTTCTAATTTTTCTTTGTATGCCCTTGCCGGATTTACGAACTTTTACTTTTACTTTTACCCCACGCTTATCCCGCCACTAGTCCAATTTCCTAGATTGTATCGCATTTGTACGATGGCAGAGGGAAACTGTGAAAAACCCGTGCCAATAGGGGTATAAATACTTTACTGAGTTCCGGTTGTGCTACTACCGAAAACTAAGTAAAATTGTCAGCCGCTCGGAAACCAACGTATAAGCCAGGGTGGAACTAAGCGATCACCCAGCCAAGTATTGGCCCAAGCCTGCGCTGCTTTCTATAGAAGATTACTACAAGTGTATACTGATCGCGTGCCCATGTTTGTGAGTTACGATAATATTGATTTATTTCTATCTTATCTTATTTTTTTCCCTCTGACATAAATACAGCAATGTGAGCAAAAGACTTACGAGAATATCAAAGATGTCACGTTGATGGACGTGAATGGTGATCAATGTTTCGAACTTCGTCCGATCGATTTTCGTCAAATCTCTGGTCGTCTGATCGATCAGAGTGTTCAAGAGTTCGAGAAACCGGTTATTGGTTTCGACCATTATCTTCTTGTCCGCTCGTGCTTGCATGAGCGCCAATTCCGCGTCCCTCGTCCATATCATCTGAATTCCCAAGATACCGACTTGCGATGGCATTTTCTCCAAAAATCCGAGTAGATTGAAGTTTTGGTCGTTGATCATTGTATGAGACTGGCGTATTATCGCGTGGAGCGATTGTTGCGATGTTTGGAGCAATTGCATTAACCATGTCTCCACGGATCCCTCGGCTCGTACTGCCCTTTCGAGCTTCATTTCCATTGATATATTATTCAACAAAGCCTCCACCACTGATCTAGCAATATTATTTGCATATTCATTGCAATAACTCTAATTAGGGTATTTAATGGGCCACACTAATAAACGGGGTACGTCTAATTAGGGTATTTAACGAGCTACATTTTTTCCCAAATGATTGGAATTGGAATTATTGGATTTATTCCGATTATTTTACAAAAAAATTTGTATTCGATCGTATTACCTTTTAGTTTCACCTATGTACATTCCTTGTATACAGTATCACCTAAGTATATTCTCTGAAAATGTTATTGCAATATTCCTAAAATTGAATGAACTACAGCTTCTGACAGTCGGCCGGGCAAGCGGTAGCAGCACCATACTTCAAACTTCAAACGCGTTTTTCTTGAAACGCTATTTTCAAAGTCGGTGGACATGATATCTCGAGAACCACTTGTTGGATTATTTACAAATTTACAGGATGTCTCCCGTAAATACTCATCGTGTCCGATGAGAAACATTTGAAGGTTGTCGAGTATCGCACTTTATTAAAATGGATCTTTATTTTTTAATAGTTACGTAAAAAGGACGACTGTTTATAGATTTTATATGCTTGAGTTTCAATTCGTCGCGACGTTAAAACAAAAAATATTGGGAAAATTGACTATTGTTAACGACCCGTACTTATTGTTATCTTGAATACCCCGTTTGGTTTTTAGATTTCGGATGGACCGTTTTAGCTGGAGAATGTCCATCGCCATACGTCACCAAAAAAATTTAATCATGTGCCGACGGCCATGTTTTTGTTGTTGTACTCTATTCTGTGGTGATTTTTTATAGGCTTTCAATATATGTACCTCTGTGTAAAAAAATGCGTTTTTTGATCACCAACCGTTTCCCAGAACAAAGATTGGAATTTAGCCATTTTCTATGTGCTTCTAGGTAGATGTAGCCTCTTAAGATCGGTTTCACGAAAAAGTTTTGTATAAAATGCGAAATAATATTTTTGTTCTAAGATTATAAGAAAATGGTAAAAAATGGTGTAATTCGATTTTTCAATTGACAAATAACACGGTAATTTGCAAACATTAAGAACGTACTTTCGCATTTATATATTTCCAAATTATCTATTAGCATCTAATAATCTAAGTATCAATATTCTATTTATGTCTGTTGTCTACTTTCAGCTTGAAATTCGTTTCCACAGACTTGACTACTGACATCTTATTTGGGTATTTCTCTACTAATTGGAAAATTGACGTCCCATCCAAATTCTATGTATTTTAAGTTATTATTACTGTGAGTTATATCTATCTGAAAACGATAATTCGTTACCTATTCTTGGTGCGCCATAACGCATATTATGACATAATATCTTAATATTCATTCAAATGTCTTTCAAACATCCTAAAATACAGTCCCCTGTCGTGTCCCATTTCTAGAATGTTGTGCTAAAAATTTCCAAACAGTTCCCTGCTTTAAGGGGTATGCATAACCTTGGAATTTCGAAAAATCTATTTTTGGTGTATTTTTTTTCTTATTGCGTAGAGTCTTAACTTTGATTTTGTGCAAAGATTTTGTAAAAATTCTAAATATTGACCGCGTTATGACGATTTTAGTGGAGCAGGTCAGGTATGATTTCTAAGAGCATTGACGCTGTCCAACCAGGCTGTTTGATTATACGGTGCAGGAATCACAGATAAAAGGTACGAAAATTAATTTTGATTTTATCGCAAGCAAGTAGTCCAAACACTAAGGCACTGTTTACAATTAAATTTTTCAAATAAAAATTGCGACGAAAAAGTGCATTTTATAGATAGACATTTTAAATAAAAGATGTTTATTTTGTTACTAGTGTCATCAGTAATGCAAATATAAGCGACAAAAATTAATTGCAACACCTCTCACTCATCGTTTCGACCCTTTAACTCTTCGTTCCGTCTCTCTTATGAAAATGTTCCTTGTTCATATCTCCATTACTAATGGAGCTAGCAAAAAAATGAAAGAAACATTTTTTATTGTCCCCTCAAAAAGAAATAACTTTTATTTTAAACTTTTTTCTACAAAGTGCACTTTTTCGTCACAATCGTCATTATAGCAATGAAATTTGTTTATACCGAAAAAACGATTCTAGAACAAAATAAATGTCCTATTCGTATTGCCCGTACCCAAATCTATAAAGAACCACCAACGATATTGAGCAGACCTAAACATTTATACGAAAATTGTATACGGAAAAAGTGAATTTAGTACGTTTTCTTCTCTTACGTTTATCTCGAAAGTATAGTTTGCAATTTGGCGTATGTCATATCTCAAAATCTAATCGTCCGATTTACTTCGAATTTGGACTAAACATACTTTATAACATATTCAATCGACAGACCGGGTGATTTTTTCACATGTTCCTCCGTTTGTTAATCAGAAACGATTAAAGTCGTAATTTTTTGTCGAAAATCGTCATTTTTTTCAAAACAGTGTGATTTGTGCAAATTTTAAAATTTCGAAAAAGTAGCCGGTTGATTTGTAGCTTCACCATTGTACTAAAAGTATATTTTTCCATTTTTTACTTTAGATGAATCTAGTTACCGAGATCATGTACGCGACCGAGCCGTGCGGACGTTAATGTCCTGAGATTAAATGACAATCATTACGTTGTTTATATACATTTTGCAATGAAAACAACGGTGCCATGTTAAGGCTATGTACTATCTGTGCGAAAGATCGACCTCATCATCCCAATACCTGAGACGAAAAAAAAAATTGAAAACCGATCTTTTTTTTTCAACTTCACGATTATGCATACCCCTTAACTAAAAATCGCACCCAATTCGTATTTCGTTTAGTAGACATCATTCCGTGCGAACGCTGCATTTGCGGCTGAACGACGTGCCAGAGCCGCTTGATTCAACAGTCCTCTGGTAAGGCTTTTCTATTCTTTTATGTGATTAAAATAAAATAATTTCATACATCATTTATTCAGGTGATAATTTAGCACATGTAACTATTGATTCTTGAAATATTTCAAATCATTTAGCACTAGACAACTTTTTTTGCACAAATAACAGCCCTCTGAGCACAGTCCCCTGTCATTTTATAACACCGGGGCCTGTTTTATGCTCCAGAGGATTGTTTTATTTTTTAGCACTGTCAAAAATAAGTTATTCTCTGACCTCTGGGACTGACAGTATGCTGTCAGTCCCAGCAAATTCTTTTAGGTAATGATGATTTTTGTGATGGCGGAGGCCAGGATTTCAATTTCGGAACAGTGGAGTACGAACGAAAGGCACAACTTAACGTCGGTGATATTTACACCGACTCCGAATGTGAAAACTAATCCAGCCCCGATTTTAACGCGCAGGTTAATGCTATTTGTGACTTTAGAGTAGAAACTGTAGAGACGGAAGTTTTGTATGATATTCTGTTTAACACCGAATTTGCGAATGTTCCTGGGCCAAGTTCAATTTCAATAAGCCGATATATCATCGGAGACTACGTGTTAGTTGTTCCCTGTAAAAAATGAGAATTGTGAGTATATCAGTGTGATTAATTAGATACACAATGAGGATGGGGAATTAACTGTAACTTTTCTGAAAATTTGTAACCATAAGAGTCACACGTTCAGAGTAGATGATACTGATATTTTTTATATTACTTTCGGCCAAATATTAAAAAACTACCAATTCCAGATCTGACCTTAAAAGGGAAAAGAATATGTTACAGTAGAACCTCGATTATCCGAACTAGTCTCGGTCCCAATTAGCTCGGATTATCAAAAGTTCAGATAATCGAAACGTGGGTTTTTTGGGACGAGATCATAAGCAAAATTGTTGTTTATGATCTCGTCCCAAAAAACCCACGTTTCGATTATCCGAACTTTTGATTATCCGAACTAATTGGGACCGAGACTAGTTCGGATAATCGAGGTTCTACTGTATTACTTTAAGTTACCTGTACTGATCTATTAGCAATAAATTATGGAGGACCAATTGATTAAAAAAAAACGACATACGACTGCTTTCGTTGTCAGCTATAATGACAATTGTTTAATTACTTACTACTGCAAGTATTAGTAACAAGATGCTGATTGTGATATTTAATGGTGTAAGATAATTTTTGTTTTGTCTGAAGCAGTTAACGTTCCTTTATGAAGATTATGACTTGACTGACCGTGTTATTTTTTAGAGTGCGAGGTTTAATAATGAGCACGTTTTAAAAGTAAAAAGTTGAGGTTAATACGTTTAATTCCAGTCGTGATGTAAGCACTTAAGAAGGTTAGGTCAAAATATGTGCGACCGATAAAAAAAATAATTCTGCATTTGTTTTTTATGCGATTTATCATCAAGAGACGTGGCAGCATCTTGAGGTCAAGTAATAAAAAAGAAAACGTTTACCCCACTGATTCCTACCCCACTGACGAACACGCCGCGTACTCATTATACACTAAGATGGGATTTTATCTGTCATTTTTTAACGTTGAATCGACGCCACGTGAAAACGCGTCAATGTATCGAAAATCTGATGACATTTGACAAGTTTAATGTGGTTTTTGCCTGTCGTTTTTGATCCGTCCACTCAATCTTGAGATGGCATAATTGTCGGCCGAATTTCCCGAGCGATTATTTTCCCAAAACGTGGGTCCACAATCATGGTTTAGTTGAAGCGAATAAAGTCAATTCGTCAGGACATAAAGATAGTACATACGCACTTTTGAGAGCTGATTAACAAATTGTTTAACAACGCAAAGAGCGACGCGTTTAAGACTCGTCTCGCCGCAGTTTGACAGCTGACTGCTATCTTGCCTGCTATAGATAGATTCGTTTATTCAAAATGTTCAGCTTTCTACTTTTTCATTACATGTTTTCTTAATTTAGCGCCACTTGAATAGTACTTATGATCTAAATACTCAATATTAATTAATGCGCCCCTCTTTCTCCTTGTTTTTATTCCTCCTCTTCCCGGCTCTCCCCTTTTCTCCCCCTTTTCAGCCTTGCGAGGGCCTTAAAATATTCGCAAATCTCCAGCACCGGTTCCCCCCTTAACGCTTGTTTGGTCCACTCCTCTAACTCCTCGCCTCCCCTTCCTCCTCTCCAGTCATCTACCCCCCTAACCTATTCTTTTCTCATATCTTTTCTCGCCACCTCGCATTTCCATATGTATTGCAGATTTTCGACTTCCTCTCCGCAAATTCCACATGACCAGCTATCGTATCCCTTTTTCCAAACTTTCCCTCCGTTTCCGCATCGCACTACTCCTTCGTCTCCCCCCCACTACTCCTTCGTCTCCCCCCCACTACTCCTTCGTCTCCCCCCACTACTCCTTCGTTTCCCCCACTCCGCCCACTACTCCTTCGTTTCCCCCCTATCTGTTTATTATCCTAATACCTATCTCTTTCAATGCCCACCTTTGTATCCTTGGGCCAGGAGCGAAGGATGACCTATCCACTTTGGTCCAGTCCCCTTGCACTTCGGATCCTTTTTCCTGCTCACCTCCTTGCTCAGGCATCTCTCGACCCTCCCCCTGCTCCCTGCTCCTGACCACACCAGATCGACTACTCTTCCATCACCTACTTCGCTCATCGTTTTCTTAAACTCCCTCCCCTACCTTGATGGATGCCCGTTTAAAATACTTCTCACCTCTTCTCTTAAACACACCATTGGCCACCTCCCCTCTGCCATCTTCAGAATTTGGACTATGCAGATGCCTGCTCTTTTTCTTGTTTCCACCTTTGCACTCCTCCTGCCCGCCGCCAACTTCCATATATAGCTTGGTGTGTTTCTTGCGATCCCCAGAGCGATTCTTACCAGTTTCCCCTGTAGGTTCTCGACTTCCTTCCTTCTTCCACCCCCATACCTCGACCCCATACACTGCTCCGGCCTTGACTAGTGTCAAACAGCTGTAGCCTCTCCTTTAGTCCATCTACTTTCATCCTCTTCATGACCCCCCATTTCCTTCATGAGACCGTATTTGCCGCCTTTTTCGCCCTTGCTACCAGTTCTCTCAAATGCCGTCCTCCCGTATTTCGTGTCGAGAACCAATACCCCAGGTACTTGGAGTCGCTCACCACCTTTATTATTTTTCCTTTGTAACTCCACTCCTCCCCTCTCTTTCTCCCCCCCCCCCGTTTTTAAACACCATGATTCTCGTTTTTGAGCATTCACCTCTATCTTTGCTTCTTCTACATATTTTTCTAACAATTCTAACATCCTCCTTAGCCCTTCCACATCCTCCGCCATTATCGCTATATCGTCCGCGTATTTGAGGGTGCAAAAATTAACGCCGCCCATTACTGCCCCCCCGTTCCATCCCTTTCCCATGCGTCGTCCACGTCGTCGAGCGCTATGTTAAACAGCGTCGGGCTGAGAGGGCAGCCCTGTCTTACTCCCTTTCCGGTACGTAAACTCTCCGTTATCCCTTCCTCTACGATCACCTCATTTTTCGTCCTCTTATAAATTCTCCTTATCGTTTTCAGCATTTTTCCCCTCACCCCCTTCCTTTTCAATTTCTCAAACAGCCTATCTCCAGAGCTTATCTACCAGACCGAAAGCCGCCTTCAAATCTACGACAGCCATGTTAAACTTTCCCCCCTTAATTTTAAGCTTGTTGTTTATTAAGGCGTTCAACACAAACAGGTGATCCCTTGTCCCCCTTCCCACTCGAAAACCCGCCTGACTCTCTCTAAGAATTTCCTCCCGCTCCACCCACCCATTTAGCCGTCTGACCATGATACTCCCAAGCAGCTTCTATCCTACGTCCAAGAGCGCGGGCCCCTGTAGTTGCCTCCCACCTCCACGTCCCCCGCCTTGTGGATCGGATAAATCCTTGCCAGGTCCCATCCTTTCGGCATCTCTCGTCTTCCAAATTTGATTACTTATTCCTCTCTTTTCCTCGGGATGCCCTAGAGAAATTCCACTGCTATTCCGTCTTCTCCTGCCGCTTTTTTTATTTTTCAAGCCCCTTAACGCGCTCTTAATATCCAGCCTACTTACTTCCCCGTCCAGTTTCGGCTCCACCGACCCGTCCTTCCCCGCTTTCCTTTTAATTATAAATTTCCCTACCGCCGCCCACCACTCCTCCATGTTTACACTCTCTCACCTTTTCTCACTACTCCCATCTCTCTTCGAACCATTTTCTGGATTTCCTATTGCTCAGCTCTTTGATCGCTTTCCTTTCCTGCCGTAAATAACACTTTGCCGTGTCCGCCCACCTTCCCTCCCGCCGTTCACGTTCCTGGCTATCTAACCACTTATTCCAGCCCCACACTTTGCTTTTTGTTCCTGAAATTCTCTGTCATACCAGCTCCTCTCTCTCTCCTGGGTTCTTATTTTTTTATTCATTCCAGCCTTCTCGGCTGCTACCCACATCGCACCTTTCAACCTCCTCGATCCCCCTTTTCCGTCCCCCTCTGTCTGCCATGCTTGTCTAACTCTTCCCCAAAGTCCTCCTTGTCCTCCTTCTTTCAAGATAGTTTCACCTCCTTTGCCACGTTTGTGATGTGCACTTTTTTCCTTACCACCCTCCCCCTACCCCCTTCCAGCTCGAACACTACCGGCAAGTGATCCGATTCTGTTCGCGGCATCACCTCCATCTTTTTAATTACGTCCTCCTCCTCGTCCTCGAACCTAATGAGAAATTGGAGCACTGAGCAAGCCCCCCTCCCCCCATAGGTTACTTTTCCTTCCTCATCTTTTTTCGTCCTTCCATTCAGTACTGTCAGTCCCAAGTTATCACAGAACTCTTATAGTTTTCTTCCCTTTGCATTTAGGACCTCATCCTGCGAGCGCGTCCTCCCTTCTCCTCCGCCCTCTCTTTTACCTTACGCGCTCCACTGTTCGGATCCAATTCTTGCATTTCGATCCCCCACAATTATTACAGCCGCACCGCATCCCGCCTTCTCTTTCACGCGCTGTTTCAGCGCCTCTTTCGCTCGTCTACAGCCGCCATTCACGTAAATTTCAATCAATCATAGATCTTTGTTTAAGCTTCTCCTTCTTATTTTTACAATTGATCCGTATTGCCACTCCTCAACTTTTTTTCTCCGCTCTCTCACTTATCACACATACTCTTTTTGATGCCCACTAGATGTCCCCCTGCCGCTTTTCCCCTTTTCTTATCTCGTACCGCCGCCTTCGCTCACCACTTAAACGCTTTCTCCAGTCATCTTAGAATCCCTTCCTCTTTCCTTCCCTCATCCCATGTTTTCTGAGCTATTATTATGTCAAATCCGTTTACAAAATCTTTTGCCTCCCACAATTTGCCGGACCCCGCGACATTTCACGTTACCGCTCTTATAGCTCCCTCAGCCTTTTCAATTATTTCGCCCCACCCCCTCTGAAACGGCACTCTCTTCATCTTGCCCTCTCTCACGACCTAGTACCACCAGGCCCCATCCACGAACATTTTAATGTGACCCAAACCCACGGTCTTCACCGCATGCCTGTTTCCTGCTGCTTCTTTTTTTCAGCCATTCCGTCACGGTCGCCTCTCGCGCCGTTCGGTCGTCCCCTATCCAGATGCCAGTGCCCCGCAACACCCCCCTTCGTCTCATGATACCTAATTCATGTTCCTTAGATGGTAACGCGATCATCGTACCTCCCCCCTGTGTGTAACACCCTCTTGATGTGTGGGGTAATACCCGTTTTTGCCCACACTACTCTGTAAATCTCCCCCGCTATTACCCGCTCATCCCGGGCCGTATTTATCCCTCTTATTACTATATTACACTTCCTTCTATTTCTCTTCTGTGCTTCCCAATACCATTATTCTTCGCTTAGCGCTTCCGGCTCTCGCGTCGCCCTGCCGCTGTATCGTCGCACTCTTTAGAGTTTCCACTCTCGCCCCTCCGTCGGCTTCTCCTCTCTGCTGGCCGATCCGCTTGGTTCCCCTCCGCTTGCCTCGCCTTCCTCGTGCGGCGTCCTGTGCCCCCGCCGTTTATTTCCTTTCCAATTTCTATCTCGTCTCATGCTCATCTCCCAAGCTTTGCCTCCCTCCTTACTTGTCCGTCTTGCTGCCTCGAGCCGGCGACCACATTTTCATGGCCCCGTGCTGATTTTGGTTCTGTCGTGGCTCTTCTCTTTCCACCTCGTCGTCTGCCGTCTGCCGTTCCTTCGCCAGGTCGATCGTCTGCATGTCCACGTTCCCTCCTTGACGCTCTCTGCTTTCCACTTTTCGCCGTAGTCTCCTTACCTCCAGCTGCAGTTGCTCCTTTTTCTCATTCCAGATCGCTTTGGCCTTGTATCTCAGAAACGTCCATTGTTCCGCTTCCGCTAGCAGTCCCCTGATGATTTCGTTCATCGTTTCGCATCGGCACGGTAAGGGCGCAATCTCCTCCCTATTTTTTCTGATCAAATCCTCGCACCTATTGTCCCCTTTTCTTTCCGTCTCTCGGATGGTCCGTCGTATATCCTCCAACGTCGTTTTTTGTTCCTTCTCATTTCTTTCCATTTCGATTTCACTTTCCCTCTCTCCTGTCACTGGGACTTGCTCCCTCTCCTACAACTGCCCTTCCTCAACTACTATGTCCTCCGGGTTCTATTGCTCTCCCTCATCATTGTCCTCACTTTACCCTTCCTCCTGTTCGATGTCGCTTTCCCCCTCACTGCCAGTTACGACTTCCTCGTCCACGATATTCTCGTTCCAGTCGACCTCCGTCGTCGATTTTCCTGTCTCCTGTCAATTCGCGGTAGCGCCTCCTTGTTGTCTGTGGTGGCGTTGGCGGTGTATGCAGTACCTTTGCCCTCGCTGCCGTCACTCCGACGTCGAAAAATTCCCTAACGTCTCTATTTCCTTCCGCTTTGTTGCTTAGCGGTGAGCGTCCTTTCTTTTTCTTTTCCGAACCATGGGCCCGGCCCTGCCACACCGACCGTTTTCTCCTCCGTTCCCTAATTCGACGCGGCGCTGCCGCTCCTCGCCATTTTCGTTTATTACCCCTCCTTCATTTTTCTCCATCATAACCTCACTTTCACGCGTCTCTATTTCTCCACTTTCCCTGTTTCCTGCACTCGTCTGCATCCTTTTTTATGATCTCAGGTGATTTCTGGGCCTTACCTCCTCTCCTACCCCACTTCTCTACTTTCTTTCTCACTTTCAAACCACTCTATCTGCTAATAGAAATCTACTATTACTCGCCACACGGCTAGCCTTTACCGTCCCCACGAGCACTTCCTCTTGCTTACTACATATACATATATCATAATATGGTACAAAGAGGGGCGCTTTGACATCTCTAATCTCTAGGCATGGTTAGAGCATTTTTAAGCGCGACCCAACCGGCCCTTTTAGGGTGAAAATAAAATTTAACGAAACTTTCCCGAGACAAAAATTCACGATTAAAAGAATCAATCGAATACGAAGAACAAACGGCCCATTTTTAGGCGCAAAATAAATGTGACAAAGGCTCTTCGTGTCTTATATTCAAACCTCAAAAAATTCTTCGTATTTGGGAAAAGGACAGCAATCAGTACATTGAGCTCATAGTTTACACTGGATAGAATAAAACGGCAAAAACATGGAATCCTCTTGCATACAACATAGGTAAGACAAAATTGTACATTTTCAGGTATAAAAAGTTTCTTTCGAGTACTGTTTCAGAAACTGAAACTAATTTTCTGGTAATAAAAAGTGTGAGCAATGAAAATATACTTTTCATTGTTAAAACACAACGAAAAATGTAGACGAATAGCTATCGAGGCGCTAAAATAGAAATCCATAACTTTGGCCTCGTAGTCTCTAAAGGTATAAAATGTTGATGGTTTTTAGTTAATGTAAGACATATATATAGTTCTTACATTATAAATATATATAATAGAGTTTGCCTCAATAATGTCTCACATACATTATTGTTGCCTAACAGTAACCAAAAACTATCTAAATTTTATATCTTTAGAGACGCCAAAATGATGAATTTCTTCGCAGCAATCGGAAATAATGAAAACCTCAAATTTCTAGATATTAAGGCTAATACCAAAGGCAATTTAAAATGTACATCTCTACGAATATATATTTTTCATTGCCTTCAGTTGAAGTGACAAACGCTCATGAAGTGGCTCCTGTATACGAAAAAATATACATTTTTCAATGTCTCCAATCGCTGCAAATAATCCATGCTTTTGCTTGGCAGTCTCTTAATATATAAAATGGTGATGTCTTTTAGTTAATGTGAGATAAACAATGAAATTTCCATATAATTAGGCACCGGAAAGCCAAAAAATGTATTTGTCGTACATTAACTAAAAACAATGAACATTTTATATCTTTAGAGACTGCAAAGCTACAATCATGGATTTCTTCGCAGTGGTCGGAGTCATCGAAAACCTCAAACTTCTAGATACAGAGAAGCTAGTCTATGACTTTTTCACACATAAAACGAAGGCAATACAAAATTATATTTTCATGGATATACATTGTTGTAAGAAATACAGCGCCTAACCGCTTTACGCTCATATGTATGCGTGCATGTGACTGGTAATCCTTCACGCCATCTATCCTGTATGCTAGTACGTCTAGCCAGTTCGAGTCCCGAATCTGGAGAACACAGTCGTGAGATGCGTAGCGTGGAATAAAGTCTTTTATTAAAACAATATTTGTGTGTCTGTTATTTTGCTCTGCCAGAATAAAGCCTCCAACAGGTTGTGGGCCCGGCACGCCTCTACTGCGCCAATTAACAATGAAAATTATATGAGAAAAGTACTGTGTTAAAAGTGAAGAACGAAAAAAAGAAAGGCCGCGAAAAAAGAAAAATGCTAGAAGCAGTTGCCCTGACTCGAGTCAAAGCCAGTAAAAATTGATAGTTATGGACATGTGCGCGAATAAAATTTTTAGACACAATGTGGAAAAGAATATTGAGAAACGTAAAGATGTGCCAATAAGGGGCCGGGCGACACTACAGCGTGTTTTGTGATTTCTTGGAAACAAAGGGGAAAGGCGTGGCAATGCGTCATGAAGCAGGCAAGAGCGCGGTATAGCCGGTGGGGAGCGGTTAGCGCGTTCATCGTTGGAAAAAGAGGGAGAGAGATGAAACATCAACGTATACCACGCGTATACTACGTACAAAGAAAAAAACTCGCCTGCCGACTCGAAAAGAGCGTTTATTATTTTGTAATTGTTGATTAAAATTATTTAAATTATCGTTATTTCATACGTATGAAAAGAGGGGAAAATCAGAGATGCGATTATTTAAAAATTATGAGATCAGATTTAATGTTTATAAAATTGAATAAACAAAATTTCTGCAGAAATTAGAAATGAGAAAACGTTGATCAACTTAGTCAACCGGTACAGATAACTTTCGTCTTGGCACAAATCATGCTAGAGAAGTGGTTACACTCGAAATCAGTGGAGAGACGGTGTGGTTTCATGTAGAGATGCGAAAAGAACCATACCAAGCCGGTGTGTTATGGCTTTCAAACTGTGTGCACACAACATGAGTTGAATTTAAACTCGCGTTGATTTCACACAGTTAAAATGTACAAAGGAAAAATTCAAATCCACCCAAAGCTATGAAGTATACAATGAAAATTCTGGCGGGTGACTCGGGGAGTGATTGGTGCTATGCATTCAGTTACTGTCCAGGTCACTAGAGTGGTTGTATGCACGATCTTGGGTTCGGATGGCATGTGCAATTGCTCGCTTCAGTCTGGTGATACTTGTGTTCAGTCAACCAGATTTGAGTCACAATTCCAGGTGTAAATGAAATTTAATGTTTTTAACCAATTCATTACTTAACACATAAAAGCACAATAGATGAGGCAGAGTGGAGTATTTTGACTCGATGGATTAAAGAACAATGAGGGGAAGGCCCATGGTGGTTGCACCAGGAGCGGAAAGCCACCGGAATAATCCGAAGAAAAACTGCCTGAGACGAGTGGTGGTGAGAAGGAAGAAGAGATGAGATAAGATGAGACGAGAAGAGATGAGATGAGAAGAGATGAGATGAGGAGAGATGAGATGAGAAGAGATGAGATGAGAAGAGATGAGATGAGAAGAGATGAGATGAGAAGAGATGAGATGAGAAGAGATGAGATGAGAAGAGATGAGATGAGAAGAGATGAGATGAGAAGAGATGAGATGAGAAGAGATGAGATGAGAAGAGATGAGATGAGAAGAGATGAGATGAGAAGAGATGAGATGAGAAGAGATGAGATGAGAAGAGATGAGATGAGAAGAGATGAGATGAGAAGAGATGAGATGAGAAGAGATGAGATGAGAAGAGATGAGAAGAGATGAGATGAGAAGAGATGAGATGAGAAGAGATGAGAAGAGATGAGAAGAGATGAGATGAGAAGAGATGAGATGAGAAGAGATGAGATGAGAAGAGATGAGATGAGAAGAGATGAGGTGAGAAGAGATGAGATGAGAAGAGATGAGATGAGAAGAGATGAGATGAGAAGAGATGAGATGAGAAGAGATGAGATGAGAAGAGATGAGATGAGAAGAGATGAGATGAGAAGAGATGAGATGAGAAGAGATGAGATGAGAAGAGATGAGATGAGAAGAGATGAGATGAGAAGAGATGAGATGAGAAGAGATGAGATGAGAAGAGATGAGATGAGAAGAGATGAGATGAGAAGAGATGAGATGAGAAGAGATGAGATGAGAAGAGATGAGATGAGAAGAGATGAGATGAGAAGAGATGAGATGAGAAGAGATGAGATGAGAAGAGATGAGATGAGAAGAGATGAGATGAGAAGAGATGAGATGAGAAGAGATGAGATGAGAAGAGATGAGATGAGAAGAGATGAGATGAGAAGAGATGAGATGAGAAGAGATGAGATGAGAAGAGATGAGATGAGAAGAGATGAGATGAGAAGAGATGAGATGAGAAGAGATGAGATGAGAAGAGATGAGATGAGATGAGATGAGATGAGAAGAGATGAGATGAGAAGAGATGAGATGAGAAGAGATGAGATGAGAAGAGATGAGATGAGAAGAGATGAGATGAGAAGAGATGAGATGAGAAGAGATGAGATGAGAAGAGATGAGATGAGAAGAGATGAGATGAGAAGAGATGAGATGAGAAGAGATGAGATGAAAGAGATGACGAGAGTATGCGAATGCCGTAAGGGGAGATGAGGTAAGACAACAAAATGAGAAAAGTGGCGGAGAGCACAATGAAGACGAGAAGAATTGAGTGAACGAGATGAGGGAGCAACTGTCAAAACAGACAGATCGGGCTCAAACAGGCAAACACTTACCTTCCATCAAATCCGTACAACGGGTTGATTTCTACTTGAATAAAATAATACGGAAGTCAAAAGTAATACCAACATTTTCCTATTTCAATATATTTTGAGAAAAAAAATAATTTGGAAAATTACAAACGAGATTTTCTACAGTTACAGATGAAACAAAAGTAGAGGAAATGATGTCTCTGGTAAAATCATTTTGTACAGCCTTAACGAATACGCTGAAGCAATACCAATATGCATTGTTGAACTCACAAAGTGCTATGACAAAAAAAGCACAAGGAGATAAATGAAAAAAATCGGGAAAACAAAGAGATGCGTTCGCCAAGCAAGCGAAAACTATGGATGAAAGAAGTAGTGAGACCAAACAGTTAGATGAGATGCGGACCGATTAGAAAGAATTCATGCAAAATTATCGAGAGATTGAGACAGAAAGAGATGAGTATTTCGTACAGAAGATAGAAAATGAAATTGAAACTCAGGAGGCGACAGCTGAGTTAAACGATGAATCTCAAAGATTTTAAAAGAAGAATTGGAAAAACCGAAATGCGAAAAAAAATACGAGAAAATGAGAAAGCTGACAGTCTGAAATGCGAATCAAGTAAAAGAGATATTCAAATTCGAAGTCATCAATAAAAATTCTGGAATTAAACGTGACTACAACTTAACAAGGAATACTAAGTTTGGACATTTCCATGATTATTTCACGTCTGAGTTGAGGACTCTCGAATAACTTCATATATTTGATCCTGGAAATGCTACAAACGGAAATTTAGATCCATCTCTCGTTCGAAAAAAAGTATAGAATAAGGGATAAACCACCTACATCAAAATTACCACGCGGAGGCAATACAAATAAAAGATCCAGTAGAGATTCTAAAGATCAGAGAAACGAAGAAATGCGAGAGTAATCTAATCTTTACGACTTTGGGAAAACAATTGTATAACCTGAAACAATATTCAAATAAATAAAAGGCTACAAAGTTTTGCGGTAAATTCGAGGAAGTAGTCAGAAAATATGATAATTTATCGGAAGTCACACTACTGTCAGAAGTTGAGAAGAGAGACGCATTTTTAAATACAATCATGACGACAGTCCCGGAGGTACAGTCGGTAGAATTTATGACAAAAAATGCTACAGGAAAAGGGCTTACTTATGAGGAGTTCAAGCTTTTCCTACATCAGGTCCAAGGCACTGGGTTGAAAAAATGTTACGAATGTGGTCAAATAACTCAGCATAAAGCTGGCCAATGGAAAAAAGGACAAAAAATCAGCACGTGTAGGAGGCAGGGGTTATCGTGGTTTTATTACCGATATAACAATTACAAACAAAATATTTGGGGTGGCAAAGGCTATTGCGATAATGAGAGACGAGGTGAAAGGAGAGAACTATGAAGAAAAATACGGAGATCTGAAGAGATCCAGAAATAATACAAAATAAACAAAAGTTGTAAACAAAATTTTTACAAAAAATGGTTATAAAAGGTTACAAAAATGTAAACACGTATGAGACGGATTACGGTAGAATTAGATGTGCCAATAAAGATTCGCCAGCAGACTTAAAACCGGAGAGAGTAGGTACAATTGGAGCCAAGTTAGATGATGAAAGAACAATTGAGATTGAGAAAGTTATATATGCTAAGTTATAGATGAGAAAGTTGTATATGCTAAGGCACTCTCAGAGTATCTTCTGTCGTTGAGAAAATTTGCCAAAATGGGACTCGGTAATTACTCAGACAATAAGAAAATTGACATATTTGATCCAGTTTCCAATGAATCCTTCATCACCGGAGTCTACAACAAGCCGTATTGGGTAATTGGATACGAAAGAAGTCATGACAAAAACGGAGATAAATTAAACTGTAATAACAAGAGTAGAACAATTATAGCTAACTTGGTTGAGAGTGAAACTGATGCCAATGATAGAAGAAGATATAAAACAAGAAGCGTAAGAGATACACCGCAAGAGATACATTTGAAAAGAATAAGACAGAATCTAATGAACAAATCCGAGATGAGGCTGTAGTCAACGACACCGATGAGTGTGAGATTGTCGTAAAGAAACTGAAGCTAGATAGAAATAATGTTACTGAAGAAAGAGACGAGAATGACATAATGAAGGGAAATACGAAGTTAGACAATAATGGTTAGAGCGAAAAGAAAGTAACTTATGAAAACTCAAACTTCGATACATCAGTTTGGGACAGGAAGTTCCACGATATAGACGAGCTGCCCAATATGGAATTGTCAGCGAAGGAGTCACAATTCGGAGAAAAAAATATATAAAAGTTTTTCGAAAAGAATGAGAAAGCCATGCTTTGGTATGTAAGATTAGGTTATGCTTCTCTGGCTTATCTCAAAACTCACCAAAAGAAATTTTCGGAGAAAAAAGAATGGTAAAACGTGATTTTTGAAGAGTCAATAGTTGGTTGCGAGGTGTGTAAGATTGCTAAGTTTAATGAAATACCATTCGGTTCAGTACGGAGACGGGCGACTGAACCTTTACAAATTATTCATTCGGATATCACGGGACCCATTAGTCGAGCATCTTACTCCAAAGGGTATAAGTACCTTACCCCAAAGAGTATAAGTATCTTACCCCAAAGGGTGTAAGCAATGGCGTATTTGATGAAAGTAAAAAGCGAAGCAGGTCACCGTTTTGAAGCATTTGTGAGATGCGCTCGGAACTTATTAGGTAGAGATGCGAAAGTATGCTATCAGCGTACAGATCAAAGTACTGAATATACCGGTGGGTATACTATTTACGTCATAAAGATACTAGGAGCAGAGCAACAACTTGCGAGTCTAGATACACCTGAACGTAATGGTGTAGCTGACAGGTTTAATCAAACCATACAGAAAAAGGTGAGGACAATGTACGATGCGAAACTACCCGAAAACAGGTGGGACCTTGCATTAAGTGCTGCTGTGTATGCTTGCAAATCGAATGACATGATTACCCCAATGAAAAGATTTGCGTCAAATAAAATCTATGATGTGAATCGGCTGACGCGATTTGGCTGTGTTACTTACATTAAAGTTTAAAGGAAAACTGATCCTATGTTTAGGTTTGAAGAAAGATGCGTGATTCTGGTGGGCCATACACCTGCCGGATATCAGTTTTTGAAACCTGAGGAAGGGAAATTTTACGAAAGCAGAACTGCGCGCTTTAATGAAAAGCTAGTATATGGAGATAAATATGAAAAGGACCGTATAAAAGATAGGCCAGTCCAGTACATTGAAACAAATAGAGAAAAGTGGTTGGTCGACTGTGATAGAGATGAGGATGAAGAGGAAGAAATCTTGAAACAGGACGAAGATGTGAAAAGAAAAAGAGGGCGACCTAAGAAACAAATCCCTGTTTGAATTGCGGTTACAAGTGACTCAAAGAATGTCAATGATTCTAGTTTCATGGGCATAATAAAAGATGAGGAAGAGAGAGTCAATTTGCTACATGCGACGGTACTATTTGATGAGAATAAAAAGGAAATAAGTCATGTCGAAGATAGTGCCTGCCATGCAAAGAAGCGATGGATTCTAAAGAGCATCAAAATTGACTGTAAGCTGTAGGAGAAGAATTAAATTCCATGTACAAAAATGCTGTGTAGACATTGGTAGATAGACCTGTTACAATGAGAGATGGCCGAAGGGCTAACAGCATAGACTCTAAATAGGTTTTTAAGCGAAAGACTGGAAGTGATAATGAAACAAAATATAAAGCACGGTTACTTATCAGAGGCTTCAAGGATACAAACCATTATGATTTACGGGGAACTTATGCTCCAGTATCACGACTGCCACTAATGAGATCAGTGTTTGCGATAATAAATAAGTATGCCTTAGAGGTGTGCCAATTACATGTAAATACTGTCTTCTTGAATGGATTAGGAAATTTATATGGAAATCCCAGACGGTGCGAATCTTACATCAAAAGAAGAGCAAAATAAAGTCTGTAAGCTGAATTGAGCATTGTATGGCCTACGAATCAGCCCTCAGAAATGCGATAACAGATTCACTGAGGTAGCATTAAGTGTAGGATTGAAAAATGATGAGAATGAGCCCTGTCTTATTCTGTGGAGAGAGAATAGTAAATTCTCTATTTTACCGTTATACGTAGACGACATCTTAATGGCAAGTAATGATGAAAATAAAGTATGTGATGTGAAAACCATACAGAAAAATGAATTTGAAATGAGTGAACTAGGCGATCCAAAAGAATTTCTGGGAATCTCCATAAGTAGGAACAGGGAGAAACAATTAATACCACTTAATCAAGAGAAATATATAGATAAAATTTTGATCAGGTTCAACGTCAACGAAGCACATGCACAGAGGACTCCCATGGTTAGTACACAAGCGATAAACCGAGAAATAAGAGAAAGAGAGAACAGAACCCCAGCGATAACGTACCAAAAGAAACAGAGACGGAAGTTATTGCCTTATTCCATACACGGAAGCTATTGGCAGCTTGTTATATTTGGTCGAGGAAACCAGATTTGATATCTCTTATGCTGTCAATGTGTTGAGTAGACATTAGATCAGTCGAACTGAAAATGATTGGGCGATGATAAAGAGAGTATTTAGATACTTGAAGGGGACAAAATCCCTAGGTTTACGATATAGGGGGGAGACAAATGACTTGCAAGACTATTCTGATTCAAGCTTTGCAGATTGCAAAGACTCACTGACAACATGTGGATACGTGGTAGAGCTTTTTGAAGATGCGGTAACTTGGAGAACACACAAACAGCCGTACGTGGCTCTATCAACATGTCAGGCAGAATATGTAACGATGAGTGAAACGTGCTATGAGTTAATGGCAATGGACAACGCATTAAACTTGATTCTAGATAAGTCATTTTGTCCTTTAAGATTGTGGTGCGATAATAAAGCTGCCGAAGTCATATGAGAGAAGTGCGAAAACATGAAAAGGAATGTATAGGAACAAATTTAGTAACTATTCTATGGTTTCTGTATGGTTTATTAAATATGTATTAATAACAGTTCTCTATGTTCTCAGGAAACTAAAATTCGGAGATGCGATATTAACAAATGGGATGAGGAAAATTAGCAGCGAGAAGACGGATAAATAAATATACAGAGATACCAACATTAATAGAGTTAATTTAAAGTTGTATAAGTTCTCATAATTGTCATGCGCTATAGTACATGACGCTGAAGCTGGCAGGCAGACCTAGCATACGCGCGCCGCCCGAATCCAGTACATTTTTATCGTGACTGTACGCGCATCAGGTCGAAGCGTAGCGAGGCAGCATAGGGCCTACCCCCCACCACTTACCCGCTCGTGAATGAGCCGAATATATCCGTCTGGCGGAAATCATATTTTTTTTTGCTTAACAACAACCGTCACCGGGATGAATCATGAGTCGATCGTTTCGTCTATTCATATAGATTAAGCATGTGAATCGCCAAGTCGCAATTGTCATGCGTTTTGACGGCAGACGACTTTAAACAAAAATTTCGTTCGAATACAGAGACCCGAATGTCGGAAAACTTTTTTTTATTCTCAATTAACAAAAGCCGTCACCGAGATGAAACATAGGGGGATCGATTCGGCAAAGTATATAGAATAAGCACGTAAATAGAAAAAACCGATATTGTCATGCGAGTTAGCAGCAGACGGCCTTTTTTGAGATTTTCGTGCGAGTAAGGAGGCGCGATTCGCGAATAACAATTTTTTAATTAGATTAACAAAGTCGTCACCGGGTTAAATCATAGGTCAATCGATTCGTCTCATCATAAACAATAAGTAGCTAAATTAAAATAGTAGCTGCTGTCATGCAGGTTGGCAGCAGACGACCTTTTGTGAATTTAATCGTGCGGCCAGCACGACTCTTTTCGCGAATAACAATTTATTTTAATCAATGAACAAATGTCGTCACCGGGATGACACATAGGGGGATCGATTTGGCTAATTATATAGAATAAGCATATAAATAGCAAAAGTCGCTACTGTCAGGCGTGTTGGCAGCAGACGACCCTGTTTGAGATTTTTCGTGCGAGTAAGGAGGCGCAATTGCGGAATAACAATTGTTTAATTAACCTAACAAAGTCGTCGCCGGGATAAATCATAGGTCAATCGATTCGTCTTATTATAAACAATAAGAAGCTGAATTTAAAAAGTAGCTGCTGTCATGGAGGTTGGCAGCAGACGACCTTTTGTTAATTTAATCGTGCGGCCAGCATGATTCTTTTCGCGAATAACAATTTATTTTTGTTAATTAACAAATGTCGTCACCAGGATGAAACATACGGGGATCGATTCGGCCATGTATATAGAATAAGCACGTGGATAGAAAAAGTCGCTAATGTCATGCGTGTTAGCAGCAGACGGCCTTTTTTGAGATTTTTCGTGCGAGTAAAGAGGTGCGATTCGCGAATAACAATTTTTTCATTAACTTAAGAAAGTCGTCACCGGGATGAATGATAGGTCAATCGATTCGTCTCATTATAAACAACAAGTTGCTGAATTGCAAAAGTAGCTGCTGTCGTGCAGGTTGGCAGCAGACTACCTTTTGTGAATTTACTCGTATGGCCAGCACGACCCTTTCCGCAGAGAACTATTTATTTTTGTTAATCAGCAAATGCCGTCACCGGAATAAAACATAGGGGGATCGATTTGGCTAATTATATAGAATAAGCACATAGACCGGTGCGATGGTCTAGTGGTAGCGTGCTCGCCACTAAACCAGCGGACCGGGAGGTCCCGGGTTCGAATCTCGGTCGCGTACATTTCGTCGTGAAATGTTTTTCTTCGGCATTTCGCGGCGAAATAAGACTAGTTCCACGACCGGGGGGCGAATTCGATGACCGGCTATATTTTGGTATAGGTTTTCCGCAGTTTCCCTATACCCATGACAGAAAATGTCATGATGAATATAATACGGAGGGGGAAGTCGGCTGCGGCCGCAAGAGGGGGGAACAGAGAGAAAGATGGAGAAAAAAGGAGTAAACAATAGAGGAAAGAACGGTCATAATGTGGGGAAAGAATAGGTAACAAACGCGAGAAGCGTGTACCTAAGGAAAAAACCAATAGAATAAGCACATAAATAGCATAAGTCGCTACTGTCATGCGTGTTAGCAGCAGACGGCCTTATTTCAGATTTTTCGTGCCAGTAAGAAGGCGCGATTCGCGAATAACAATTTTTTAATTAACTTAACAAAGTCGTCACCGGGATATATCATAGGTCAATCGATTCGTCTTATTATACACACTAAGCAGCTGAATTGAAAAAGTTGCTGCTGTCGTGCAGGTTGGCAGCAGACTACCTTTTGTGAATTTACTCGTATGGCCAGCACAACCCTTTCCGCGGAGAATTATTTATTTTTGTTAATCAGCAAATGCCGTCACCGGAATAAAACATAGGGGGATCGATTTGGCTAATTATATAGATTAAGCACATAAATAGCATAAGTCGCTACTGTTGTGCGTGTTAGCAGCAGACGGCCTTTTTTCCCGATTTTTCGTGCTAGTAAGAAGGCGCGATTCGCGAATAACAATTTTTTAATTAACTTAACAAAGTCGTCACCGGGATATATCATAGGTCAATCGATTCGTCTTATTATACACACTAAGCTGCTGAATTGAAAAAGTAGCTGCTGTCATGCAGGTTGGCAGCAGACGACCTTTTGTGAACGGCAGCACGACCCTTTTCGCGGAGAACTATTTATTGTTGTTAATCAACAAATGCCGTAACCGGGATGAAACATAGTGGGATCGATTCGACCAAGTATATAGAATAAGCACGTAACTAGTAAAAGTCGCTACTGTCATGCGTGTTGGCAGCAGACGGCCGTTTTTGAGATGTTTCGTGCGACGGAGGGGGCGCGATTCGCGAATAACAATTTATTTTTGTTAGTGAACAAATGCTGTCACCGGGATGGAAAATAGGAGGATCGATTCGGCCAGTTATATAGAATAAGCACGTAAATAGAAAAAGCCGCTATTGTCACGCGTGCTGGCAGCAGACGACTCTTTTTAAGATTTTTCGTGCGAGTAAGGAGGCGCGATTGGCGAATAACAATTTTTTAATTAACTTAAAAAAGTCGTCACCGGGATAAATCATAGGTCAATCGATTCGTCTTATTATAAACAATCGATTCGTCTTATTATAAACAATAAGCAGCATGAATCTTATCGTACCGGTAACGCTACCCGACTCGCGATGAATTAAGTTCAATATATTGTTTTTGTGAATACACAATTGTTCAATGCAATGTTACTCACTCATCAATGTTACAAGTAATCCCTTAATACAACAGTTGCGAAAAAAGCTCACTTATGACGTTCACTGCACAACAATATTTGTTAAAAAATGTATGATATGCGATAAGTTATTGTGTCCTCGACCTCAGCACGACAAGAAACAGCATGTTTTCACGAAGCATTCGACGAAGAAAGACAAGAGACTACCTTCAATCACAACCGGCAGCAAGTCGCTATGACTGGTTCAACTCCGTTGTTAATATTAACAGAAACGTTCATTGCTCTTATAACTCTATCCCTACCTCTGCAAACGAACATTTTCTACGTCGTGTACATTGTCTTTATACCGGAAAAAACCAAATCATAAATTTTTCCCGTAGGCGATTATATTCGGAGAAAACGTCGCAATATTTTGGAAGAAACGACAGGATACAAATTGGGATTTTTTTTATCCAACCGGCCTGTAAAAAAGGTGGTGTGTGTTTTGATATTTGCTCAGAATTTAATCCGCCTATGAGGTATAATCTGGACCGTGAGGTACATCGATATAGGAGTGCGTGTTCCACTGTAAGGATTAATCATTAATACATTTAAGGTCGGTGGGCCATAAATGTACGAGGGTGGGGTGAAAAGTTTCCGGCCTGACCAAGAGATGGTGCCACTAGGTCTAGTTTTGGAGCGGCGTCCTACAGTACCATTCCTACCGAGCTTGTATGTACAGTTTCAGCCCAATCGCTACGTTAGTTTGCGTTTGAGAGCACATTGCGCGAGACGCTTCCGTTGTTTTCGTAAAAATGGAAAAATTGGAAAAACGTGCTGTCATCAAATACTTCCATTTGAAATGTTTTACATCAAAACAAATAAAAGAAGAGATGCATTCAAAACTAGGAGACTCCTCCCCATCATATTCAACTATTAAGCAGTGGGTTTCTGAATTTAAAATGGGTTGTGTGAGCACCTCTGACGAGCCTCGCTCAGGACGGCCCGTTGAAGTCACAACTTCAGAGATGATTGAAAAAATCCATAAAATAGTGTTGGAAGACCGCAGGTTGAAAGTGCATGAGATAGCTGAGACCTGTAGGATGTCAGCTGAACGTGTGCGAAATATTTTGCCTAACCATTTGAACATGGAAAAGCTGTGTGGAAGGTGGGTGCCGCGTTTGGTAACGCTCGACCAAAAACTGCTTCGAAAAACCATTTCTACCGACAATTTGGCGCTGTATAGGCGTAATCCAAACGAACTTTCGCGTCGATTCATAATTGTTGATGAGACGTGGGTCCACCACTACACTCCTGAAAATAAAGAACAGTCAAAACAGTGAGTTGGAAAAGGGGAACCAACTCCAAAGAAGGCAAGAACAGTTTTATCGGCAAACAAGGTTATGGCTACTGTTTTTTGGGATGCGAGAGGAATTATATACATTGATTACCTTGAAAATGGTAAGACTATCACTGGTCAATACTACGCAGAGTTATTGCAACGTTTGAAGCACAAGGTGCAAATTAAACGACCTCATTTGGCGAAGAAAAAAGTTTTGTTTCATCACGATAACGCACCAGCGCATTCGTCGATTGTTGCCATGTCCAAAATCCACGAATTGAAGTTTGAATTGATGCCGCATCCTCCCTACTCTCCAGACTTAGCCCCCAGCGACTATTACCTGTTTCCTAACCTCAAAAAATGGCTTGGCGGAAAAAGATTTAAGAGCAACGAAGAAGTTATCGAAGCTGTAAGTCAGTATTTTGAGGGGCTTGACGAATCTACGTTTAAAACTGGTATAACTAAATTAGAACACCGTTATGAGAAATGTATCAGTGTTGATGGAGATTATGTTGAAAAATAAAGCAAAACAAATTTTAAAACATCGTTTTTCTTGGTTAGGCCGGAAACTTTTCACCCCACCCTCGTAAAAGGACGTACGGCCCTTGCCCCAGGTTCAAAAACGTGAAAATCGAGAAAGGCTGCTCCGTTACGTTTTTTTTACGTGCGTATACACTGCTCATCTGTCTACACCCATAGCCGGAAAATAATGTAGACAATGTTCATTGGCGGTGGGGGTAGCGAAATAAGGGCGAGAAGGGTGTCTGTTAATGGTAAAGAAATCGTCGCACCAGTCATAGATGTGACGTGCTGCGTGTTATTATAAAAAATAGCCTTGTCTACGATGTTTGAACGCTTCGTTGAAACCATGCCGCTTCTTTTCGTATTTTTATTAACAACGCAAAAACTTTTCGCAATATTTTGAATTTTAGTGAACGTTTTATATTGTGATAAAGTGAAATGCATTAGTGAGCTACTATCGAAACTGTTGTATCAATGGATTGAATTCGGCGCTGCTAAGTATCATTCCAGCGAACTGTACTTCTTCTTAAATCAAGTAAATTGGTATTAATTTATATTAATTCAATAATTGGGCGAAGAGCAAATTCTCAATGATGTAGCACTTGCAATATTTTCTCTCGAAGAAAATGAGCGTTTGAGATTAGGGTTTTTAATGGATCTTCACACAAAATAAAATAATGACGACCTGGCGCCGAAGGTGCAGACGCATGACAAGAAAATGAACATCAATTAATTAACAAAAAAAAAATCAATCCGCATAACGGGCCACTCTACTCGCACGAAATATCTTATAAAAGGTTGTCCGCTGCCATCGCGCATAGCATTAGTAACTAGTACTATTTACAAGGTTATTCTTTACGAATAGACGAATCCATCGATCTACGATTTGTGGCGTTGACGACGTCTCTTAATTAATTAACAAATTGTTATTCGCAAAGGAAGCCTCTCTATTTGCATGAGAAATCTCATAAAAGGTCGTCTGCTGCCAACACGCATGACAATAGCGTCTTTTTATATTCGCGTGCTTATTTTATATAATTAGCCGAGTCGATCCTCCTACGTTCCGTCCCGCTGACGGCTATTGTTAATTTAAAAAAAAGTTATTCGTCAAACAGTACGCACTGCTCGCACGATTAAACTTATAAAAGACTGTCTGCTGCTAACCTGCATGACAGCAGCAACTTTTTCGATTTAGCTGCTTATTCTTTATAATGAGACGGATCGATCGACCTACGATTTATCCCGGTGACGACTTTTTTTCATTAATTAAAAAATTGTTATTCCCGAATCGCGCCGCCTCCCTCGCAAGGGAAATCTCAAAAAAGGCGTCTGCAGCCAACACGCATGACAGTGGCGACTTTTTCTATTTATGTGCTTATTCTATGTAATTGGCTGAATCAATCCCCCTACGTTTCATCCTGGTGACGGCATTTGTTGATTAACAAAAATATGTAGTCCTCCGCGGAAAGGGTCTTGCTGACCGCAGGAATAAATTCA
This sequence comes from Ophion obscuratus, assembly GCA_964007375.1. Classification (NCBI taxonomy): domain Eukaryota; kingdom Metazoa; phylum Arthropoda; class Insecta; order Hymenoptera; family Ichneumonidae; genus Ophion; species Ophion obscuratus. Next base: position 9,406,420 of record OZ023318.1, read on the forward strand.
CAAAAGGTCGGCTGCTGCCAACCTACATGAGAGCAGCTACTTTTTCGATTCAGCTGCTTATTGTTTATAATAAGACGTATCGTATGACCTATGATTTATCCCGGTGACTACTTCGTTAGGTTAATTGAAAAAATTGTTATTCGCGACTCGCGCCTCCTTGCGGGCACGAAAAATCTCAAAAAGGCCGTCTGCTGCTAACACGCATGACAGTAGCGACTTTTTCTATTTACGTGTTTATTCTATATAATTGGCCGAATCGATCCCCCTATGTTTCGTCCTGGTGACGATATTTGTTGATTAACAAAAATTAATTGTTATTCGCGAAAAGGATCGTGCTAGCCGCACGATTAAATTCACAAAAGGTCGTCTGCTGCCAATCACATGACAGTAGCAACTTTTTCTATTTACGTGCTTATTCTATATACTCGGCCGTATCGATCGCCCTATGTTTGATCCCGGTGACGACTTTGTTAAGTTAATTAAAAAATTGTTATTCCGCAACCCTTACTCGCACGAAAAATCTCAAAGAAAGGCCGTCAGCTGCTAACACGCATGACAGTAGCGACTTTTTTTATTCACGTGCTTATTCTATATACTTGGCCGAATATACTTGACCTATGATTTATCCTGGTGAAGACGTTCTTAAGTTAATTAAAAGATTGTTATTCTCGAATCGCGCCTCCTTACTCGCACGAAAAATCTCAAAAAGGCCGTCTGCTGCTAACACGCATGCGACTTTTGCTATTTATGTGCTTATTCTATATACCCGGCCGAATCGATCCCCCTATGTTTCATCCCGGTGACGGCATTTGTTGATTAACAAAAATAAATAGTTTTCCGCGAAAAGGGTCGTGCTGGACGCAGAACTAAATTCACAAACGATCGTCTGCTGCCAACCTGCATGACAGCAGCTACTTCTTCAATTCAGTTGCTTATTGTTTATAATAAGGCGATTCGATTGATTTATGATTTATCCCGGTGACGACTTTGTTAAGTTAATTAAAAAATTGTTATTCGCGAATCGCGAATCCTTACTCGCACGAAAAATCTAAAAAAGGCCGTCTCCCATGTAGAGATTGACCGTTGGGCCTGGGACGGGCCTTCACAGTTAGCCTTTTTAGAATATTGGGCTGTGAGTATTTACCAATGAGGTGCCTTTGTAGAAATGATAAGAACGGCCCGATATCGGCCAACAGAGCTAACAATTATTGGGCCAATGATTTAATTCATTGTAGTGCCAATGTTGGTGATTGCACTTGGCCCTATGTGGGCCCTCTTGAAGGGCCTATGTAGAAATTGACCACTGGCTCTATGATGGGCCTTCACAGTTGGTCTATCTAGAATTTAGTCTATCTAGAATATTGAGCCGTGAGTTTGTTTGGGTTTGGGTGCGTGATAAATATTCAACCTATATCGAGCCAAGATTGGCCCGAGATTGGTCCTTGTGGATACATATTTCATGGAATAACCTTGAAATAAATTGTGATTTGCGTATATGGCAGGTTTCAGAATTGGCATATTTTACTTACTTATGTTGGTTATTTACAAATGCCAATAATAGGCCAAGACTTGATTACAAAAACTGAACTACAAAATATAGACGATTAATATATGACGTGCCAGTTATTTGCCTATTCTGGCACAATATACAGATAATGAATAACCCGAGGCTTAAATAAAATAAAAGCAGGTATGGTCTGATCCACTTAGCCAATAAAGGGCTTAGATTAATTAAATGTAATTTCCAGTATTTTAGCATTGCCAGTTTTGAAATTGGCAAATTTCGATGAACTATCACGGCTGTTTATTGGTTTTAACAGATGGGCCTGGATAGGTTTTAGTAATGGGCTGATATTGTGCCAGTTCTCAATTTATAACGGAACAATAATGGGCCAATGTAATTGGCAGTACTTCAGCATCACCAGTTTAAAAATTGGCAAATATTGTTTATCTATCATGACTGTTTAATGAATTTAAAAGATGGGCCATGATAGGTTTTAACTATGGGCCGACATTGTGTCGGTTTTCAACTTAGAACGAGACAATAATGAGCGAATGTAATAGCCAGTATTTTAGGATTGCCAGCTTTAGGATTGGCAAATTTAGTTTAACTATCACTGCTATTTATTGGTTTTGAAAGATGGGCCAGGATAATCTTTAGTAATGGGCCGATATTGTGCCGGTTCTTAATTTATAACGGGACAATAATGGGTCAATGTGATTGCTTGTATTTTAGCATTACCAATTTTTAAATTGGCAAATATAGTTCACGCATCACGGCTATTTAATGCTTTTAAACGATGGGCCGATATTGTGCCGGTTTTCAATTTATAACGGAACAATATTGGGCCAATGGAATTGTCAGTATTTAAGTATCCCCAGTTTTTAAATTGGCAAATTTAGTTTAACTATCACGGCTGTTTATTAGTTTTTAAAGATGGGCCAGGACAGGCTTTAGGGATGGGCCGATATTGTGCCAGTTTTCAGTTTAGAGCGGAACAGTAATGGGCCAATATTATTTCTCTTTTGTTGGCTTATACGATGGTCCCAATATTGGCCTGATCGTAACATTGGACAACTCATGGCAACCTCTACATGGGATATTTACAAGAGGAAATCGACAAGCTGAAAAACTGCATCATGTTCCCTGTACAAAAACCAGCGATTCTTAATGTCGTAGAGAAAAGCTCTGCAGGTGAACCGACTAACGACAGGGCGCATCAATCATAAGCCTAATTGACGAGGAAGCCTCAAATAAACTAGTCGACGACACATGAGAGGGGCTCTGGAAATCATTCTTGACCTTCAGTACCGCAAGGGCTAGTGTTTACGGTGAGAGGTCCTTTCACCCTAATTACAAGTTTGGAGAATTGTTCATCGGGAAAAGAGCCACTGAAAAATTCACTAACGCCTACACGTTAGCACAACCACAGTAAATTAACTAGTTGTAATCCCATAACCACTCTCGCTTGCAGAAGATAAAAGCATAGAAGCTCAACAATGAATCAACGGCGATAAATGTTACCAGCCAGCGGAATAACCTCAGATTGCATAAAGAACAACAACGTGGAAGTACTGTTATTCCTTAAAGCGTTACGCCCTGCCCGGAAGATCACAAACTAAGGACCAGTGGGGTGTTTCATCATACTTACATGGTTATTGCCAATACCCAAATCAGAATCAAACATTACGAAACCAGAGATAGGAGTAGTCTACGACGTACCCCACTTTACACCCACCTAATACAGACATGGCTATTGACGCGATAGTGCGAGAGTGGCATGATTCCGTTGGATTAGTAATTATCAAATGGTCGAGTTCAGAACAAAATATCAACTATGGAAATGACTCGACTTAATCAGAATAAGTCGATTACACTCCATCGAATTACTAAGATGCTAGGACAGTGTGTGGCGTTATCAAAATGCAAAAATAAGATAGAAGATTGACCAATGACCTCACCAATACCTCTAAGAAAGAACGTAGTTATCAACCCAATATGGATGACTGAGATATTTCCTATTAGACAGGTGGAGACTCAAGAAACAACTTTAGGAGAAAATCTAAACGATAACTAGGATAAAGGAATCTGTAAGCCCTCAGCCGTCCACCTCAGCAATACGACGAACAAACACGCGGCCAGACACCGAACAAATTCTGACAACAGCCCTCATCAACCTCGAAATCCCTATTCATCAAAAACCGTCGAAATCCACATAACTCCACCTTAACAATAACGGTAGCTTGTCGAAAAACAAATTCCTTTACGACGCTAAATTAATACAATTATATTAGATATATACATAACAGAAAAAGTGCACGAATCATCAGATCAACCGGGCCGAGGACCACCCTTCCCTAGTCATCTGGACATCTTGTACAGATCTGATACGTACGCGGTCAAGCGTGATTCGACTCGACAGCACATCGATTTATCTGGTTCAACTGTTATTACCGAGAATACAGAGACATAAACGATTTCGAATTCTTCAACGGACACGCCCTGCTCTACCTAAGGCGAAAGCCACACAGAAGAGACGTCGGACAAGGATGAAGCGAAGACGCGGCGTCCTTCCATTGTACGTCCATACAAAATGCATAGAAACATCGGAATGTAAAATATGCAGAATCGACGGGGCGCGGGCACGACGCTTCGTCGTCGGCAGCCTATTGTAAAAAACACACAGGCAACGAGGCGCGGACGGGGCGCGGACGGAGCACGGACGCAACGCGGCTGCGGCAGAGTACAGAAATACGCGTAGGGAGGACCCGCTGTAAAATTTTTGGAAAATCTTTTTTTTGGAAACACTTTTAAGAAACTCTTTGAACCTTCAAAAATATAGGGCTCTTATCTTTGAAGAAAAAAATTACCAAATTAAAATAGTTTTATTTGCTACCAATAGGTGGTATTAAGTTATGGAAAAATCACCAGCTATAGCATCTATAATTCAACTCAAACTTCAAATACATTTTTCTCAAAATCATGTTCTTGAAATAGGCACGCAGCAGAACTCGAACAATTTTCGTCCAATCGTCTTGAAATTTTAACTGTGACTTCTTAGCGACTCAAGTGCGAGCGCTTTTTTCGATTAAATGAAAATTGTGAAAAATATATCACTTTCATATGAAAATTGTGGTAAAAAAAACGAACTTTTTTCCAAATTCTTCTCTATTTTTTAAAAATTATTTTTTAATTTCTCCCTGTAATTGACTGCTAAAACTAATATAATTAACAAACATTTTCACTCTTAGTGCCAGGATTAAATTTACGACAGTTCTATTGCGAGCCGTGGAGAGGGTTGACTAAAAACACCAGTGCTATAGCGATTCAGGCACCGCCATTTTGTATTCTTTTGACAAATACATTTTTTTACATACTTCAATATATACCTAATAAAGCCTAAAAGTTCTTTTGACCATGTATTTTGTCCTTCTTTTAAAAAATATTTAAAAAACGGTCGCAAACGGGCAGTTACAGTGGTGTCCTCCCTTAAAACATGGTGGAGACACCCTTTACACCTCTTCAGAACCCTTTAGATAATAATGTAGATCCTCTATTATTTTAAAAAGCATGTTATCTTCGATGGTTTGCCATACTGGATGTATCCAGTAACGGTTATCCCTCTGTATATTAGTAAGTTGCACCAGTGCTAGTACATCTTCGTCTTCTGAGGAAGACATGTTTTGTCAAGTCAGACCGTTGAATGTCAAAGCTAACGGTTTCTAGTCGCGTCCGCGCCCTCTCTGCGCCCGCGCCTCGTCTTATCTATATAATTTGAAAATTTGCGTCCGCGCCGCGTCCTCGCCTCGTCCTCACCCGATGTCTTGTCTGTGTGGCCTGTGCTTAACTTACCAGTGCATCTTGGAGTGCATGAGGGGTAACGTTATGCCTACAAAAGTTGTTCCAGCCGATAGCTGCAAGACTTGCAGTCTATAATTTCTATCTTCATGGAATGACCTGGACAGATTTTACTCTGTCCGCGTAACTGAGGATCCGAAACCATTCAACCGCAAACCACTATTTCCTGGACAATCATAACTACCTGTAAATTGTCTCGAGCGCAACAACCTAGTACCCCTAAACCTGAGAACAAGCACAGAAAACCCAACGTCAGAAAACTCATCAGAGGGAATGCGTTGAAAGATAAAGACAAAACACCAAATTATCCACATACAACGCGCTCGGTATACTCCAATATAGAGGCTGTAACAGCATTCTCAAACTCAGCCGCAGAAGGAAAACTCCAGCTGTGGGATGAAATATAGTGGGTATAATATCGCAAAAAAATAGAAAAATAGAGCAAGTTCTCTCGCGTCAAGGCAACTTATCATAACAGCAATTACAACAATGACAACTCAAACGACATCCATATCATGATCCACACCAATCCAATTCCTGAAATAAGATCCGAAAGACACTTAAAGTCTTAACGGGATTCTAGATAAAACAAACTTATAACTAACACACAATCGTTCTAAATAAGTTTCCTAAAATTGAAAATTACACCAACCCAAGAAAATGGTATAAGGCAGAAGAGGGATCCCAGGACTCTCAATCCGGGACTCTGTCAGAACTAGGCTCCCTGGAGATACAGCCAAACAGCGGATGCAGCACGAAGAAACGATACGTAAGAGACCGAATCAGGAAAAACGAAGTAGGCGAAATAAACATCCTGAAACAAGCATGAAGCCGCATAAAAGTCGAAGTAATAGAGAGATACGTCTGCATTGTGGATGCTATCATGATATGCTGCATTATTGACGTAAAATTTTCAATATCCGTAACTAGGACCACCGCACGCCAAAAAATGGAACTAGATTGCATCAGATTGAATGTCTTGAAAAAAATGTTGCAGAAGTACGAAGATGAACCAGAAGTAACGTACGGCTAATAATCGTTCATGTCTATAAATTTCGAAATGAATGTCGCGAATAAACGTCGTGAACATATAATCGAGCAACTAAACAATTAGAACCGACAGAATTATTTACTCACATAAGGATTTGGGCGCGAGTACTACAGTTGCAACCGCAATGCTCTATCTCACGGGGGAGGTGTATGGTCACGCCCCGTTTCATCGCACTCATCACACAACCTCGATAAATCTGGACATGTAATGCCAACTTGATTTGACGTGCTGTACCTAGCCTGTATCCCTAACAACACGGGCCTCGCGACCTCGGGGTCGGAGAACGCTGACCACCGCGGCGAGTATGTGCACGCACACGCTACGCCTTCCAGTTCACATTAGGAGGCAGATCCTAATGCAACTATTGGTCAAGCCGAGTGACTTTCCAACACTCTAACAACTCTGCAGGTTGCTGCCCGAGCTAATAAAAACGTAGCTCACCCGTAGGGTGCACGTAGCTGCCCTGACCAGCATGCGGCCCAACCTGCCACCACGGAGCCAACCACAATCGGCTAGTAACCGCATCGGCGGACGGTGGGCAAACTAGCCCCTATGGTACCTATCAAGATCATTGGTCGGATCCTCGTGCGTACGGTTACTCGCACCACTTCCAATTGACGTGTCCGTGCCCACGTCGACGTTGGTCTATCAGCGCTTCGGCTTGGCGGTGTCGCTACTCACCGGGGTACCCGGGCCTACGCGAGCCTTCACGGATGTACCAATCTGCCCCAGATAAATCTGGACAATACGAAGAACATCTTGCATGAAAACGAAATTCCGGATGACAATAAGCCCGTAACCTTGAAGAGTCCGAGAATTACCAAGCCGATACGATTTTTATCGCCGGCGCCATGTCTACAGAACCGATATTGCGAATGCGTACACATAATATAGTAAAATGCAAGAAACAAGTCACCTTCAAAGGAACAGGGTATACTCACCCAGCCAATGTGACCTAGTCGGGATAAATACACACATTGAACGAAATAAATAAGTTACCTTTCAAAGAGACGAGATACAATGAGTTACCTATCAATTGCATCAAAGGGGTGGAAGCTTTAATATTAGGAGGTCCGAATTTTCGATTGGGACATCGAGCAACATTAGGCCATCTATAAGTCAGCAATAAAACGATCTCCAATGAGCACAATTCCGAAGATTCCCTTCGACTGATGCTTCAAAAAGAAGTATGTAAAGAAGAAACAAAGCTTCACACGGCGCTCAGTCCAATCTCTGCCACGAATGAGCATGTCATGTCGTTGGTCTTTTACCTGTAGTACCGAGCCGTGAGGCCCTCAACTACATGACCGTCATTAGGTCCGGGTTTGAGATCACGTTCAATCGACACGGCAATGCCAATGCAATACCTCTCAGTTTATACCCAGGAAGCGGGACCAAAGTGCAACTACTGGTCGAGCCGAGTGTCTTTTCATCACTTTAACGACTCTGCAGGCCGTTACCTGAGCTAATAACAACAAAGCTCACCCGCCGAGAAGCCGAAGAAACCCTGACTAGCATATGGCCTAACCACTGCCTTGTGAATCCAACTACAGTCGGCTAGTCCCGACCCTCATAAAGGCCGGTGGGCCACTAATCCCCGCGGTACCATTCTTCGTCATTGGTCAGATTCTCGTGACTACGGAAAACCCGCACCACCTTCAATTGACGAGCCTTGCTGTCGTCGAGATTTGTCGGCCAGCTTAGGGTGGCGGGGTCCCTACTCACCGAAGTGTCTCAGGCTCACTCGTAAAGGAGTTGGCCATACGGATGTCCTCCCTGCACCAGCCACGAACGAGTTCAACTCCAAATTTGCGCCACGACTTGTCAGTCATCAGTAGTCTGTCTAACTCTGAATTTCTGCCACGTAACTTTGAACTCCGCCCTACGAGATTCTATCGAAAACAGACCCAGTCCGAAACTAATCGCGATTGTACAACCAAGTGAAAAAGCCATTCATTGTGCAACAACGATACGGTTAAAGTACAAATATATTATCCTCGTGTAAACACTATAACGGGACTATTTAACCTACGTGTATACCCCCGATTGGACAAACCTCCAACGACATTGTAATCGCAACTGTCAAGACGAGAACGAAAGGAATTTTTCCAACGAATAAAGATAAATATAAGTGAGTAAAACATCTATACTAAAAGTATTCTCTTACGGTATCTACACACTGTTCAACGGTCTCTCTCCTCACTCCCCCATAACGAAGACTTGGCTTCTGTTCCTGGGTGAAAAGCTTAATTGTCTCGACCAGAAAGAGAAGTCAATACCGTGTTATGTCATCTCTAAATTCGATAAGTTCACGGGGCGTAACCATTCCACTGTACATCACTGTATTTCTATATTAAAGAATTTATCGCATTAAAAATAAAATAATTTTTACTCAAAGATAAAGAATCTTCGAAAAGGGCTCAATTCAAATCCTAGATTTCCGGCGAAAAAGAAACCGATTAAAAAACATTAAAGTCGGATTTTAACATTTATGCATTTATAAGTTACCTGTTATTCATCGGCTTATAAAATACTGTTGAAAATCCTATAATATATTGCGAACATACAGTGAATTTTCGAAGATTTTAAATTACATCATTTCCAAATAGAACATTTAAAAAAAGGACAGTTTAAACATTTGATGTTTGCTAAAATAAAAATAAAAAATCAGAACGTCTTTTTTTTGTGATCAACAAATTATTAATGTTGCGTTCGCCTTGACGTACTATTTACTAAATCAATTTCATTAAATTTCAACGTACCACAATCGTTTCGCCTTCCGATGAAACAATTGCCATCATTTTGTTGTACTCGATGTCGTGAAACTTTACGTATCGTGTATTGTCGAATATCGACAGAAGATGATTCTGTATCGTGTGAGAATCAGAAGCCTGGCCGAGAATCTCCAATAAAGCGGGATCCGACACGAAGAAGAATCTTGGAAACATCATACGTTTCTTTTCTAGATATCTGCAAATATATAGAAAGAGTAAACTAGTTTGTAGGTATTCAAGGTTCAACGTTCAACGTCTTTTCTTGTGCTAGGTCAGCACACGGAATGAACCATGAGAATGATTTTGCAATGGAATAGAGGGAGAAATTCTTGGTTTTCATATTCTTACTAAACCGACGCTAGAAAAGAAAATAAGGCTGGCAAAAGTGTCTACGTACCCACTCAGAGATTTTTGACAGAGTTCTAACTGTTCCTGAAGATGTGGTAATAACTGCTTGAGCAAATCATCACCGACACAGCATGGAACGACACCGGGGGTCTCGTGAGCTCTTTGCATGATTTTCTGCCAACTTTTGTCAATTTTGCTGAACCTTTTGGCCTCTTTGGGCAATTGTTTTGCGATATCGCCCCCAACGAAAACCGCCTCGAGATAAACCCACATATTTTGGACAAGAAGCCATCTTTCGAGTATTTCATTGGTATTGCAAAGATCTGACAGCCATTGTTGTATCTGTTTGCGAAATGGTGCGTTGTAACGATTCGACATGAGCGAACCAAGAATCATAAGGCTGTCCTCGAGTTGTCCGATCGTTTCGGCAGTCGTATCACCTCTCAGTAACAATTCCCCGCGATTGTTGAATGTCATAAAAGTTAGTTCGTGCGAGGTCCACTCGTTCACGACCTGACGCAGTTTAGCCTCGATGTCCTTTTCCTTCATTGCCGAAATACAAATGTCTTCGATGTCCTCCTTGTATTTAAGGAGCGGAGCTTCGAGAATATTTTTCAGGCAGAAGCCCTCGCTTTCGAGATCAAAGGTGTAACCGGTAACTTCGACGATTCGTTGCCAGTGCCGCGGTTTCATCGCCTTGTTGGCCATCAATTCCAGGAGCGGACACATGTCGTTAAAATCGTCGATTGTCTTCTTCAAAGCAAAAAAGGCCGGCCATTCTTTCAAACCTTTCGGAAGTTTGCGACATCGATTTTGAAACTCCATCAATTCGTTGTTTATTTCTTCGATATTCACCTATGGACGTGTCCACCCGAAAATTCCATTAACTGCATGAACGATTCTCGGGTCGGTGATTGTTCGGCAAAACAAGCCCAAATAAACCCATCAATCCAACTAAAACCATAGAAACTGCAAAAACAGCAGCCAAATCCAAAGCATCCATGTCCGAAGCATCACCTAAGTAAGTGTCCGTCTTCGATTTCATTGATACTCATATATGTGATAAAGCATTGAAAACTATTAAACGCGTATTTTTTCTTAATCGGCGGGAAAACGGTTTAAGGGGTGAAACCACCTCTCAAAGATAGGTGTGTCGATGGGTGGTTTTGCAGTTTTACTCACAAGCAGCTACTCATCTGAATGAAACAAAGCCAAAATCCTTTCAATGTAAAGTGATGGAAAATCTACAATGGAAGTATTGGAAAAAATTAAATTAAGGGGTGACACACTTTCCTTTAAGGGGTTGATTCCCTCCTTAAAACCGTTGTTCCGCAGATAAAAAAATACGTGTCTAATAGTTTTCAACGTTTTATCACATATATGAGTTTCGACAAAATTGAAGGCAGACACTTAAGTGATGGTTCTTGTTAGTGAACTCGGTTTCTTCCAACGAAATACTTTCACAACAAATGGCCGTGGTCCGTATAATATTTATGAGGACATTTTCGATGTACAAAAATCGAAAAAAAAAACATTCGGTTTAAAACATTTGATTTACAAAATTTGACAAAACATACGGAATTTATGTGAAGCTCGAGCTCTAATTCCCAATAATTATTGATGGGTATTCAAAAGCAATATTTGCATCTAATATAGCAGTATAAAATTTGGAAATTGGACTCTTACGTAAATTTTTGTTCCCAGTAACAATAGGTTCTGTAAGTAATTCCAAAAATCTCACCTCGCCCCACGGGATGTCGTAATAACTGCTGACCCTGTCAATTACGTCGTTGTAGAGCTTGTACAGTTTTTGCAGGAGATTTAATTCTTTACGGATTTGTGACAGTTCTGGATAATCAGTGGTAGGAAGGCCAAAGAGTTCCTCACCGTTCTGATAAGTCTGTAACTTTCGCCACATGCCGTCGAAACGATTTTGAAAGAGAATCTGTCTGTCTGAGGCCTCCCGGGGTGTGAGACCAGCTTGCATCGGTCCCGTTGATCTGTACTCTTCACAGTAAGCCATGTTGTCGATTCGAAACTTTTCCAAATTATTTCTCAGCTCTTCTTCGAACTGTGGTTGTAGCTTCAGCAGTAGAACGTGACTATCAAGGGCACGACCCAAAAGCTGTTGCCAAGTGTAACGTAGATTGTCCACTTGTTCGAGGCACTCTCGATCAACCGGGACTTCGTATCTGGTGACTATGTTGAAAGCTTCCTCGATCGGGTCGATTCGTAATTCCATGTCGACTTCTTGCTCTCGGATTTTCTTTAAAGTATCCATTATAAGCCTGACATCGTCGAGATCACGAATCTGACGATCCAATTTACGTTCCATCTCATTCATGACGGCGTAAACGTATTCCATTTCCCGACGATACTTTTTCTTCATAGCTTGCCCAACCTTATGAGTTGAAGCTTTGATCTCGGTAAAAAGACCGTATTTCAGTTTCTCCGTTGACAGAGCTATCGATTTCGCAAATAAAATCATATCCGGCTCGGTCGCCAGACGATCCTCAAGCTCGCCGTACTTTCGTAACGTGGTCTCGAATTCTGTCAATGATATTAGCAACAATTCTCGAACACTACGCTCGTTCTTCCATAAGAATTTGTAGGGCTTCCAGCGATCCATGAAGTCCACGAGATCCTGGAAAAATGGATGTTTCATTGCCGTGGTAATTGGCGGCTCATAATCTTCGTTTTTATACAATCACGTTCGCGATTTCTTCTCAATAAATATACAACTCGAACAAAGTCTAAAATTCTCTTTGTCAATAGCCGATTTTTTAACCGATAATTGCTGTTGTCGGTATGCTTTGTTTTTTATTTAGAGCTAGGAATAAACGCGTTTCGTGTAGTATACAAATAATTCCTATTGAAACTATCGTTTGTAATGGTTCATAGATTGCCTAAATTGCTCTAATCCTCCGTTTTTTTTCGAGACTAGAATCAAGGATTATTTTTCTTAAGGCAGAACACTACTGTGACCCCCGGTTTTTTTGCCATTTTTCAAGATTTTTTTTGTGGGAAAAAAAGAGATATTCGAATTTTTTTTTTGTTTTGTTCGTTGTTTATTGAAGATACATAAAAAAAAAAATTTCAAATTTTTCACGCCCCATGGTGACGCTGGGGAAGCTCCCGCGTCAGGTACTGCTGCCTCTGCAGTGATTCGCGGCACGCAGCAGAACTCTCTTCAAAGTCGATCTGAAAAAAAAATACCGAGTGTTTTCGTTAATAATATGATATTTTGAAGAGAAGTACACAGGGATTTGAAAAAATATTGATTTTTTAAAAATAGGCACGCTTTTGAAATTAAAGGACGATTTTCGAGCAAAATTTCTCGAGGAAAAAAGGCTATAACTTTTTTTATTATTGAGATATCGAAAAAATCCTATGTACTTCTTTAGATAATCTAGTTTTATTGATGCAGTCCAAATTTGAAGTCGATCGGATAAAAATTGCTCGAGTTCTGCTGCGTGCCGCACTCAAAAAAGTGGTTTTGAGAAAAACGCGTTCAAAGTTTTAGGTTTGTTAATTTATGCGATAAATTGGAAAAAAAATTTTTTACCTTTAATCAGCAATGCCGGCACCATATAGCTGGCCTTCAAGAAGCAAATCATTGTCCCTAGCATCTTTTCTCGAACTCGTAGAGGCTCTTCTTGCCTCTTTTGTAGCGTCTGTGAGCGAGCGCTCCGCCAGCTCGATCCGCGCTGCGTCGGTTTCAACGCAAAAATTGAAACAATTTGGGCTCATAGTTATCCCCAACGTCTCCAAAACTTTCATGAGGCTTCTCAGGCCATCATTGAATAATAATACCGCGATATCAGCTGCAATATCGACGATTTTTTTGCTCCCGGACTGACACTTGGAGGCTATTGCACAAACTGATTTGTTGTAGCTTTCGTTGTTGTTTTGCGTGAAGCCGCCCAAACAACGCTGCAGCAAATCGTCTCTGCTCAAATTTTCCAAGACTGGCGTAATTGCCTTCAATATTTCCTCAGGAAAAGGCGGCTTATGGCGATATTCAGAAATATTACCGCTTGCGACCGCTCGCTGCCACGAACACTACGACTCGGCTCCCTCTGGGCAATCGTCATGTTGTGGCTCACTATCTGTGGATATTTTATGTTTGATAGTTGCCCAAATTGCCTTCCTCATTTTTTCAACATCATCGCTGTTCCTCCGAATAGCCAAGCCGTAATATGTGCTCAACTCGTCAACCAATTTTCCGGTGAGCTTTCCTCTGCCAGACAATCCTTTTTGTTTTTTCACGATTTCGCGGAGGCGCGTCCCCATACGTTTTTGGACATGATCGATGCACTCTTCTTTTTATCTCGAAACCGTCGTATGGATCGCTATTCGATATGCCTAGAAACGTTTTAGAATCGCCGTCACCAATATAATATTTATATTTTATGCCATAGAGCTCTTCAGACCGTTGAAACATTTCGACAGCTGAGTCGACTTCCATTTTTCCGGAGGAGCCGCTATGGTTCGCCTGGCACTCATCGTCGTGGGTACTTTTCCATTCCCAGTACTCCGCGGTGCTTTCTTTTTTTTCCCAATGCTCGCAAGCTTTGCAATATTTCAATTTCACCATAACGTCGATCACTTTTTTAGTGTACCAGCCGATTAGCGATGTTATGCCGAAAAGCGAGCTGACCGCGCTTACGCCACGATCCGTCGCCTGAAACGATAATTCCGTCCTCCACCCCATTTTCCAACGAAATTGTCTCCTCCTCAAGTGCAGTCTTTTGTTTGCTCACTATGCTCACAGCTTTAATGGCAATCGAAATCGAATTTAAGATTCGATCGTAGAAAGACTGAAATATGGGGCGCGGTAGGTCCATAAATGCATAAAACTTCATCAGGCCATTCAAACCGACGCCAAGAAGACGCATACTGAATACGATCCGACGATTTATTTCGTATGCATTGTCAATCATAGGACACGAATTGATTTACACTTTTTCACAATGGCTGCAATCTACCTCGATTTTGAATCCGAGTCCGCGCAAACTTTTTTCAGTTAACTTTATATCGCGATCACACACTTTGCACTTCACTAACGTCGATATAATGTTCAATGCATTGACGAGGTGTACTATACGATAACCGAAATCGTTAGTAACACCGACCTCTAAATCGTCCGACGATTTTAACTTTTTCGCCGACGTGCTCACATGCTCTGCAGAACTATTTTCGGAGCTGTAACGGTTAGAAGGTTTTCGATTCGAAATTTTCGTTCGACTCCTCGTCACATAGCTCCGTTTTGTTCCCTTTTTCCCTGCGTACACTTTCGGATTATCCATTTCGATGCGCAAAGAATAATTCTGAGCGTTCAATATTTATAAACGAAACGATTCGGAGCGTTTAGACACGAGTAGCGTCGCTTCTATTCGCAAACTGACGCTATGATGCTCTCCCTATACCTGCTTTAAAAATTTTTCAATTATCGCCACCTGTGGCTTTTTTTCGAAACTATATTTATAACAATAGCCGGTTTTTGTGAAGGGAGACAAAAGAATACCTGGAAAAGACCCGCAGGACCTGGGAAAGGCCCGGTATACCTGCCGACCCTGAGGCGCGCAGCTGCGCGGGACCCCGAGCGTAACGGAGCGCTGCACCGCTCCACAAAATATTCAATATCTCCGAAAATAATTATTTTTTTCGACCTGGGTCCAACGGCATCTTAATCTTAAATGTATTTTAGATTTTTCTAGATGGCTTTCAAAAAATCGGATTTTTGAAGCCGTCACAGTGGTGTTGTCCCTTAAGAATAGCGAATGGCAGCTGTCAAAAGGTAACGAAAAGTAACGCTTGCAGTACAGATTGTAAAGACTGGAATGTTGGAATAATAAATTATGCATTTATAAACAAATAGAATAAAATAGATCTACTAATGTCCGCACCTGACGAAGTTCTTGGGTGCAGGAACTCAGCATGGACAATACTTTTGCTACTTCCTTGTTCTCCATTACCATAGTATGGAAATTTCTCTGCTGTATCGGAAACGTAGGTCTTTCCTCGGAAACAATTTTGTATAGTCTTCGTCTTCGAGTTTTCGGATCTTCGGAGTCATTGTCTTTATGCTTACGATCAGCGTTGACCTGAGCTCTCATCACAACATCCACAAGGTTCCTTTTTGGTGCCCAACCAACACCGCGCCAAGCATTCTTGAAGATATCTCTCATATATTATACAATTAAGGGCTTTGTAATGATTTTGTTTAAACTAATAAGTGCACACCTTCGTCCCCGCGTTCCATTGAGCTACGCCTTTCGAAACTCCAGCGATCGCCTTGCCTGCAGCGGTCAAGGCCTCCTGGACTTCCTCAAGACTCGGTTTAACAACAACTGATGGAATCATCAGGCTGGCTTGTAGCAGAAATACCGGAAGTGGCGGCTCATCTGGAACAGATCAAAGGCTGAATAATTATTTGAACCGAATTGTATTATATTTTTTTTTGATAAGCTTTTTATCGTAAGATCATTCATAATGATTTTTTTTCGTAAAGATCATTCATAATGATTATGAGAAAACAGGCAGCCTGGCTGGAATAGGAATAAAAATAAATTCTAATTATCATGCACTTTTATTGTCATTTGTAATCAACTCATCATTGCGTACCAGGATCACTTTCACGGATAAATCTTCGCCTGATTAGGTCGAGAGAGCTTCTCGTTACTTTTATTAGTACATCCACGACTTTCCTTGAATAATATCGTCTCATTTCCGAAACAGCATTGCGTACCATTTCCTGCATATTCTTGGATAATCCACCACCAGGGGTCGTAAGTAGTTGATGAGGATCGTCAAAACAGGCCCAGACCGCGGTCCAGTCTTGCTGTTGTTGAGCAGCCTCGTCCTCGCTGCCTTGCGATCCTGATTTTTTGTAATTTTTGTTTGTTTCACGTGAAAAGTAAAAAACAAAATTGTAAGAATAAAAGTAAATAATTGAACACTGATTCACGGGGAAACGTATTGTTGTATAATCAAATTCCGATAAATGTTCTACAATTAAGTGTTGAGTTGCGGTGTTAATATTTCTCGCTATCCTAGATATTCGTATCTACGATGGAAATTATTCCTAATCTTCGGAAGAACCACACAATTTCGTGCACCTCAGAATTCGTGTTTGAAACAAACGTTTTTATTTGTCGGAACGTAACTTGCCATCATTGTTTCCTAAATCGTATTGATCGGCTCCGCGATTAGTCTTGAAGCAAGCCGCTGCATTTTTCACCAACTGCAATACTTCCTCTACGGCTTCTTCCACCATGAGACTTCTACGATGCAAATCGACCGCCGCCAATCGGCAAGATTCTTCAGTTTTCTCCACGAACTCCTCGATTCGCCAAGGCTCCTCTTCCGGAAGTGCGTGAAGAGTGATCTTTTGCATACTCGCGAGTACCTGAAGTATCCTGTTCGCGTAAACGTCGTGAACTCTCGTTATCAGTATGTCAAAAGTCTTGATCTCCTCCCGCGTCGTTTGACAAAAATCACGCCATGCTGGATTCGTCCAGGTGAGAGTTTGGAGAGCCGGTGTAAGAAGCGAAGATACGCGAACCAAATGAGGAAGCAAGAGCGGACGTACTTCGAGCTTCACTCGTCTGGCGGTCGAGACAAATTCCTCGATCACCAACTGGAGCGAATCATTGATAAGACTAAAGTGATCACGCTTCACGAGTATCGTCAATGCTACTATTGGTATTTCAAGATTCAACTTTGCGAGACAATCAGCCTCACGTAAAAGCAGCAGAATTCGGCTTTCCAAGTTTACTTTGACCCTGTTCGTCTCTCGACTCACCGTCAGCAGAGGTCTAGAGAATTACAAAAAAATGAATTATTTTTTTACGAAATAATCAGAAACCGTTAAAAAATAACCTCGTAAAATATGATTTTCGTCTTACAGGCAGGTGTGCGTCTTAGAATGCGAATAAAGTCAAGCAAATTTATTGTGATATTCATCAGCGAAATGTTCGGGGAAAATACCGTCATTTTAAAATACGGTCAATGCGGGGGAAAAAATTAACCTTATCATTAATATTTATCGAAATAATCACGAATGGTTATTAAAGAAAGTACATTAATATAATCATCCCAATTATAATGCTTTTCAATTTTATATTCGTAACGATGTATATCAATTATCAACATGTATAAAAACATTCGTAATTGTTTATTTTGGTACTTTTTGAGACTGTCCTCGATGACCCAAGAGTTTTGATGTGTCCAAACTTCGGCTATGTCTGTCTGATATTGTAGTAAAACGGTGATTGCGTGATTGTATCGTCGCACGAGTTCGGTCGTTAGTGGTAAAGTTTTTAGAATGGGATGAGTGCACACGGAGGCTGATAATTCGTCCAGATGTACTCTACAAAATATTAATTATTTTTCAAAATGAGTGTATCCATAAACATTTTCATAATTAAGGTCCGTCATCTTCTTTTGAATAAAATAGGAAACCTTCCTGGTAGTTACTTCAAGGAATGTGCCCAAGTCAATCTTCCTGCTATAGGTGGCATGTGTCTGGGTAAAGGTGGATCATCCCGTTGTTTTTTAAAAAGCCTCAACGTCCTTTCGACTTCCTTATCGCAATACTTAACAACCAGTTGATACTTTTCATCCAGCTTAGCGAGTGGAATTTTTTCGCTCACCTATGAACGTGTAAAATGATACACTGTGACTAAGATAATTTGTTTAGTTCCAATAGGGATACGATTTAAAAAAATTGATAAATGAATGAGAAAAAATGGATTTCTGCCATCCGTAAATAATCTGTGGAATCTACATAAAATCTACCAATGACATTAGAATTGCAACTACGATGATTAATTTTCGATGTTGTTTCGTATCTCATCGACTAGAAAGTATAACGAATGTACATTTTCGAATTGCCATCAGTGCAGTACATTCTGATCCCCATGATAAGCGGTCACCCAACCAAATCGGCGCGGTGCCCTGCACTAATGGTTGGATGGGTGACCGTTTAGCTGTGCACTGGACACGCCGGGTACTGAGTAGCAGGCATTATACTGTGTTTCCAATAGTAACACGACTTGGCACTGAAATATTGCCGCCTGACCAGCACAAATTTTCCACAGTTTCTCTGTGCCCTCGTGCAAATGTGATATAGTCGTGCATCAGGACATATTGGCTGTGGGTAACCTCTGGAGGCGTGTAAGAAAATGGTAATACTGAAATGATTATAAGAATCGATGTGATCGTAGAAGCGCGCAAGAGCATACGACGGAACAATAGAAATAAAAGGCAAGAAGGGTACTTTTTCAAATCGAGTAAGAAATCTTATTCCTTGAGGGGTTTCCCACACATCGGCATAATTATTTTCAATGATGTCCCCGATGCTTTCCTTGAGCGTATTCATTTTTGTCATGAATTCATCGTAATCTCGGTCAAACTCAATATTTCGTGGATCTAAATAATCATAGGTTTTGCTCGTGGCAACGTTCTTTCCCTCCTGGAAAGTTTTCGTAGCTTCTTCGAGGGCTGTAACAAGTTGCGATCATCTTTGAATTATTATTGTATAAGGTAATCGAAGGAACACTAAGAGAACGGTAAAAATGTTTACCCTCGCCCAAGAGAAGTCCCTCCATTCGTCTTTCAAATAGTTTTTGATAGTCGTCTATAAGATCGAACATGGTTAAAATTTTTCGCACCCTTGCGCAAAAAGCGTCGAATCTGCCGAACACATGAGTCTCGGAAAACGAGAATTCTTGTTCCGTTACCGCCGGGGAACAACGAACGAGTCTGTACGTTTCTCTATAAGCTCTGCGAAAAAATAGTCGATTAGAAATATATTCCTGGCCTTGTTTTCACCACGTTGCAGTTTACATAGTTGGATTGCAATATTTTTTTTCATTTCCTACTTTAAAAAAAATATATTTACAAGGAGATGGCACGACCGTGCATCGGGGATTTGGCCGATTTTTTTTTGTGGTGAAAGACGACCCCTAGCACCTCACGTGGTTAAAGTAGTAGGACGCACTACTCGGAAAATTCCGAAAAAATCGATTCAAAGTTTCTTAGGCGTCCTATGAGTTTAAAATGTCAGGTACTGGTCGAGCTGCCGTTTAGTCTAGATGGATAGGGCTCGGTCTTTTGCGTCGGGGGTCTCGTGTTCGATTCCTCTTTCGGACCTCATATTTTTTTCTTTTTTTTTGTTATCCCAATAATTATTCAATACGATTCTCATCCGACACATTATTAAAAAAAAATTATTTACATTATTTTTGTATAATTATTTTCATTTTTCAAAATTATTTTCTTTTTTTTCCAATAAAACAATACATAATGGTGGGTTTTGAGAAAAAAATAAGATCCGAAGGAGGAATCGAACTCGAGACCTCCGGCGCAAAAGATCGAGCCCTAACCATCTTGATTAGACTGCGGCTCGACAGGTGCTTGATTTTTTTAACTCATGAGGCGCCTAAGAAACACTGAATCGATTCTTTTCGGAATTTCCCGAGTAGTGCGTCCTACTACTTTAACCACGTGAGGTGCTAGGGGTCCTTTTTCACCACAAAAAAATTTGGCCAAATCCCCGATCCCACGGTCGTGCCGTCTCCTTGTTAGCCTGAAAAGATCACTCAAATGTTTTTCAGGATCCTCGTTAGAGATTTACAACATACCTCTGCTAAAAAAGATGATGGATAGCAATAAAAAGTGAAGAAATCGAATAATAAAAAGGAATTTTCATTGCGATCTAACCCGAACAAACTTCAATACCACTATTCCTTCGTTCTCTTACTTGTTCAATCTTAAGCAGTGCTTTAGTCTCGACCTAGCAGCTGCTCTGTCCAAATCCCAGACGGTCTCGCGTCCTCTCTTTGTTACGTAATCACGACACGCCACTATCATTTGATTAGTTATTTTCACCATCAACGATGAGGTCCTTTCTGACGTGTTGTAATAACGTGATACACTGTATATTAATCGTACGGTTTGGAGAAGCGACACCAGAGAATCCCGCATCTTTATCTGTAACAGAGATCACGGTATCGAAGGATCCTCAAGCTGACGAAAATCATGATATATTGGTGACCTTTTGATAAAGCGAATCTCAAGTTTTCGGCAATTATTCTGCAATGCTTATAATTTTCGAGGAACAATAATCGTACGGGATCGTCGAGGTAGAGACAATGGCAGCACTTTTCCAATGCTTGAATGAATTTGGCGTTGTCCTTAGCTTCATTGTAGCAATAAGTCACTTCGTCCTCGGCATTCACCCAATCCTTGATCAATTTTGAGCGTGATACTTGTAAGCACAGGAGTGACATTCTAACTTCGTGACTCTGCAGACGAAAGAAAAATATGAATTTCAACGATACCTTTATAAGATTCACTGTCTTTGAACGAATATTAATCTGACTTATGTTCAACTACGTAATCAAAAGGATAATTTCATTATGAAAAATGCATATTTATGTTTTCCGTGCCTGAAGCCTTCCAGCAAGTTGACTGAATTGTGCGCCTCGTCGCTTCCAATATTCCAATTCCTGTTGCGGTCCCGAATTGTCGTTCTCCCTTCTCACCTGTTTGCTCTCGAGTATAAAATCTTTGAGTTTCTTGATCCAAACTTTTAGGCGAAGCTCGATCTTCTCGACGGAACCATCCGTCGCCACGAGGGCTTTCGCATCCTCAAAATTTCGAATCTCGTTCATCATTGGATAACCGTCATCGAATATACTGGCTTCCTGCGCGACCATCTCACAAACTAGCAGAGAAAGACGAAGAAGAGGAGGTAAAGCGCACCATCAATGATATCGATAGAATTACAAAAACAGTGTACTCGGAGCGATGATTGGCAGGGGTGGAAAAAAGCGTTCACCTTTGAGAGCACTGCAGAAGGATCTAAGACCCGGCAAAAGGAGGCTTTTTATCATCGGGCAATCATCCTCATCCTCCGTTCCCGGGTGTGCGAGAGAGTCCATAAAAACTTGCTCGACGATCCTCTGTATCGAGGCTATAATACCCACTTTGGCTGTATCTATAACACCCGTGTAGAGATCTCGATGAAAGCCTTCTTCCGGCAGCTGCTTCGCCGTGTTGATTCTACTCTCAATAAGAACGAGCGTCGCGTTACTTCTTCTTTATAGAATCGTTACTTCTAGGTACAAATATGTTTTCGTAATTTACGAAGTTATTTATCACTTGATATCAAAATCATTTCAGATGAAATTATTCGTTGCATCTGGAGATTCGATGGATTACTTGCCGAAACATGTACATGCAAATTCCGGTGCAAGGAACTTGCCAGCCATCGGTGAGGAAAAGTTTCTTTTTCGGTGGTTCCATCAATTCCTTCGGTTCCTTGATCTTCGGTGCGTTCGTGCTTTGAGGGCCCCTTAAGGCGCCTCCTTTCGCAACTGGACCCTTCAAGGTTCATTAAGCCTCAGCACATTCATTCTTGCTTTTTATTTGTTGTAAAAATTTTCGTACATCGCGATGGAACCATTGAATACTATATATCCAGATGAATTTATCAGTGAAGATAGCGAAACAAACTTCGGTTGATATCAATTATATATTTGTATTTCCCGAATGCGATGTGATTCTTCTATTTATGTTTTATTCTAATAAAAAACTTCATTGTGTCTATTCTCACGAACGGATAAATATTTCGCAGTAAAATTATTTCTGAAGTCTGTAGAATTAAAGGGCACAAAGTATAAAATTTAACTCTTTCTTCTAATGTGAAACACCGTCGAAAATAGTTGATTGCAGGTTTTGCTTCCGACTAAGCGAGTGTCACCTCACATCATAGTGAAAGAAGAGGGTTAGGAAAAGAATATTATAATTATATATTTAGATTTAACATCTCGTTTTGATCTTATGTAAAGCATCAATCGGATTTACATCCTGAATAAGGTTGTATCACTTCCTGCATGTACTTGGATCATACCAGCATCAGTTATCTCAATCCATTTCTCGTAGCTATATACACAGACACGCAAGTAAATGCACACACAGACACACGTATAGATATGTAATATACTTTCTATTGCAAGTAGAAAATAAACGATATATAAATGATCGATATTATAAAAATATAAATATTCAAGGATAATAAAAGCGTACATGTATACTGCATGCGAGTGTGTGTGTGTGTGTGTGTGTGTGAGAGAGAGAGAGAGAGAGAGAGAGAGAGAGAGAGAGAGAGAGAGAGAGAGAGAGAGAGAGAGAGAGAGAGAGAGAGAGAGAGAGAGAGAGAGTGGGAGAGACTGAGGGACATTGTGTGTACCGCATCTCCGGAGCGTTGCGATTCGGGTGAGAGGACAAAAAAGAAACTTCTATGTACCGTATCCGTTGAACGCTGCGGTTCGGGTTCTTCGACGACCTGGTAGTACCAGACGAGGGTCGCTCGCATGTGAGGTAGAAATAGCTGATTTATCTCGTCGAGCATACCACCCTCGAATACGTGGTCCATCACTTCGTGACGGGGCAAACCGGTCCCGTCGGTGAGTAACTGAAAGGCAAACTCCAGCCTCGGGTCCATCTCCCCACGCCGGGCTTTTCGCTCGCATTCTTCTCGCCTTTTCTGTTTCAATTATCGATTTAAATTAATTCGAAGCGGTCGCAATGATCTCAATTATTATAATTGTAACGTGGAATATATTTTTCATTTGGTTCTATTTGTACACTTTGTAACGATCCGTCATATCCGAGCTGTTATATGCTCAATGAGTGTCGGTATTTGAATCTCCGCGCCCTCTTTGGTAGAGGTTATGGCACTCGCTCTGAATGAAACACTGCGCTTAGAAAGCAAACAAAGACATCAATGTGGAGGGCCGGTTGTATGGTGCAGGCATCGCAGATTAGAGGTATAAGGTATCTGCGGGTAATAAGACCTAAGCGAGATTTGCGATAAAATGAAAAGTATTCAAATTAATCAGAGGTATTTAATGATAATCGAACTTTTATATCAATTATTATAAAATACAAACAAAAAATGGAAACTTTCACCATTAACAAAAACAAAAGTAAATGTTTTTAAAAATCTCGCCAATAGGCCTTATTTTTCTATGGTAGAATAATGAGGCCTACGACTTTAACGTACTTAAATAATGAATACGTTTGGTAGTTCCGATCAACAATCATATAAATGCACAGATTACATTTTAGAAACGCATCGAAACTATACATTCGCACATTTAACAGCCATCAGGGCACTTAACGTCAGCGGCATCTTCAAGCGACAAACTGACGCACTCCTTATGGTACTATTTTCCGCATTTTGTGCACTCTATCATGTCAGTTGTACTGTCCCCTTCACAGCCATGGCAGTACCAACCCGCTTGCTTTTGTGAACCACCGTTGCCTTTGGTGGTGGAGGTCCTTTTATTTTTTTCTTATCTTCATTATTTTCATTGAACAGAGCTTTTGAGACCGGAGTTCCTCGGTAATTTATGGCTTTTTACCTAACCGTAGGTTTTTTTCTGTAACTTTTACTGGTGAGGACATAAGTTGCCGAAATTCCGCTCTGACAAGGAAACGTTGCGAGGTCGATGTCTCCGATTTCGATAAAATTTGGCATGCTTGTAGAATGGATAAAAATAGGCGACACGTATTTTTTTATATCGGCGGAACCCGAGTTTTAAGGGTTGGAAAAGCACCCTTGAAAATTAGGGTGTTTTTCGTTTTTCGTCGATAACGTTTTAACGGTACGAGACATGAAAAAAACTTCAAATTGCAACAATGTTTATTTTTTCGTGTACTATACACTGGAGATGAGAACGATGCAGATAGCAACAAATTTCATATTGTTTATTGCAAAAATGCAATTTTTTCAACCGTATTTCCGAGAATTTTTAATCGATTGGGATGTAAATTTGCATACATGTAGAGAATGGAAAAGTGCGGATACGGATTTTTTCTTTTTCCGATAACTCACAACTAAGGGGTTGAAACTGCCCGTCGATTTTTTTGCCGAGAGCATCGTATAATCAGCTAGTCTTTTGGCATTTCGGTCTAAATTCACCTCAATATACGTTCGTGTTATGACGCAATTGCATATTTGTAACATTCCAGCCCCTCACCCAACGGTCCCCCTCTCGACAGGCAAACGTTCAAAGTTCTTACCGTGCGGCATGGACGAAAATTTGTAGAAATAAAAATGGGTTACAAAGAAAGTACAATCAGTCAAAAGAGTCAATACACATTTTCTCGTTTTGGCGGAACGATACTCTTAAGGGGTCAACACACCCTTAACAACTTCGTTCTTTCTATAGCTCGTGAACGAGCCGAAATAAAAATAAAGTTCGATAGGAAAAAATGTTGTATTCTTCGACTACTAGACGTTCATGATGATAATGATGAGTACATCAATAAATGGCGTGTTGTTTATTGCAATAATTCGTGAATTACTTGTGAAAAATCACTCTTCAGTTTTCCACTAATATGGGCAGAGGTAAGGATCGCAATCGAGGACTGACTTCGTGCTTCGGGAAGCAACTGGATTACAATTGTATATTTACGAAGAAATTCTCCCCCGCCACGTACTGCCTTTGAAGATTACTACACAATCGGAAAAGTGTTCTCACGCTTACTCATTTAGGAAATGTTTTTTTATGGATTATACTTATTACAATAATGATAGTCATGATAAAAGTGTTTGAAACAAAGAGATTTCTTACACCACGCACAAGTGATAATAGCTGCTTCGCCGCATATATCGCATGTCGGTACATTTTGTGAAAAGCAAAATTCTACTGGATTTTCGAAGTTTGGTGGTCTTTCTTCTTCGTACCCGCTTTTGTACCACGCATATTTGAAAAGATTTGTAAACCGTGGAGAAGAAAACTGGTTGTGTATAAGAGATTATAATTTAACAATATTGTCTCTCAAATGCAGATTGACGTCGTAATTGTATAATATTACTGCGTCAGAAAAGTGTTTGACGAAGTTTTTCCATACACGGAAGCCATAAACATCAAGGGGCTGTATCATACCAGCCGTACCTGCAGGAATTACTAATTATCATATGGACTAATTGTCTACAGAACTAATGAAACTGGTGCACTATATTTACCTGCTGGAATGGTTAAAACTTTAATATCTTTCCCTTGCATATCCATTTCTTTAAATGCAGTTGGACATTGACCGCTCCAAGAATCAAGAAGTATTACCGATTTTTGACCCGTATTGGGAATATATACTTCTTGAGACCATCGCTTGAAATGATTAGTCGTCAATTTTGCAGATTTCGAAGCCAAAAGAAATATATTTTCGGCTCTGAACATAGTTTGTTCTACTCGAGGACCAAATTTGCCAGTAGGTTCATTTAAAACGATCAACATAGGTGCCAAAAGCTTGCCACTCGCAGAAACCAAAGGTTGTATAGTATAACTGTGTGTTTTTGATGTTTTCGATTGCACGACGGTCTCAACGGATTTCTGCCCTTTTTTCGCCAATGTGCGGCCTGTATGTAGCTGTAAATTGAATCCACTCTGATCAGAATTAAATGCGTTTTCAGCCCCAACGTTGGCTATGTTGACTTTCACCATTTCTACAAATTCGGTAGCTTTTTTTTGAAATGTATCAGCGATTAATAATTGTTGTTTTGTTACATATTTAGTAATCTTCCGTGACACAATTCCATGTTGGTTTTTGAATGTCCTTAGCCAAGAAGTGGATGCTTGGAAATTTACGGCTGGCATTTCTACAATTTCTCGTGCACGTAAGGCCCATCGTCGAAGATCTATATCATGGACAGGCAGCCTTTTGTCCAAAGCATCATTAAAATTGTTTAGCGTGTAGTGAACTATCTTTGTTAACTTTTCTTTGTAGGTGCCACCCTTATTTATATTATGGGCCCACCGGCGCAACTGCGGCTCTGATTTCAGCTTTTTCAATTTCATTTGAACAGATGATAACTTTCTATTCCTATTTGCCCCGGATCTCCAGTAGTCTACAGCTCTTGTCTTGTATTCGTAACTCAATTCTTCTATATCTTGGGTACATACATTTTCATGAATTTTTGGATCTAGGTATCGTTGTCCGTGCCAATCTCCTTCACTCTCATCTTCTATTGCGGCTGCTTAATGAATTTCATTTGGTGACAGAAAATCCAAATCAGTTTCGACTTCCATTTTCATAGGTTGATCTATCGCTTCAATGATCATGTTTTCTAGATCCTTACTAAACTGTTTTTCCCGTTTGGTGATTGGAGTGCGAGGCAAAATCATAGCACTTATCGCTATGGATAGAAGTTGAATAACATTCACCGGATTAACGTACATTTTTATTTGTATTTCGAACTCAAAATGTATGGCTGGCTTCTCCGTCGTAACTGCAGCAATAATGATCGTTGGTGAATTTATATGACTTGAAACCCAATTGATTAATACACACGAGAAAAACAGCGACGACACACGCTATTACCAGAACTGCTATCAATCTTTAATAAGGCGATTTCAAGGTTATCATGAGAGCCGCTCTTTGCACCGTAGTCGCTCTTTGCGAAGATTTATTTCTTTCGTTCATTGGTTCCGCTGTTTGTGAAATTAAAGTTAAAGATAAAGATTAAATTATGCTGCGTTATAAGCTGATAAAAATGTTTGCATCATTCTGTTCATGAGTTGCAGCGGCAACCCAAAAACGCTGTAACCTCTGCAGATAATGCCTTCGATACGGTGTCAATTACATTCACAATGTAATTATATCGATACGGAATCCGTCGTCGACAACGTAAATATCACTACCTTTTATTGGCCACTCGACAGGCTTGAAAAAATCGAAGAGCTTCGCTCTCAGAGTTTTTCTCATCCCTTTCTCGTCAAAGGGGGATAATGGATACGGTGCCAGTTCGAAATTGAATTTTTCTTTCAATTCTTCATCATTTTTGTTTTAAATGCTAATTCGTTGGAATAATACCGATGGATCAATTGTAACAGTTCTATTTCAGAATTTAATCGTTGGAGTCAACGCCTTGAGTGAGGTTATTTTATTTTTTCTCTTATATTTTACGTCATTGAATGTTTTCCGAGTGCCATTATCATTTTCTTTCCACATTTCGTTCAAGCACCGTAGCCCCACTACATTTTAAATGCATTGCTAGCTTATTGTTGCGAATAAAACAGCATCTAAGAAAATATTTATTTATGATACCTTTTCCCATCCACAGTTGAATAATTTTAAAACATGTTTAAATGTAAAATTTGTAAGAAACATGGTCGTGCGGCTGCTATGGGGTGAACATAATTTTCAAGAACACCATCGCGTTCGTAAGAAAAAATCACGTAAAATTAAGAAAAACATTTTTTATACGGCCATTTTTAAGTAAGTTATTATATTTGTTAACTAAGCAGCTCGCGCCAGGCTGCGGAGTGAGAGGGGGCATCCCTACCGCACCATCCGGCCGAGCGGTCGACGCCGCGCGCGCGGCGGCGAGCCGTCGATCGAAATACATCGATATCTGTGATGCCGTAATCGCTCGTAAAGGGAATAGTTTTATTGAATCCCATGGCCGGAAGCATAGGGATTGCTGAGGAACTCGACTTTTGCAAAAATCTTTATTACAGCAATAGAAAATTGAACAAACGTGAAAACATTCATATCTCGGGCGGTATTCAAAACATTGCAAATTTTTTTCTTTCAATTGTTCGTTTTCTAAAAACGCGTTAGATGGTCCAAGAATTTTTCAGATATCTTTGCAACTTTGGTCAGAATTGTTATTTGTTTATAAGCAAAAATCTAAAATCGCCAAAAAACAGTATCTATTTTCAACAAAACGTATTTTTTGTTCCAATGTTCCAATCGCTTATGCATGATGACCCGAAGCTCCTCGATTTTTTTCCACCTTGTGGGCCTTCGTCGGGAAATTCTATCGAAGGGCAAAGATTTTTCGATGATCGCAGATTGTTGCTAAACTATATCTCGCAAATCGATAAATCTTGCACGATTCTCGTGGGGTTTGGCTCCTTCACATCATGTACGAGTTTCAAACCGATATGTTGATAAACACCCGATTGCGGTTGCAAAACGAAATGGAGAATTTTCATTTTCATTTGCCATTAACCGCTTAATTAACAATATTAGCACTTTTTTTCAGGACCTTTTTTACAGAGGACCCTATGATGAACAAATTTTATTCGAAACATTTTTCGATAGGACGCGTTCAAAAAAATGATCTCAAAAATATCCATTTTGTAATTTTCAATAATTTTTTATTGCTAAAATATACCTCGGAAATGTCCGAAAACTCAGGACTATATTCTTGTAGGTCAAAATAACCTAGAAAAAAATTGGCCAGTGGGTGGGCCTCTTGAATAGGTCTTATGCTAAGGTGACTGGACTAACATGCCTTATTACGCGCAGGTACCTTATACAAGAATTTTCTATGATTTTATAATACTGGAAACTGTTTTACGCGTTTTTCTCCAATGCATGTTTTTTAACTAGGCGGACAAATAACTCGAACAAATCTTCACCAATCGATTTAAAAATAACTGTACATAAAAAAATAGATCCCGAGTAGAAACCTTGTACCGGCTACAAAGAAGGCCCGGATCAGGAATCCGGATTTCTTTGTCAGGCCTTGATCAGAATTTTGTAACCATGCTCTGATCAGTTTTGAAATGCAATCCCTGACTTCGATATGATCAGGGTGGAAAATTAAGGCTTGATCAGGGTGAAAAGTGAAGGCCCGACATGCAGTTCGAGGAAAAAAGTTCGCTGTTGCTTCGGAAACCATCATCTCTTCACATTCTTCATTAGTTCTTCACAAATAGGTATTTTCTTGTCTCACAGCCTTCTACGATCTTGTTTGTTTCAAATATATTTTTAGAATATAGAATATACAATAGAATATTTCATAAATTCAAGATAAAATGGAATACTTGATTGATTGTGAGAGTTCCACCGCAATGATTTTGTATCATAATTCGTCATTCCCTGGCCTTCTAAAAAGTTTTTTTCTCGAGAAAATATTTCCAGAATTTCCGGTTTGCTTGACTATCGTCTGAAACCAGCCGGATCTGGCAAATCCCGGCACACCATAAGTAGGGCCTTTGTACTACAGCGTGATCAGGTGCGGATCAAATGGGAGGCCAGCCTGACAATATTTCTACCCAGGATTCTCTCCAGAAGTATGTAGGATTTTTTCGTTATATTACATAGTTATGTGTTATAAATAATTATCTGATGATCTTGTGCTGAAATTTTCAAGATTCATTCGTAAAACACGCCATTTTGGCAAAAACCAATATATCGAAAAAATCCTATGTACTTCTGTAGCTGTTTTTATATACAATCGAAAAATGCTGGACTTTTGTTGCAGGTAAAAATGGCATAAGCTACGTTTCCTCCCGTGGACCCTTGCAAAAAGGCGCCATCGGAAAAATGCTGTGCAACCGCAATTTTGTTATTAATCACTACGAAAAAATATTTGTATACTTCATTATTGATGTTATAAAAGCTCTAGAGTAGCCTAACTCCTTATGGAATGAAGCGAAAAGTGTGCGCAATACGTTTTTCGGCCTTGGTAATATATATTATATGAAAACGTCATTGAAATATTACAACATTACGCGCGTTGGGTTGTGAGGATTTTTACTCGCTCGATAAGTAAGGTGCAATAAGCGTATTTCTACTCTGAGAATTTGAAGACAGCGTTTTGTTCTGCTGTGTCGAATGAATATACATCCGAGAATACCGCTCTTAAGATTTCGATAAGACATGCCGAAAATTACGGCTGTCATATGCCGTAGGTCTTATCGTGAAAATTCTTTTATCATTGTGGACATTTGTGTCGGCTGCACGATGAAATGAAAAGCGATGGTATGACTCAGATCTGAATCAATGACAAGTCAATTATTCCTATAGGCCTGCGAAGTAACTTTCGTGGTGGCGCCGCACAATGGCTGCCGGTGGCAAAAGTTGGATTGGCGCATTGCGATTAAGTCAAACCGGCACAAACACTAAAGAGCTAGGCTTGAGCAAGCATTATCGATTGTAGATCTCACATTGTGAATGGAATGTGCTTGTAAATAAAATAAAATACTGTGATAAAACTAATAACGATTACTTGCGGATTTCAATGTATCCTCATGACTTTCTTTCGCCCTAAAAGCATATCTATAGGTATGCGACGAAGAGAATGTTAATGAAATCACGTACATTGGCTGCACACAAATTTTTTTCTGCCGTACAACAAAATTTCCGTTACAACAAAATTTACATAAAGGATGTTGTAATATAGGCAGAAAACTTTCGATAGTCATCATGTATCGGAAGTTCGCGAAATTGTTGCTGTTGAGAAAAGAGCTGTGATGGGAAAAGTTCTTCCTAAACACGTGTCAACAATCCCAACTATGACGTGAAACGCTGGTTTTACAACGTAAACATCACACGCGGTACTATCATTCGAGCAAACACCCGATTTAAATGGCGACCGGCATACTGCATTAGCAGACGAAAACCAATCCAAGTGTTGCCCAAATGTGATGAAACAAATTGTTTGACACAAGTATTGACACAAGTCACTATCTGTAGGCCAAAATGGTTGTTAAAAAAATGTCCTAAAAAATTATAGGTATGCGCTGTTGATGAAATCTTGGAGATGGATCATTCGAAACAAAAAAATCAAACGGTTTTAGATTTAGTATGTTAATGGCTATAGCGCATATCATGCGATTTTTGATATATGCAAAACCAACAAAATGGCAGACATTTTTTGAAAAAACAAAAAACCGCGTTTTCTCACCGTTTTTGGCAAAAAATAGTATATATCAAAATTTAAAAAATCTTTGATATGCGCTATAGCTATAGTCGTAACGAATATGTGGTTAAAATTTCATAAGGATTGGTTCAGTAGTTTCCAAGATTTTATCAACAAGCTGTCAAAAAACGTTGTTGCAAGAAAAACGGGATTTAAGTTGGTTTGGGTTACATAAATACGTTGTTTTTTTATATTTATTTCGAAAGTGTATTTATTAAGTGTAACAACTTTTATATCAATATCTACAATCCTATCTATAAACCTATTAACAATATTTACAAACAATATGTATAAACCTATCAAACAAATTCATGAAAATAGCCTCTCCTTTAGCGTCTAAAGTGAGAAGACCCCTTAAGACTGCCTCTCTCTCAGTAGTTGGCGTGCAAGCGGCACGCGGCTAAGCGGTCACCTATCCGAGTGTTTGCCCAGACGAACGTTGATTCACATGGAAGTTCGCTGCAACTGCACATCGATGGCGCATTTGCTACTGTCGGCCCAAATAATAATGTACAGGCCTTTTCGATCATAAGTTCACGCGAGTTCTTTTTCTGACCGCATTTTCATATACGCGCCAATATTCTATTACTTTTGAAACTGAAATGTCTGTTATTTGATCAAAATACGCAATCTTTGAGAGTGAATTTTAACCACATACATTTCAAATTAACGGAAATGCTGTGAACGTGGCCGTCACCGAGTACTATTTTTCAGAGACGGGTTTGTAGCATGCCAATTTAGCCTAACAAGTAAATATCTTTAGCTCAATTTTTAGACCCTCTGAATCCAAACAAATAATATCAGACGTTATGCAAGTTCTTCAGTTTATATCTAATCATCTCAAAAAACAGTCACGGCAAGAAGACAAATGTAACCCTTCAAGTGCACCCTGGGTGTTTGAAACCCAGCGACCACTTTACGCTTTAGTCAACCATATGAAATTCGAGAAAATCGAACATATGTTGCCATTGGGTGATGAACTTACATCTCAAGTTTAGGTTCGTTGAGTTAGAGCGAGGACCCGAGTGTTAGTGTACGTTTGGCACCTGTTCAAAGTCGACGCTGATCAATCGTTGGGTGTTGGGTACCCTGTGTGTCCTCCGCGATTGCTAATGTGATTTTGGACTCGTTTTTTTTTTCATTTGATTCGCATTATTTGCTCGACTCTGAGTGTAAGTAAATTATCAGAAGTAAGGTAGTCGGCCCAGTGGTCATCAGGGTCCTAGTGATCGTCATATTTACACGTTAAATAAGCATTTTAAGACAAGAATCAGTCCTTCGTGCATATCTGTGATATATTAGCTTCCGGGAGGTATTTACTACGTTGTATTATGGTAAATTGTCACACTCGTATATGTATTCAAGAATAATGAAATAAAATACATTCAACTACAACGTCTATCTGTCATTTCGGCCGAAACTTTCATTACGAGGTTAAAGTGAACCCTGTCATATCTCGGATGATTTGAGAATGCCGGGGGCCTTGCATGAAGTAAGTTTATCTTCAAGTGATTAGCAAGGATCTTAATTTTACGTTCAGCTCAAAAAATATAGTTTTATGTTCATTAGAACGAGTTTTCGTATATGATGATTGCTGATTCAGCAATATAAACACTCTACCGATTAATCGCCATGGTTTTCGATAACTGGGACAAGGTCAACAACAAAACAATCTTATGAATCCAATATTTATTTGTAGAATTTCCGAACAATAATAATGGATCCGTAATTAGCTCTGAAGAATCCACGGATCAGGAATCGTCATACACATATTCGCGACAGTAAAAAGATACACATATAAATAAACGTTATAGATTACTGGGTCGTGACCATGTCGATAACTGGGCCTGTCTCGAACACAGGTGATCACCACTCGATCGAAAAAAGCCTAAATAGTTCATTGTGTACCAAGGAGACAAAGTGGGACTTTAACGCCGAGTGCGATGTTCATTTTAGTACGAGTCGTAGACGTAAAAGCCGCTGTCACCATGGTGCACGCGATTATTTATAAAACAAATTATATATGGCTGCCAGCACGTGCAGAAGGTGCATTCCTCATCCACGGGGCACACGATTATTTTATATAAAAACCATGTTTTCCGTGCTTTTGTATTGTTAAATACATTTGGCTTCAAGCGCGTGCAGACGGTGCATTGCATATGGAAGCTACATCGTACGTCGAAACTGCATTACGCGCGTCGCCTGGTAACGGAGAGGGCGGAGCCCCCCCCCCCCTCCGTTGACACCGAACGTAATTTTGAAATGTATCAGCTGTAGCGTGCCCTTTTGGCACCGGTTCGGGGAGCCGTATCCCTTGGAGCCGACCCTCTCGCTCGACGCTCGCCCCGAACGCGGACCCATAGCCAGAATAGGATAGATGAAACTATTGTTTATTATTTTTCTTTCACATTTTATTTATTCGCCAGGAACC
Organism: Ophion obscuratus; assembly: GCA_964007375.1. Taxonomy (NCBI): domain Eukaryota; kingdom Metazoa; phylum Arthropoda; class Insecta; order Hymenoptera; family Ichneumonidae; genus Ophion; species Ophion obscuratus. The sequence continues at coordinate 9,440,119 of OZ023318.1, forward strand.
GGGCGCCTAGGCACTCAGAGGAGGGAGAAATGGCGGGGAGGCTTCGGGCTTCGGACGTTCGGCATCGGGAGGAAAAAGGAAAATCTAGCCAGGGGCTTCGACGTGGCCCTCGTGGACGACGGCTCGGTCGCGGGGCGGGCGAGAACAATCGTCTCGTCCGGCGAACGTCCCATCGCGTGTCCCCTCCGTATCGAGCTATGGTAGAGGTTCGAATTTAGCCTCGCCACGGAAGAACAAACACTCAGAGGATGGTGGCTATGAGGTCTGGTCCGTCCCTCCGCCCCATGAGAGCTAAATCGAGAGGAAAATCCCAGCGGCGCTCCAACGTCCACGCGTGGCCACGCAGCCCGCGATCGAGTCGGACTCCGCTGGTGGCGCGTCGGAGCCCCGATCGGAGTTGCAGCGCAACCGACAGCAATCTCGTCAGCATCGTCGTATCGTCATCATCCCCGCCATTCCGGCCATTACAGAAGGATCCCTTCGTCCCGCGTACCGAACACACACACACACACACACACACACACACACACACACACACACACACACACACACACACGCGCGCGCGCGCGCGCGCGCACACACACACATACCCGTACACCGGTCGGGCGACGCCGAGCCCTCGTAACGTAGGCGGGTGGGGACGCTCATCCCCGCCCGGAAGAGAATTTGGAAAATTAGGAAAAAAGGGGGGAAAGCCGACGTCTCGCTCGCGGGAAAAGAAAAGGGTTTGCGGTACTTCTCCACGGAGTGTCGAGCGAGACGGACGGCTTGGAATACGGGATTAGTTCACGCGGCCTGGAAGGCGTCCTTGTGAGTACCCACCGGTGAGTCTCGGCTACTCCAAGGAAAACGGGACTAAAGTCCCCCAGTTTAGAGTGCGTCTCCTCGACGGGTTATCCCGTTCGTTAGGCTCGGCGGCCGTTGCCGCCTCGCGGGACCGCGATCGTGCGCGCTTTCATTTTTTGTTTTGTTTTGTTTGATTAACGTGGGTTCTCGCATTCGGGGTACATGCGTGGAGAGTCTCGTTTCGTGTCGCGCACCTTACAACGTTAAGGCATTTTCATACCGCGGGGATACCCTAAGTAGAGTGAGAGTGAAAGAGTTAGTCGCCAGAGCGTCGGATGCGGTTTTGGTGAGAGGAAAGGGTGGACGGCGGTAGTCTTATCTTTTCCTCCCGGAGGCGAGGTCCCCGGACCATCCGACGCGAGGGCGAAAGAGTGCATGGGTAAGAGTGCGTGAGTGCCGGGGAATTATACGCGTAATTGTGAATCGTCCGTTTTCCGTGTTCGTGTGCGCAGGCCCCGGTAGAGTGTGGATGCGTGCGGTTTCTTTTATGTTTTTTTTTGTTTCCTTCGTTGCCCTCCCCGCGGTATAACTTTTCGTGTCGGATTTTCGCGTTGCGCCCAAAAACTGTTTGACTTGTTTATCGTTCGGTTTGTTAATTTATTTTTGTTGAGCGAGAATTCGGAAAAGAGGGGGGATTGTCTCCCAAAATACAGGGGTTAACCCTTTCAGACCATTAGAGTCGTCGCCTTTATTCATTTCACACTGTCTTTTTTTTCTGGTTGGTCAACCCTTTTGCGGCCCAAACCCTGCCCCTCTACCACGTCCCAAGGCTGCGGCTGGCCGGCAACCTCGTCGCCTTCGGTAGGACCACTCGGATCCTTCTTCCCGGCGTGTCGCTTCGGCGACTGGCGCCCAATAAAATAAAACGCCGGGGAGAGCGGAAGGCCTTTTGTGACAAAAAGTTGTGGAGCAAAATTAACCGTCACAAATTTGGCGCCCAACGTGGGGCAGGCATTCTTAAGGGGCAAAACTGGCTTGTATTTGGAATTAACTTTTTTTTTCCCCCTTTCTTTCTCTTCCGTCTCGCTGACAACATTTTTTTTTGTGTCGTGTAAAATTTTTTTTTTGTTTTTTTTGTGTGTGCCCTGTGTCTCCGTGAACGACATACATAGTACCTGAAAATTTTTGTGTGTCTGTATTTGGTGAAGTGGTTAGAGCGCTTTGATTTTTTTTTGTTGTCTTTTGCTCTCTGGCGAGGATCTTATATTCCCGTGTCGTTGAGCTGACATTGGCTTTACTTTTTTTTCAAGTGATCTCGCGGGACTTGTCGTCCCAGCGTGATATCGATGAGCGCGGTGTTTAGATTCGGACACTCGAATTAATCGCAACCTTGACCAATCTAAGAGGCCTTACGAATTATCATTGGATTTATTCGGCGAAATAATATTCCGCAAAATCTATAGGAGATCGAGAATATCATATAGTCTCCGAGAAAGGAATAATTTCACCGACGGCACCTCGTTCCCGTAATATACCGGGTGTCCCGCCGAGACGGAAGAATAATTTCAACTGCGTTGAAACGTCGGCATGCACTAGTTAGTCGAGGTGCTATACGTGAGTTGGTTACAGATAAATTTGAAATTTGATATTTTTTTTCCCTTTTTTTTAATTTTTTTTTTTCTTCTAATTTGTCAACTTTTTTTTACTGATGTTCTTATTTTTCCAATTTACTTAATTGCTGGTTGTTTTTGAGCATTTATCTATTGTATTCGCGTTACCATTTTTTTTTGTTTTCCTTTCTTTTTATTTATTGATTACGACTTTTGATAATTAACCGACTCCGCCCAATTTTTTTTTATTATTTCTTTCTATAATTTTTTTTTTAATTTTCCGTCATTTTATCTGTCTGACGATTTGTTTAGTATTGACTCGTTTTATTCACTGACGGTTCATGTTCATAGTTTATCAATTTTATTTATTATATGATTGTTATTGTTTTACGGTTTATTTTTATTTCTTGACTATTGATTTTAGCGATTAATCATTTTATTAATTTTATTAGTTATTGCCTTTATTTCCAGTTTTATAATGTTCTGATTTTATTTATCAACTTTTGGGCTTGTCTCTTCTATTTCGTGATAATTGAGTTTAACTCGTTCGTTCCGTTTACCATTTTAGCTATTTTACGGTTTGTTTATTTTTATTTCTTGATTATCGATTTTAGCGATTAATCATTTTATTCATTTTACCATTTAATTAGTTTATTTCGATTTAATTATTTATCTGTTTTACGCCATTTTATCATTTGATAACTTTATTTATTGACATCGACAATTTATTTTAGTGTAATCCTTGTACCTCGTACTTCAATTATTTTATTTATTTATTTACTTATTTTTTTTTTTTTTTTTTCTTCATTCGCGTGGCGCGACGTTGGCCCCCGCTGCCTGAGCGAACGAAAGGAGTAGGGAATTGTCAATCGGTAAACACCCGAATATGGACAGGCAAGGGGGAGAGCGTGGGCGCCGATCAACCGACAATATTCGTAACGAGTTGCAACGACGTGGGTTGCCTAGTACGGGCACTCGCGACGAGGTATTCGAGCGACTCGACTATGTTTTAAGGAGACCCTTCAGTCCCGAATACGACGACACGGGTTTTAGTCGCTTTCTGGCGAGCCATCTTCCCGAGCACCAGGCCCATGATGTTAGGGTCGATATTGAACAACCCGCTGTGTCCTGTACGGAGGAAAATCGGTCTAGTCGTAGACTGGAGGATCCGAATATTACGGCGAGATCCCCGGCGAATGGCGTTTTTCCGACACCATATCCTGGCAGGCGACCGGTCCCATTAGCCTCTCGTACTGCTAGTTATGATCGGCCCGGGGTGCCTGAAATGAGGTTGTCGGAACGTGTACTGAGCCTGGCAACCCAAGGAGCCGAAGGCAATTCTAGACCAGACTCGTGTGTTCCAAATTCTCGAGGTAACAAGGAGGCGCGAACGGTGACGATCGGAAGCAGAGGGGATCTGCCTGCGGTCACCACCCTACCGCTCGCAGAACCGTTCAGCCGAGTGGTGACCCGAGAGCCGCTACATCGCTCATCTCCCGTGACGAGAACCATGCTTTCTGGCGATTATGCGATGCCGCCACGATCGGCCTACGAGACACTCCGTAAATGGAATGTAAAATTTTCAGGTAGTCCTGGAGAAGATATTGAATCATTTCTCGTGCAGATCGATGAACGCCGAACAATGGTGCCGGTCTCTGATCCGGACCTCTTGAATTGTTTGCCGACGTTCCTTAGCGGAATGGCTATTCATTGGTATCGCACCAAAAAGGGCGCCCTGAACACCTGGCGCGATTGTGTCTCAGCCATGCGTCTGCGATTCGGAGATCCGAATCTCCAATTTACCCTACGAGACCAAATATCCCGTCGCCATCAAGGCGAGTACGACCCAGTATCGGACTTTCTGACGTGCATGCGCACGATGTTCGACCGGGTTGAGCCTCGGATGAGCGAAATCGAGCGCCTCAACTACGCGCACCACAATCTACTGCTCCGACTACGAGTTATGATCTTGCGCAGAACCGTACAAACGGTCGATGAGTTGGAGGCTATCGCCGTAGAATTAGAGAGGAGTTACGAGACGGAGGAGCTAACTCCAATTCCCCCAGAAAAATTTATCTTCCCTGAGCTCGCTTACCACCCACCGCGGCCATCGTCTAGACGACCATCGGTGACGTTTGGGGTCATCGAAGGTCGGTCATCGGGGGACCGCGAAGGATCTCGCGCGTTTCCCCAAAAGGGAGGCACGGATCTGTCCCCGAACCAGTTACGAACCGCACCTCGTTCCACCTTGCCGGCGCTACCCTCGGTACCTCCATTCCTGGCATCAGCGCCCGAACCGAGGGGTCGTCCGATTGCCACGCCACGTGCTTCGGCTAGTGGGGCCGTGGCTACCCCTGGGATCGTCTGTTGGAATTGCCATAAGGCTGGGCACCGTTCTCGAGAGTGTTCGGATCCAACAAGAATCCATTGCTACCGGTGTGGGAAACCGGGGGTCACAAGCCGAAATCCCCATGACTGTTCGGGAAACTCGCTGCGGAGGCGCCAATAGGGGCGTCGGTGTCTCCTGCGGGCTTTAGTCCGGCCCCCTTTCATTTTCAATTGGTTCGCCAGAGGAGATTGGTGGAAATTTGCGCACCAGCTGTGGACGGGCAATCCCATTCGATCCTCGTAGTCCTAGTGAGCGTTCGGGGACATAATCTCCCAGCCATGGTGGATAGTGGTTCCACCCGCACCTTCTTGGGGCCGGAGGGCATCCTGGTCGCCACGCAGCTGGGATACCACCGCAAGAGGATCCAGGGTCGCGAATGTCTGGTGGCCAACAGAGTGAAGGTCGCTTGTTGTGAGGAAATCCGTTTTGAAATGGAGCTTAAGGGCCACCAATGTACGATCGTAGCTGGGGTATTTGCAGAACTTCCCGTGCCTTTACTGCTGGGCTTGGATTCCCTGGAACAACTGGGAGTGGTAGTAGACCATGGGAGGCTGACCTGGCATTTCACGGGACATCCGGAGGAGGAATTCTTGTTTGAAAAAACGGAGGGAATAGGTGCCATGGACATTTGCGCCCCCCTGACCGACCTAACGCCAGCCCAGGCCGATGTTTTGGACCAATTTTTAGCGATTGAACTCCCTCTGCTCCGATTAGCACCCGGGAGAACGTCGATGATCGAGCATCGGATCGACGTGGGAGGCAACACTCCGATTAAACAGAGGGACTATCCGGTTACCCCCGTGGTGCGGGAGGCCATATATGCGGAAGTGGACAGGATGCTCCTGGCGAACGTGATTGAGAGTTCGAAAAGCGATTGGAGCTCACCTATCGTTATGGTTAAAAAGCCAAATAACGAATATCGCTTCTGCTTGGACTTTCGGCGAGTAAATAACGTCACCAAAAAGGACGCATATCCTCTCCCGCATATGGACGATATTCTGGACAAATTAAGGGCCGCAAGGTATATTTCGACCCTTGATTTGAGTCAGGCTTTCCATCAAATCCCGTTAGATGAGTCTTCGCGAGCCATTACGGTCTTTACGGTGCCTGGCCGGGGCTTGTACCAGTTTAGGAGCATGCCATATGGCCTAACTAACGCTCCCGCTACATTCCAGAGGTTACTGGACAAACTCATTGGGCCTAGTATGGAACCCTATGCGTTCGCGTATCTAGATGATATCATCATCCTTACGGAGACGTTCGAGGACCATTTGCCGTGGCTCGAGAGGATCTTCGAACGGGTGCGGAGTGCTGGCCTTCTCATAAACCCGGAGAAGTGCGAATTTTGTTGTTCCGAAGTTCGATATTTGGGGTTTCTGGTTAACCGAGAGGGTTTACAGGTGGATCCAGCGAAAACTGCCCCTATTACCAACTACCCGGCCCCTCAGAGTCTTCAGCAACTCAGCCGATTTTTAGGGATGACATCATGGTACCGGCGATTTATTCCAGGATATGCGACGATTGCGGAGCCCTTAACGCGTTTGACCAAGAAAACGCAAAATTGGTGTTGGGGAACGGAACAACAGGCCGCGACCGACCAGCTAAAACGAGCTTTGGTTAGTCCTCCAACCTTGGCGAGGCCAGACTTTTTGAAACAATTTACCCTGCAGACCGACGCCAGTCTTTCCGGAATTGGGGCCGTGCTCACGCAATCTGAGGATGGGAAGGAGCACCCAATCGCTTACGCTAGCCGCACCCTTTCGAGCACAGAGCGAAACTATACGGTAACTGAGCAGGAATGCCTGGCCATCCTCTGGGCTATAAAGAAGTTCAGAGGATACCTCGAAGGTTACCACTTCGTGGTGATCACTGATCATGGGAGCTTGCGTTGGCTGCAATCCCTCAAGGACCCGACGGGCCGACTTGCTCGCTGGGCCTTGCAGATGATGCAGTTTGATTTCGAGGTGATACATCGCAAAGGGGCGCTTCACCATGTTCCAGATGCTCTCTCTCGTATGTACGAGACGGTGAAGCCTCCCGGGACGGAGGAGCCGCCAGAGGAAGACGACCGCGGAGTAATCATGCCGATAGTTGGAATTGCCGAGTTACCTGAGGTGGGCCCGAACGTTCCGTGTCCTGAGGACCCATGGTATTCGGCACGTTGGCTTGAGGTGTTGGCGCAAGGTAACCGGCTCCCTGAGTGGAGAATTGTAGAGGGGCGGTTATATGTGCGGCGCCGGGTGAAACGAGTAGTGGACGACCTAGTGGACGAGTCCGAGTGGAAATTGGTCGTCCCACTTCCGGCGAGACCGGAGGTGCTCCGGGAGAGTCACGATGTGCCGCAGGCGGGACACCTGGGAATCGAGAAGACGTTTCGCCGGGTGGTGGCTTCTTATTTCTGGCCCAAGCTGTATAAAGAAGTGGCTCCTTATGTGAGTAACTGCGATATCTGCCAGCGAGCCAAGGTGGCACAAATCCTGCCCAACGGCCTCATAAGTAGACGCGTCATCGAAGCTCCTTGGTTGGTCGTCGCGGCAGATATAATGGGACCTTACCCGCCGACTCGAGCAGGTTTTGCGTACGTTCTGGTACTGCAAGACCTGTTTACAAAATGGGTTGAGTGCTGCGGCTTGCGAAGAGCTACGGGGAAGGGAATAGCCGAAGCGCTTGACGAGCTCATATTGTCCCGTTGGGGAACCCCTGAGGTAATATTAACGGACAACGGTACGGAATTCGTCAACCGGAGTTTGGGAGAGTGGGCGAAAAATAATGGTATTTTCCACACTACCACACCCCCGTACCATCCCCAGGCGAACCCGGTCGAGAGGGTTAATCGCGTATTAAAAACGATGATTGTCTTCTTCCTTGAGGGAGACCATCGCAGGTGGGACGAACATCTCGCGGAATTTAGGTTCGCGTATAATACGGCCCACCACTCGGCTATTGGCACTAGCCCTGCGTTCCTCAACTTCGGCAGGACACCCAGGCCGCACAACTTTTACAGCCGGCCAGAAATAGGTAATAAAGAAATTTACCCCCTTACAACCGAGCAGTGGTCCGATCACATGCGCGAGCTGGAGGCCTTGCGCGAGCGCGTTCGCTACAACCTGGAAGAAGCCTATCAGAAACAGGCTACTTACTATAATAAGCGCAGACATGTGGTAGCATTTCGGTTGGGTGATCCCGTGCTGAAGAGGCAGCGGATATTGTCTTCCGCATCGCAGCACGTGGCCGCAAAGCTCGCGCCAAAGTATTCAGGGCCGTTTCGTGTCAGCAGGATTATTTCCCCTGTAGTGTACGAGCTTACGGGTCCCGACGGTTCGGTCATCCCAAAGGTGTCGATCGAAGACTTGAAACCGTACCATTCCCCAGCCCCGCCGAATCTAAACGAGAGCGTGGAGGCTGCCCTCGACGGGCAAGATTAAAATGCGCTCGGTGTCTACTTATTTATTTGGTTATTTATTTATGTGTTATTTATTTGCCGGTGTCTACTTATTTATTTGGTTATTTATTTATGTGTTATTTATTTGCCGGTGTCTACTTATTTATTTGGTTATTTATTTATGTGTTATTTATTTGGCAGTGTTTGTTTATTTACGTGGATATTGGCTTAAGCTAATTTATGTTTCGTGTAGCGTGAGGGAGACCTACGTTTGGACGTGTTCAAAACCCTCTAAAATTAAATATTTCGTTCGACGAGCTATGGGTCTGCTTTGGTGGGGGTTGTCGCCGTAGCCTTCAAGGTTAAAATGCGCTTGGAGTAGACCCGAGATTCGCTGGCCGGGTCGACCAAACTTTTAAGGGGGGAGTGTTGTAACGTACCCTTTTGGCACCGGTTCGGGGAGCCGTATCCCTTGGAGCCGACCTTCTCGCTCGACGTTCGCCCCGAACGCGGACCCATAGCCAGAATAGGATAGATGAAACTATTGTTTATTATTTTTCTTTCACATTTTATTTATTCGCGAGGAACCGGGCGCCTAGGCACTCAGAGGAGAGAGAAATGGCGGGGAGGCTTCGGGCTTCGGACGTTCGGCATCGGGAGGAAAAAGGAAAATCCAGCCAGGGGCTTCGACGTGGCCCTCGTGGACGACGGCTCGGTCGCGGGGCGGGCGAGAACAATCGTCTCGTCCGGCGAACGTCCCATCGCGTGTCCCCTCCGTATCGAGCTATGGTAGAGGTTCGAATTTAGCCTCGCCACGGAAGAACAAACACTCAGAGGATGGTGGCTATGAGGTCTGGTCCGTCCCTCCGCCCCATGAGAGCTAAATCGAGAGGAAAATCCCAGCGGCGCTCCAACGTCCACGCGTGGCCACGCAGCCCGCGATCGAGTCGGACTCCGCTGGTGGCGCGTCGGAGCCCCGATCGGAGTTGCAGCGCAACCGACAGCAATCTCGTCAGCATCGTCGTATCGTCATCATCCCCGCCATTCCGGCCATTACAGAAGAATCCCTTCGTCCCGCGTACCGAACACACACACACACACACACACACACACACACACACACACACACACACACACACACACACCCGTACACCGGTCGAGCAACGCCGAGCCCTCGTAACGTAGGCGGGTGGGGACGCTCATCCCCGCCCGGAAGAGAATTTGGAAAATTAGGAAAAAAGGGGAGAAAGCCGACGTCTCGCTCGCGGGGAAAGAAAAGGGTTTGCGGTACTTCTCCACGGAGTGTCGAGCGAGACGGACGGCTTGGAATACGGGATTAGTTCACGCGGCCTGGAAGGCGTCCTTGTGAGTACCCACCGGTGAGTCTCGGCTACTCCAAGGAAAACGGGACTAAAGTCCCCCAGTTTAGAGTGCGTCTCCTCGACGGGTTATCCCGTTCGTTAGGCTCGGCGGCCGTTGCCGCCTCGCGGGACCGCGATCGTGCGCGCTTTCATTTTTTTTTGTTTTGTTTGATTAACGTGGGTTCTCGCGTTCGGGGTACATGCGTGGAGAGTCTCGTTTCGTGTCGCGCACCTTACAAAGTTAAGGCATTTTCATACCGCGGGGATACCCTAAGTGGAGTGAGAGTGAAAGAGTTAGTCGCCAGAGCGTCGGATGCGGTTTTGGTGAGAGGAAAGGGTGGACGGCGGTAGTCTTATCTTTTCCTCTCGGAGGCGAGGTCCCCGGACCATCCGACGCGAGGGCGAAAGAGTGCATGGGTAAGAGTGCGTGAGTGCCGGGGAATTATACGCGTAATTGTGAATCGTCCGTTTTCCGTGTTCGTGTGCGCAGGTCCCGGTAGAGTGTGGATGCGTGCGGTTTCTTTTATGTTTTTTTTGTTTCCTTCGTTGCCCTCCCCGCGGTATAACTTTTCGTGTCGGATTTTCGCGTTGCGCCCAAAAACTGTTTGACTTGTTTATCGTTCGGTTTGTTAAATTATTTATCTGTCTATTTATGGAATTATTTATTCGTTATTTGTTAATTTATTTTTGTTGAGCGAGAATTCGGAGAAGAGGGGGGATTGTCTCCCAAAATACAGGGGTTAACCCTTTCAGATCATTAGAGTCGTCGCCTTTATTCATTTCACACTGTCTTTTTTTTCTGGTTGGTCAACCCTTTTGCGGCCCAAACCCTGCCCCTCTACCACGTCCCAAGGCTGCGGCTGGCCGGCAACCTCGTCGCCTTCGGTAGGACCACTCGGATCCTTTTTCCCGGCGTGTCGCTTCGGCGACTGGCGCCCAATAAAATAAAACGCCGGGGAAAGCGGAAGGCCTTTTGTGACAAAAAGTTGTGGAGCAAAATTAACCGTCACACAGCATATCTTAATATATTATCTTATTAATAATTTTAAACGAGGTGTTCAACGTTCACACGCATGGAAAAGCGAGGAAAACATAATTGCGTTATATCAGAGTACTTTTTGAATGCATAATTATATTTGAATGTATTATTTTCAAAGATAATTTGGAGATGAATAAATATATGTTATTAATCCCGGTACAAGTTTGTCGCGGTGTCAGGTGAAAGTGACAGCTGGTTCACAGCGGCGTTCAATGCCCGTGAGCGTGACAAATGCAAACATGCAAATTTTTACGGCCTAGGCCCTAAAAGGGGCCGTCCATAAATTACGTCATCGACTTTTGCTGATTTTTGACCCCCCCCCCCTGAAATCATCCTATCCGTCATATCGTTGTGATCAAATTAACGTTACCGTCATCTAACGACCAGACCCCCCCCCTATTTTAAAATGACGTAATTTATGGACGGCCCCAAAGACCTTTTTTAGGTCCTGTTTACACGCACAAAAAGGGAGGAAAACATAGTTGTGGCATATAAAATTATTTTGTGATAAAATATTTGTTTATAATGATTGAAAAATGAGTAAAACTAATAATTTTGACGTAATAGCTATAATTACTTCAATTTTTTAAATTAATAACGTTGTATATAAGAGAAATATATGTTCCAAACTCTTTATTAAATGTCTTAATAAATACAAAAAAGTTTGTCACTGAGTGCCTTAAGGTTGTTATGGGATTAAGTCAACATGTCACCACAAAGTTGAAATTTTTTCTGGACCTTTATAAAGTCTTTGCTGATAATCCTGTGCAGTTTGAATACCATCTGTCACGTCCTACGACGGAGTCACTGGACTTTGCGTGCAACCCCCCTTGTCCACTCGACTTCCACCAGAACACGGATTTAGGCATGATTTCTCCGAAAAGTCGTAAAACAAAAATTATATACCTACGAGTCCCAATCCATGTGGGGAACTAAGGCCTCCGGAAGACTCCACTCGACCCGATCCTAAATTCGGGTCACGACGGAACCCAAGTATACGTGAATGACGTACGAAGCGCATAGCGCTATGCTTTCCCCACGATAAATGCGCAGTTCTGATTGGTGCATACAAAATCAAATTCATGCTTTTTTGATCCGTAAGATATCAAGAACAGACTTCCACGCCGTCCTCCTTGACTGGCTAAAAAAACCATTAAAAATTGAGCGCCCCCTTTTCTTCCCACTCTACTTAAATATGAAACCTGGAGCGGGAAGGCTCAGAGAACGAATGCAACGTCTGTCGTAATCCAACATCAGTCCAGACTCAACATCTAAGTGAGTCTAACATAGGATCCCGCAGCAACATTCGAACGAGAAAACTTCTTCTAATCGACTCCAATCTCGTATTGCGACTCGTACCTTCTGCTCCGCGTCTAATAACCTAAGTTTGTTTTCTATATAATAAGTCAGTATTTCTATTTACGCCGCAGTAGCATACTCCGATTGTGAACCGATTCCGTGACACCCGAGAAAACATTGTAAACACAGCGTGTGTGCGTCCCCTCGACTACTATTGTACCACCAGCGTACCGGGCCTAGAGCGAAGGCCCTTCGTCCTAGTTCGAATGACCACCATTCGACAAACGTAAGGTAACTGTACCATTTTTGCATCACTCTCTTAATCTCCCAAATTGTATTTTTCTCATATCTCCGATCGCCTAACTGGACGATACTCGGTAATAAATGAAAGTCTGTAAAGTGTCGAGGCACTTGAAGCCCAATTTCTTTCTTCTACGCATCTCCCTTTTTACCCTCATCCCGTGATACTGCGCTAGGAGTAGGCAACAAAGAGGAAAACGAAATATTATGCTCTCATCCCATCCGAATGACATATTAATTTCGGGGGCTCGTTCGGAATAATAAAAAGGGAATGTGGTAATTAATCCAATGTTCATCAGTGACTCGAGGATCGACCTATCCGACCTAAATATTACTAAAGAAAATGCAGGATATTCCCTAAGAAGTTCAAGCGCAAATTTAATACCTGGTTTGGAACCCCCTAATAGATCATTTAAAAAATTACAATTATCCCCAGAAAACGAATATTAACCCACAAAAACAATGACGACGTTAGAAACGAATCAATTAATCTCCCTTAAAGACGCCATAAGCTGCGTCCCTGAATTTGACGGACAGAATATCCCTTTATCCGAATTTATAATTGGCTGCGAAGATGCAAAAGATATGCTTCCTCCAGAACCTGAAAAATATTTAGCTGAATGAATGAGAAACAAATTTAAAAATTAAGCCAGAGAAGCGATCCACGGAACAAAATTTGAAACGGTGAAAAGAATTACCAAATTCCTCAAGAAAATATATACATCAAATAAATCCGAAATACAATTATTGGGTGAGCTTGGCAACATTTTCTAGACAGTTTTCGACAGTGTCATAAGTTTTCACTCCAAAAAATAAAAAAAGGCAAGAGTAATAATCGAGACGCGAATATTATTCAGCGACGGGAAGAACGATCCCGCTTTCAAAACAACAGTAAACGATTATTGTCGAACGTGATTTCGGCGGGGCTTAAAAGAAGAACTCGAACAACGACTCGCCCATTATGGAAAAATCGAAGATGCGATTGAACACGCGATTAAAATTAAACTCGAAGTTAAGGCGTGGAAGGTATTGAAGTCCACTCCATTTAAACAGGGAAAACCTTTTACAGACGAATCAGTAAAATTATGCAGTATTTTCAAAATGGATAATCATCCAACAGAAGCTTGTCGATTTGCCAAATTTGCAAAAATCAAGACCACAGTGCCAAATTTGCCTGCCAAATTTGCAAAAATCAAGGCCACAGTGCCAGCGAATGCCGAAAAGTGCCAAATAAGCAAAGCTCGGTCGTCTGCCAAATTTGTAAAAACCTCGGGCACACCGGGGATAAATGTTACGCCAGTCGGATACCCCAGATATTGGTCTGTCAGTTATGTAAAATATCAGATCATATGGCCTACGAATGTCCTTGGCGGAATAGATGCACGAATTTTTCAATCGATCAACTATTTCCAACGAATGATCCTCAGTGCCAAATCTGTTATGATCGCGGGCATAAGGCAGACAAATGTTTCGGATTTAAAAACAGCACGCTTAATTTTACCCCCCCCCCCCCCCGTTTGTCGATATTGCGGAAGGGTACGACAGTTTTCACAACATAGAAAACTGTCGTACCCGTGAATATGATAGCTCGCGATACCAGCCGGGAAACGGTCGGATACCATTCGGGCGGACACGCCGATCGGATCCATAATCCCAAAGCGTCCGGTGACCACCGTCTCAACATACACACCCAGCGAAGATATCCTATCTATACAATAAACTCGCAAAATTTCGATCAATTACCCTCCGTATGTATCAGAGTACATTGAGAAAAAGGAAATATATCGATGTTATTAGACAGTGACGCCATTCCAAATCTAATTAAGGGTCTAATAATAAAACCTAATTAATTTTTTTTTACAAAAATGGTTATACAGAATTTTTAGGTTATATTTCAACTTGACTTGTAGACATTTTCAAAGAAAAATATTAATTGAGAAGAGTATGTGGCTTCCGGATGGAGGCCGTGTTGAGGTTCAGCGTTGCAGGAACCCGTAGGCCTCAACAACTCCCATATCCAAAACTCCCGTGATTTTGTGAACAAGATCCAGACTATCAAGGTACAACCAGAAGACATTTTAGTGAGTATCGATGTTGTATCCCTGTTTACAAACGTCCCAACCAATGAGACCCTAAGCATAGTTGAAAATTCCAAAAAAGTTGCCCCTAACCTACTGCCCCTCATAGAACATTGCCTAAACTCTACATATTTCCAATTTCAATCCCAGTTTTATGAACAAACTTCAGGCGCAGCCATGGGTTCCCCTATTTCTCCTATCATCGCCAACATCTTTATGGAGAACTTCGAGAACAGAATTCTGCAAGAAGCTTCCCTCAAGCCCTCCACCTGGTTCCGATATGTCGATGACACTTTCGTCATTTGGAGTCACGGCAAAGAAAACCTCAATCATTTCTTAACCTTCCTCAACTCCCAGCACCCCAATATTCAATTCACCATGGAGATAGAACAGGAAAATCAAATCCCTTTTCTGGATGTACTGGTTCAACGGAAAAGCGATGGCACTTTGGGCCATAAAGTTTACCGGAAGCCAACGCATACGGATAGATATCTCCATGCTACGTCCCATCACCACCCTTCCCAAAAACAGTCGGTCATAAGCTCTCTGGTCTACAGAGCTCTAGCGATCTCCGAACCAGACTCCTTGGAGGTTGAACTAAAACACCTACGAAAAGCTTTAGGAGACAATGGCTACAAGCCAGGCAACATCGAAAGAACGATCAAAAATCTAAAAAGAAAAATAGCTGATCCGAAAACGGTTACAGCACCTGATGGGGGGAATGAAGGACAAACAACCGCAACAACTTCCCTTCCATACCTTCAGGGCATAACCGATCGCATAGGGAGGGTCCTTGGAAAACATAACGTGCGAGTCATCTTCAAACCTCAGAAGAAACTAGCACAAGTGATTCCGAGTGCAAAAGACCAAAGACCACCATTAAGTGCACCAGGAGTATACAAGATACCCTGCTCATGCGGTAAAGTGTACATAGGAGAAACCGGGAGGAAGATCAGTGCACGGATCAAAGAACATCAACGGTGTATCAAATATGGCCATATTACACAATCAGCGCTGGCCGAACATTGGATGGAGACTGGTCATGCCATCCAGTTCGACAAAGCCCAAAGTCTGGCCCCATCAAACAGCTATTTTTCCAGGAAACACCGAGAAGGCGTGGAAATCCGAAAACATCCGGACAATCTAAACAGAGATGGAGGATATCACGTCAATCCTATTTGGCACACCGTCGTCCCGGTTTTTTAATTGCACAGGTGATCAATTAAAACATCTGATTGGCTGGTGCAGCTATCCGGAACGATGACTGCAACTATATAAGGAATACCTGAGACACGAGAGCTTCAGTATTGGAGCTCTCAGCCCTGATGATGCAGACTGTAACGTTTGCGAAACGTCGGCACAACGCTGAACCTCAACACGGCCTCCATCCGGAAGCCACATACTCTTCTCATTACATAAAGAGTCGTGAAAGCCTTAAAACAAAAATATTAATTATTTATAAAAATATCGCCATCTTTGTCGGACTCCCTTCGGCATATAGTGCTTTGCGGTGACCATCATAAAATTTTACTGGATCATCTAAAATAAAAAAAACAAAAAAAAAATCATTCGTTTAATAATAAATCTAGTCCTTAATCGAAGTTTTTTTTTCAAAAATTAATAAAATGGCGGCTTCTGACAGATAACTTTCGATTTTCGATCAAAAATAGAACGTTTATTGTTTAAAAAATAGAAATTTTCAACAAAAATGAAAATCCTCCGATTAAGGACTAGTTTTTAATATTATCAATGAGCACATCAAATTTCATCAAAATACATCGAGTGGTTTTTGAATTATAGTGGTCACCGACTTGAAAAACATAGTTTCGAGAAAAACAGGTTAAAGTTTTTCGATGTAGATACGGCATTATATGTTCGGAAAATTTTGAGCTCGATGGATGAAGCTAAACTGTTTTTATATATTTTGATCCGCTAAATCCGCATATCACAATGTTTTTGCCGAAATTCGAGCATTCAATTGTTTATAGCTAATTGTTGAAACAATTTTTTAAAAAATTTAAGTTTTTCGGGATGAATCATTTAAAAAAAATATTTTGGACAATTTTAAAACGAAAGTATTCTTTATAAAATTTTGCTAAAGTTCGTAGTTTTTGAGTAATACATTTTTGAAAATTTCTGAAAGAGTTTTCCAATTTAACATTTGATTTATAAATAGAAATACTAACTCAAAAATTACTTACATCGAATCATCAATTCCTGCCCCATACAATAGGGCTTCTACCGATGTGGAAGCATTCAAAATATCAATTTGTTGTTGTCTTCGAATCTTCGAAGCATTCTGCGTTCCCGGGTATTATCGTTTGCGCATTTGTCAGTGACGTCTATACGTTGAGAATCGATTCTTTCTGGATACCGGTGAGAATTGGGTCCACAATTAATGCAAAGTGTATTCATGATCAGTAACAATGTGTGTACCTTGATTGAATACACAAGCAGCATCATATGCAGCAATGTCTACAATAGTACTGCTACTACACACTATTTTTGGGCTTATTTTCCAAATTAGCTGAATGAAGCTTTCGTTATTGTTTTTATTGAAGCCACCGATACACCTAGAGAGTAAATCATCATTACTCAGATCTGCATAAATTGGTTTTGTGTCATCCATCACAATTGGAGGTAAAGGGTGATAATCTTGCTCATAAGAATCGAGTGCCCCATTAGCTTCGGCGCGCCGATACTAACATCAAGAACCTTCACCTTTTGGGCACATCTCGTGATGTGGTTTTTCATCAGTTGAGCTGTAGTGATAGAATGTTGCCCATATCGTGGTTTTCATATTTTCCAGTGAATCACAATGCCGACGAATGGCTAAGCCATAGTAAACAGTTAATTTGTCTATCATCTTCTCTGTTAGTTTACCTTTACCTTCAAGATCACCGCGCTTGGTTTTCAATGTGCATAATCGACTCTCCATCCGTTTCTGCACGTGTTCTATGCACTTCTTATTTATGATAGTATTCTCGTAAGGAGAATCGTTCAAAAGTTCAGAATAAGTTTTGGAGTCACCATCTCCAACATAGTTTGTATATTTAACGCCATATTTCGCTTCTGACTGCTTGAACATTTCCATAATTCCGTCGACGTCAATTTTTCCAGATGACCCCTCGTGTTTTGCACTAGATTGATCTTTATGCGTTTCACTCCATTCTTCAAATTCGGCAGTATTTATTTTAGATATCCAATATTCACACAGCTTACAATACCTATTCTTTATATTGAAATCAAGAAATTTTCAAAAAAAATAACCAACTATTGATGAAACTCCAAACAAAGATGTATAGCCAGGCTTTTGCCACGTCTCATCTCCAGATACAGTCAATTCAGTCGTTTCCTTATTTTCAGTTCTTGATGTTTCTTCTTTTCCTTCATCTACAGCTTTTTGAAGCAACAATTCTGCGATGGTTTTACTAGCATCTGATATTTGCTTGTACAATATTATGAAAGTACGTTTGTCTAAAAATGGTGGCATGTCCATTAGACCACAACATTTTCGCATTCCTTCATATCCCATTCCTAGGAGTCTCATTACAAATATGAATCATCGCTTTATTTCATAGGAATGTCCTATAAAAGAACACGAAGGAATGTTATCGTTGACACAACCGTCACATGATACGACAAAATCCCAGACCACGTGTGCTGGCTGTCTGAAATGCCGAAACCCCATTACACTTTTTGCACTTTACAAGACTCAAAATGGCTGTAAATACTTTTTTGATTTTTAATTTTTTAGCTGATGAACTTCGTGACTTTGTAACGCTTCCAACACGTTCCACTGTGCTCGGATTGAAAACATTTTTTCTTTTCACGGTACGCGACTTACGAAGATTATCAGAATTTCGACGTTCTCTAGAACCTTTGCTACGATTCATGAAAAAATAATCGAATAAGTTTTCATATACACGCACAAGTATCGACCACTCCGTTCGACTGCCACGAATATACTAATGCCTAACCGAAAATGTTCAGTTACGAACAAGACTATTTATAGAATATAATAGGGGGTCCGGTTTCTTGCAGCTGCCGTCCGCTACCTGCCATGGGGACCCTACGCCCCTTCGCTAATTGTCGGATATCCCGGTAACTATTCATCGAATTGAATTGACATTTTCAGGGAATATTTTCAAAACATCATAATTCAAGAAAATGTAAATAAAAAACGCTTTTTTGAAAATTCTGACTGCATATCACCCCATAAACGACAAATTCCTTGAAGCTACCCTCAAACCCCGACATCGTGCACACCGCTCTCGTAAACTCATAAGCTACGAGGACAGTAGCGACGAGGAAACCGAGATCGACGCTTTTAAGGGGAGGGTAGGGGTTTCAGCGTGGCCCGACGGTCCAGAGAGGCCATGGACTCAAAAACAGCTGAGAGCCGTAGCCAGCGCAAAGCACCTCCTATCCCTTACTAAAAAAATACGCCGGCCCTAATTCAAATAATTCATTAGACTCAGATATCAGCCCTCTAAAGTCGCAAAATTCCGAAGACGAGGGTCCTCCCGCAGGGAAATCATCAATGTCCGAATTAAAAAAAATACTAATCCTAAAAGTTTTAAGGGAGGAGATTACGTCTACCGCCGAAAGGGTCCGATACCAGGTAAACTCGGACATCGTTATACAAAACCGCATAAGGTCTTAGAAAAACTGGACAAGGGTAACGTAAAATCCGATGCACAAACTAGACACGAATCGTACATGAAAAGCGATACTCGCACATTAACACCGAAACCAACAAACAAAAAGAAACACAAACTATCCAGAGTCGACGAATCCGATTTTAATCCTTATTAAATATATTGTCACGTCGTGACCAAATGCGTACAATGTATTTTTAAGCTTAATAGCACGATAGCAGTATTCTCATTTTTCGACGGATTTAAATATTTTTCTTTAGAGTTAGGCCTACCACGGCGGAAATGTAGCCTATCCATAATAATATAACTAAGCGTTTCTCGTACCTTCCCACGCTAAAGCATAGCGGTCTTAACGATATCGAGAACAAATATACAAGCGGGAAAATTTCGAACAGTCTCGTTGTAATCCGAGCAGAGTCCGAGTACATCGCAGAGTGTCCTTAAGACCAAAAATACACAAAGAAAACCTTCGGGTTACAAGGATGACGAACACGTGAAGCGACACGCAAGAAATCCTTAATGATATTCGTAAAGACGTAAATATATAACGACGTAACGATGCCGAATGCTAACGACCACCCAAGAGCGGAAAAATGTCCAAATCCTTAAAATATACACTCGCTAGGAGAAAATCCTCCGACCCAGGAAGTTGACCCGGTCATAAAACGGCGCTGATATATCCAATGCGGACTCGCGGGCCTCGGTCAACAAGCCCTATCTCGAGGGTGCGTTCTTGGCGCCGACAAGGCCTCTTTTTCGTCTGTATTTTTCCGCGCTCCAGATAAAGAAGCGCAGCTCCAATTCCCGGAAATAGAGCGGCGGTTGTGGCTATCGCAACCTACTCCTCGCTCCCACTCTCATTTCAACTTATACATATTTTCTACCAATCCAAAAGAATGCACCCCCAAATGTGCACTCTCCCAGGGGGCCATTCTCCCACTACCTCAGCATCCCAATTTTCCTACATCCTGGAAGAAGAAAATTATGAAGACAGTCTCCCAACAACTTTCATCGGAATAAGTAGAACATCTGTTTCCTGACAGCAAACGCGAAACTTGAACTTCGAAATTGTTCCTCATAAAACCGCGAACTGTAAGAAATCATTTAACTGTCTACGTTGAATGTGTACGTGTGAAACTCCCATGTGTAAAAATTTGTATCAACGTGTAATTTCAACATTGTTACGGAGCGTGCGCAACCGAGGGGTCCGACCTGTCTGCGGAGGCCCGAACCCAACCGCTGTAAATCGATTATCGTATCCACGGCGCATCATAAATGTAAGCGAACCTCTATGTATTTTCATGTTGACGGAATTAACTAAATTGGTTAATTTCAATAAATCCCAAATTGTTAATTATTTGTATAGATCAATTCATTTCTTAATCGAGTCACTGCGTCACTCCCATCTTCGCATGCACCTTTCCCTTTTTCACCCTCATCCCGAGCTATTGCGCTAGGCGTAGGCTTAAAAGAGGGAACCGCGATAAAACACATGCCCACGTCCCCTCAGGACGTGACATATAAATTTTTGGGGGCTCGTCTGGGATTGTAAAAGGGGTATGTGCTTTTGCAAATTACCTTAATGGATAAGGAATCCACGTGCGAGTCACTAGATTTGAATATCACTGACGATTTACCGGATTCAGAAACAAACGAACCAGGTCAATCTCGTAGTACAGGGTACGCTTTAAGAGGATCAAACGCTAATTTATTATCTGGCCTCGAAGCTCCTAAAAGATCCATAAAAAAATTAGCATTACCAATAAGGGAAATCCAGATAATTCAAACAATATGGCTCTAGGAACGAATCAATTAATATCTTTGAAGGAAGCTGTTAGCGTTGTTCCGGAATTTGACGGGAAAAATATCCCCTTCTCAGAAATTACGACCGGTTGTGAAGATGCCAAAGATATGCTTCCAGCCGAATCAGAGAAGTATTTAGTAAAAGTATTGAGGAACAAATTGAAAGATCTAGCCAGAGAAAGTATACATGGAATTAGATTCGAGACAGTAAAAGACCTCGTAGATTTTCTAAAAAAAATATACGCGCTAAACAAATCCGAGATTCAGCTGTTGGGAGAACTCAGCAATATCTACCAGGCAAGCGGCGACAGCGTTATGGAATTTGCCGCGAGAATTAGGAAAAATGCAAGAGAAATATTAGAGGCAAAAAAATTAGCCAATAATGGGGAAGAGGACCAACTATTTAGGAGACAAATGGATGAATATTTTCTCACAAGTTTTAAACGCGGATTAAAAGAGGAGATCGAACACCGGCTCCCACCGTGCGTAGACATGCCCACCGCCATCGATCACGCGGTTAGAATCGAACGCGATCTCAAGGCTCGAAGGGAATTGGAATCGCGTTCCACCAAATCTGATAGAGCTATTCCGACTAGACCTGTGAGGATATGCAACATTTGCAAAAGGGATAATCACCCGACCGAAGCTTGTCGATTTGCGACGGTAACGTGCCAAATTTGTAAAAAAATAGGTCACTCCGCGGACAAATGTTTCCACAGTCAAAGGTCCTACACAATTACTTGCCAATTGTGTGAAAAACCAGGGCACTCGGCTAGCGAGTATACCTACGCGCGAGCGGTACCCCGACCCCCACGCGTCCGGCAAACATGGCCATGGAAGAGGCTCAAGCCAACGATACCCGACCTATAGAATAAACGCGGAAAATTTCAATGAGCTACCCTCGGTGTGTATCGGAGTACTACCGGAAAAGGGTCGCACGATAATGCTATTAGACACCGGAGCTATTCCCAGCCTCATAAAGGAAGAATACATAAGAAATATGGTCGGTATCGATGAAGCAGACATTATAAAATTAAAAGGTATATCAGAGCTACCAGTGTACGCGTTAGGGAGCGTAATAATTCAGGTATTCGGGTTTAATGCCCTATTTCATATAATTCCAGATTCGATACCGCTCCCCTATCCTGGATTATTAGGGTCGAATTTCTTTTTTGAAACTAAAGTAAAAATTAATTATGAAACAGAACGTTTTGAATTCGGAACAAGATCTCGGCCATTTGAAAAATCAGGCGAACCCGACGAGGTGATAGAAATCCCCGCGCGTTCGGAAACCTCCTTCCACATAAAAGTGGAGGATAGCATGATATAGGAGGGTTATATTATATATGGCGGCGACTGTCTGGTAACAAACATCCGCGGTAAGGCTAATTTGAAGGTTTACAATACCACGAATGATGCCATACGACTGATCGTGCCAGTCGTAAAACTGCAGGAATTCGACACGATCGGGGACTTAGCAGAAAATAAAACAAATCAAGATTGCATGACAATTTTTAACTCCAGTTTGATCCCTCGTGACTCTTCTATCGTCTGCAATCGTCAAGCGACGATTGCAAAACAATCGCGTATATCCAGGGTCCAAAAGAGGCCAATTTTAAAAAATCGACGAAAAATGTCGAATTAAAAATCTGGCATCGCCCCAAAGAGAGCGATGGTCAAGGAAAATTTAGAAAAATTTACGGTAGCGAGGAAAGAACTGGAACTGAGATCAATCAATCAAATAAAAATAATAATAAAATATCGGGCCAAGAATCAAAATCGAATAAAATTGGAAAATCAAGAGTAAAAGTAAAAGAAAAGCCAATGAACGAAGAAAATTCAAAATCGAAAATGAATAAAAATTTAAATCTGAGAGAAATTCAAACGGTAAATTGTGTTTCTATGTCTGACCCAAGATCGCGTAATACAAAAAATCTGTCGGAGCGCGCAGAGACAATAAGAGGGCTCCTGCGACAAATACCCAGATAGGTTTCACATGAAAGGCGAACCTCTGGAGTCTACATCCGTGCTGCGACATAAGATCCTCACGGTCGATGACCTCCCGATCAATACAAAACAATACAGGTTTCCTCAGGCTCTTAAGGGCGAAGTCCAGCGTCAGGTAGACGAGCTACTGGACTCGAGGATTATCAACCATTCTCAATCCCCAAACAACAGTCCTGTTTGGATCGTACCAAAGAAACCCGACTCCAATGGCAATAAGCGTTGGAGAATGGTAATTGATTTTCGGGCCCTTAACGAAAAGACAATCGGTGATTCTTATTCGTTGCCTAACATCACAGACATTCTGGATCAATTAGGCAGCGCGAATTATTTCTCCGTATTCGATCTAGCGTCCGGATTCCATCAGATAGAAATGAATCCCGAAGATAAGCCGAAAACTGCTTTCTCTACTCCGTATGGGCACTATGAATTTTCGAGAATGCCTTTTGGGCTAAAAAAAGCCCCGGCGACTTTCCAGCGCTTGATGGACGTCGTGTTGAGTGGACTCCAAGGAGTGTCCCTCTTCGTTTATCTCGACGACATCGTCATTTACGCCAAGGATTTAGAGGAGCACGGCAAAAAAATCGAGGAACTGATGGAAAGGTTGCGTAAAGCCAATCTACAGTTGCAACCGGACAAATGTGAATTTCTCAGGCCAGAAGTTAATTACTTAGGGCGTATAATCGGGAAGGACGGGTTAAGACCGGATCCCAATAAATTGTCAGCGGTAAGGGAATTCCCAGTTCCCAAAACTGTTATAAATATTCGGCAATTTTTAGGCCTAATCGGTTACTACCGTAGGTTCATTAAAGATTTTTCGAAGATCGTGAAACCATTGACGCGACTTTTAGAAGATAAGGTCGATTTCGAATGGACCGAAGAAACACAAAAGGCTTTCGAAATACTCAAGGATAAGCTCTGTGAAGCTCCCATCTTGCAGTATCCAGACTTTGAAAACCGTTCATAATAACAACGGATGTTTCCGGCTACGCCTTAGGCGGAGTATTATCACAAGGTGAAATAGGGAAAGATAAACCGATCGCTTATACATCGTGCGTACTACGCGGGGCAGCCCTTCGGTACGACACATATGAAAAAGAGGCAATGGCAATTATTCACAGCGTTAAAGCGTTTAGGCCTTATATTTACGATAGGAAATTCACGCTTGTGACCGATCATAAACCCCTGGTCTGGTTTAAAACGGCCAAAGACGCGAACGCACGCGTCCTGAAATGGCGACTTAAACTTTCGGAATACGACTACGACGTCGTGTACAAGCCAGGGAAATTAAATGCAAACGCCGACGCCTTATCGCGTAACCCAATTGAAAAATTCGAGGATGTCAAAGCCATCCCTCATTGCGAGCAGGAGAACGATGAAAATCTAGATAAAAAAGTACAAGATGTACTCCGCGAATTAGGAGAGAATCGTGTTAGCGAAAACGAAGGACCCATAAGCTTTACAACCCAGGCAGAAATCCACGAAATTCCAAAAATAGAAGAAATACATGTCGTCACCCGCTTGCAAGCGAAAAACGATGCAGCTCAGGTGTTAAAGAAAACGAAACAACAGGTCAAGGAAAACTTCGTTAACGACGCATCGGGAAAGGTTGACGTACCTGCCTCTAAGGGGATAGACGTGCGCTCCAAGTCCCGGCGCCGTGCGCTCCGAAATCGTAGGGCCATAAACTACGAGGAGAGTAGCAGCGAGGAAACAGAAGCCGACATAACAAGGCCCGCGCGTGTTAGGCGACCCCGAAAGAGCACTGACCCCGGATCAGCTGAGAGGCCTAACCTGCGCAAAGCACCTCAAATTCCCAACTCCAAAAGCTCCACTGACCTAGATTCCGATTCCACCAATGCCTCAATATCCTCTGAAGACAAAGAAATCCCACTCCGGGAAGATAGAACCTCTGAATTTAAAATCGCAAATTGCGTAACAACCAAAGAATTATTTCACTATCGAAACGATAATTTGGTATATTTTGTCGACTCAATTGGAAAATCTTGCGACTCTGGATCGCAAAAATTACTTGAAGTAAATAAACTTCCCCTCTGGAAGAATTTAACAGAAGGTCGTGCCTACAGTAAACAGGTTGGAAAAAAATATCACATTGCTCTAGTCATCAAAGGCGAGTACTCTGGTTCATTATCCTTCGTATCAGAAAATATTAAAGAAAGCGTAAGGGAATTAAAAGATCTTTGCGAAAATCTCAAGCTCCAATCAGTGAGTATTTGCCACAGTAACCACGTCGAGCGCCTAATATGGGCTGACGTCTTGAACATAATAAAAGAAACATTCAAGTCCAGTGAAACAAGAGTAATCATCTGCTTAGGGACACTACGCTACGTGCCAACTGAAAAACGAGATTCCTTTTTCTACGAGATGCACAAGTCCCCTATAGGAGGACACAAAGGCGTCTCCAAGACATATAACAGAATTAAAAGAGAGTATTTTTGGGAAGAATTGAAATCGGACATTCAGAGAAGAATTCAACAATGCTTAGATTGCCAATTAAGGAAACTGGTTAGAGTCAAAACAAAACAGCCAATGATCATAACGGATACACCGGGCACGGTTTTTGAAAAAATATCGATGGACTACTATCGATTTGATGGAAATATCGATAGTAGGTCCAGTGCAACGTACGTCCAATCAGAACGAATACATTCTGACTATCCAAGACAACCTTTCAAAATTTTGTGTCGCAATTCCACTCCCAAATACACTAGCGACAACAGTCGCCGATGCATTTATAAAGAAATTTATATGCGTTTTTGGTGCACCCAAGGCGCTATTAACAGATCAAGGAAGTAATTTTTTAAGTGGCCTCATGAAACGAATCGCTAAACGATTTTGAATCAAGCGATGTCGGACAACGGCATTTCACCCTCAATCTAACGGATCCCTTGAGAGATCTCATCGTGTATGGGCTGCATTTTTGAAACAATATGCAGATAAGGATAATGAGTGGGATCAATGGCTAGAATTAGCGACTCTTTCATATAATACCAGCGTTCATGGGAGTACAAAGTATGCTCCATATGAAGTAGTTTTTGGCAAACTAGCAAGAGTTCCATCAAGCGAACCACTTAGAGAATCCGATCAGTTGCCCACTTATCGCGGGTATTTAATCGAATTCATTACGAGAATAAATGGAATCAGGAACCTCGCCTATGAAAACCTAGTCTCGTCCAAACATCGTTCGAAGAAATATTATGATAAAAATGCTAATCCAAAGAGTTTTAAGGTTGGAGATTTTGTCTATCTCGAATAGGGTCCCAAACCAGGTAAACTTGGAGACCATTATACTGGACCACATAAGGTGCTAGAAAAACTGGACAAGGGTAACGTGAAAATCCAATATTACAACAAAGCACGCATTGTTCACGAGAACAGGTTACGCTATTCGCATATTAACATAGAAACCAAGTCCAAAAGGAAATCCAAGTCGAACAAGGTTAACGACTCTGACTTCTAATTTTATTAATCGCACTAATCTCATCATTACGTTATTTACAGATGATCATAATCCATTTAATATGGATCCTATATTTTACCAATCCTATCAGTGGTATGGTTGGATACGATTGTGGATCGAGCGCATCAAATATAACCACACTATCGCTGTTGGATGTTGAACCTTGCGAGAAACCCGCGCCCGAAACAATTACGGCAAATCAATACATCCAACTACTATAACTGAACGACTACTCGGAAACAATAGTGAAACAATGTAAAGTCGAAATTTTCAGGTCGATATACTATTGTGGAATGTCATCGCATGTGTCCATCGTCAGCAATGGACAAATAGAGTATCTTGAAATGACTAGTAGAGACGCATGCGACGATATGCATAAATACGGAACCACACGGGTCAGTTATACCATAATTAGCGGGTTAAAAGATAATCAAACAACCCCGAGTAGTATTACCCTCGCCGGCCATGTTAAAGATAACGGAGAGTGCCATGGCGCTTCATACTCAGACCCGTATGGTACCTGGGACAATGTCATAGTCCAAGGAATTGTAAAAATATCATTAAGAAGCTACACCGCGCAAATCATTTTAAATTCAAACCAAATCCATCTACGATCAGGAACAATATGTCCCTTGCTCTCAGGCTCATGTGTCGACCCCGATGGGGATATACCTTTTGGGAACCGAGACCTCGAGAAAATTGCGGTCTCGACAAATACGGCATCCTTTACGAAGGTCTGTCGGTAAAGATTAGCGAAGTCAAATCCGAAAACCCGAAGGCGATATTACATTTGCGCTAGCCGCCAAAGAAACTGACCAGATTTGCTGTTATAGCATCTTTAGCACAGAGCACCCTAAATTGTTTATATTTGAAACTACCCGTAGTATCTCTTTTACGATCCGAGGAAGGTTCCCGGTCGCGAACCTTGACATATTTGCCTACGTTAACTCTAAGTTTATATATGTAGAACGGCACATACGCCAACAAATGAAATCATTGTATCAAAATATGCTCGAGCAACAATGCGATAGAGAACGCCAAATATTACGAAATAGCTTAACCTTAGCAACACAAGCGCCAGACGAATTTGCATATAACTTAATGAAGGGACCTGGCTACATGGCAGTTCTAGCTGGCGAAGTAGTACACGTAATTAAATGTATACCTATAGAGGTAAATTTAATCAGGTTGAAAGAATGGTATAATCAACTACCTGTCACTCGTGGGAACGACACATATTTCCTAATCCCTAGAACTCACATTTTATTAAAAAAGGGCACCCAAACCACATGCAATACCCTCCTTCCTCCATACTACCACTTCGGGGACACGTGGTACAAGTTCATGCCCATACCGGTAGAAGCTGTGCCACCTGCGAGCATGAAACCCATGACGAAGGCTACCTGGAAATATACTAACCCGTCTTCGCTGGCATCAAGTGGAATCTACTCGAAGGAAGACATTGAGAGCCTCCGGGAACGCATAATGTTCCCGGTGGAAAAGCCCGCTGTCCTGAATCACATGGCGCGGAGAATCAGTGGACAAGACACCGCAAATCAAGGGATGCAGTTGCTCAATCTTCTGAACAATCACAGTATGCAACATCTCGTGGAATCTATCTGGAATCGTACATGGGAGGAATTCATCCAATTCGGAACGGCAAGCGCTGGTGTCATCGGCATATTGCTGATCGCGCGAGCAATTAAACTCCTCGTGGACACGGTAATCCATGCCTACAGCCTGCATACCGTATACGGATGGTCGATATACCTCACCGGCGCAGTTTGGGACTCAGTCATTAACCTTCTCATGCACCTGAGCAAATGACCCAAGGACGAAACAACCGACGTGGAAATGGGCCTCTTGGCTGGCAAGCCCGCTACAAAGTTACCGGCAGAGTCAGAGGACCCTACAGACAACCGCACTTTCCAGGCTACCGCACGCGACTTGTACCCGAATCTTTCAAATCCCCAGCAACCTAATCACACCACCAAGGTAGTCCCTTTCCCTTGAAACGAATCTCCCACGAGAAACGACAGTTTTCTTTTGACGGGCAACGATTTGGCCCACGGTTAATTAGTGATCTTCCAGTAATTTGTCATTTACATTCTTTAAATCTAATTAAAAAGGGAAGTAGAATATATGAATATATAATATTAAAAAAAAAGAAAAAAAATTTATAATACTTTAATTAAAATATAAATAAATAAATAAAAATATATATAGATAAATAAATGATAAGGGAGAGAAGATATATATACGCGGATACACGAAGGAGCGAAAGCGTCACTCTTCGATCAGAGCCCGCACGTTTCTTAACGAAAGGCAACACCTGGCATGTTCATCAGCAGCAAAAACCAGAAGGCGAGGCCCAACGATGAATACGAAGCGGAATCGAAAAACAACGAAGACCACCAGCAGAAATAACAAATCGCAGGACAATCGGTGAACGATCGGCGACTGAATATAGGGCGCAACATGCAGAGAGAGAGAGAGAGAGACAGAGAGAGAGAGAGAGAGAGAGAGAGAGAGAGAGAGAGAGAGAGAGAGAGAGAGAGAGAGAGAGAGAGAGACATCAAGTTATATTATTTATTTCCAAATTCAGCTGAGAATTGCGGACACAGCCTTGGTTCATCGTAAAGGTGAACGCGTCATACGGAGAGCGACACCGGTCAGCAGGAGTCCAAGCTATAGGCCGCATAAACGCCTTCTGGGGTTGACCAGGCTGGGTGATCCCAGTCGTTTTCGGGATGTTTCCGGCCCCACCGGGCTTCCAACATCCAACGGATTCCGAACACATCGAAATCCCAGCAGTGGTCCACAAACTTCAGCGCCTCCCGGTTATTCTTTCGGAGTGCCCTCCGAGCCTTGGCAGCCTCAATGAAGGACGACTGGAATATAAATAAATCCATTTAAAACTTCTTGGAGATGCCAAACAGTCAACCATCCCCGTCGTCGAACTATTCACCGCAGCGGGAACGAGACGGAAGATCTTCTTTGGAGCCATTGTTAAATAACTTCTGCGTCGTTTGAAAAGAAAGGAAAATCAGAATACTCGTGTCCAGTCGCAACGAAAACGTTTCGTGTAATGCCCGAGCCACGCGGAAACGCGCTTTTAAGGGCACGGTCCCCCATCAAAATAACCCCCACTCGAACTTCTACGATTGAGCGGGACGCGCAATTCTAAAGGGGGGAGGTGTCACGTCGTGACCAAATGCGTACAATGTATTTTTAAGCTTAATAGCACGATAGCGGCATTCTCATTTTTCGACGAATTTAAATATTTTTCTTTAGAGTTAGGCCTACCACGGCGGAAATGTAGCCTATCCATAATAATATAACTAAGCGTTTCTCGTACCTTCCCACGTGAAAGCGTAGCGGTCTTAACGATATCGAGAACAAATATACAAGCGGGAAAATTTCGAACAGTCTCGTTGTAATCCGAACAGAGTCCGAGTACATCGCAGAGTGTCCTTAAGACCAAAAATACACAAAGGAAACCTTCCGGTTACAAGGATGATGAACACGTGAAGCGACACGCAAGAAATCCTTAATGATATTCGTAAAGACGTAAATATATAACGACGTAACGATGCCGAATGCTAACGACCACCCAAGAGCGGAAAAATGTCCAAATCCTTAAAATATATACTCGCTAGGAGAAAATCCTCCGACTAAGGAAGTTGACCCGGTCATAACACGGCGCTGATATATCCCATGCGAACTCGCGGGCCTCGGTCAACAAGCCCTATCTCGAGCGTGCGTTCTTGGCGCCGACAAGGCCGCCTTTTCCTCTGTATTTTTCCGTGCTCCAGATAAAGAAGCGCAGCTTTAATTTCCGGAAATAGAGCGACGGTTGTGGCTATCGCAACCTACTCCTCGCTCCCACTCTCATTTCAACTTATACATTGTGACCAATTTTTCGAGGGGAAACGGGAGAAGGATACTCGGATATCCACGAGGCCACAATCCCGTCCTCGTCCTTTCCGGCGATTTATTTTTATAGGGCGCCAGCCGAAAATCGGCTCGTCGGGATGAAGGGAGGGAGAACGGGAATACCCGGCTTTGCTGCAGCCGTGGGAAAAATGGTAGAGGGGGGGGGGGGGTGCGGTGCACAATTCACTGACACGAGAGGAAAAGAAATTAACTACGTCCGACTCGGATAAAAATTCGTCTTGCGATCCTCTATTTCATAGTTCAACAAAATATACACGACAAACAAAATATTCCCGAAACGGGACGACGCGACAATTTGACTAGAACGGATACACTCACACGCACACGCGACCGGGACCTGCACTCACTCACACTCTACCGTGAGCTCGCCTGGGCCTTAAGGATTTCAAAATAACACCGGGCCCCCGCTATTCGGTTACCCGGCCGAGCTGGAATTAATTCGTTAACGCGACAAGAACTCTCCCGGCCGCCACACTCATTCCCGCGATTCCCGAATCGACGACCGTCCTCAGCGACAGAACCGGGATTATCCGACAGGGGATAGAGACACCCGCTATACCGGGCCAAACGGCCGGGACTCCGCACGGGTTCGAGCTCGCGTCCCGCTGAATGGCGGGAGGCCAACTCTCCGCTAAGAGGTTCCCTACCTTCGCGAATAAATATTTTGCGTCTCTGAACCCTCTCAGGTCCAACCGCGGATTCGGAGGATCGTCGACGGGAATCACTCGCAATACGCACTCTCACACAAATACGCGACAACGATAGTTTTCGGGGACTTGCCCGACGCGAAAAATGAGACTTCCCGCGCGCGACCACGACGCGAATCCCACGGCGGGATGCGCTGGCACGACCCTCCCACCGGAATTCCCTCCAATAACGCGAAAAGGCCGCGGCCGCGACGGCACCGACATCGAGGATCGAATCTACGGTCGACAGCAACCGAGCTGATACGAGGAAGCGCGGCTTGGCTCACCCGGAGATTTTGGCTGGACGGCGTATTTCTGATCGTCCACGTCCGTCCGGCTCGACACCTCGCAGGAAGCTACTCTCTCCGTATAGAGGGCGGGCGCGCGTGTTCCGGTGTCGCGCCACGGGACTAGCGCGCGCGAATATAAATTATGCTCAACGATCCCGAGCCAGATCGTGCGCGGATGACTCGCTGCACGCCACGATCGAACGCGACGGTGGGCCTACGACGGGTGCGTAGACGGGCGGGAGGTGAGCAGGTACGCGTTCGCCGTCTCCTATTACGCGGACGAATTGGGGCGCATTCGCAACCGGCGCGACGCTTCGTTATGTCTGGTGTCCGGTGTCCCTCTCTCCTCCTCAGCTTGACGCCCTCGCCGCATTCGCTTCCGATGGCGCGACCGTCTACCAGACCTCGTCCTCTCTCTCTCTCGCTCTCGGGAGGCCGCAGAAATTACATAAAAAAAGAAAAACGATGGGAGGGGTTAACAATCGGCAATATTCTCGTTCAGGGGACCCCATGGAAGCTCGTCGTGGTCGCGGTGTCGGCCCCGAGCCGGAGGGACATCTCGACTCCGCGCACCGGACGGGGGCGTCCAATTTATTCTCGTCACAACATATTTTCCACCAATCCAAAAGAATGCACCCCCAAATGTGCACTCTCCCAGGGGGCCATTCTCCCACTACCTCAGCACCCCAATTTTCCTACATCCTGGACGAAGGAAATTATGAAGGCAGTCTCCCAACAACTTTCATCGGAATAAGTAGAACATCTGTCTCCTGACAGCAAACGCGAAACTTGAACTTCGAAATTGTTCCTCATAAAAACGCGAAACTTGAACTTCGAAATTGTTCCTCATAAAACCGCGAACCGTAAGAAATCATTTAACTGTCTACGTTGAATGTGTACGTGTGAAACTCGCATGTGTAAAAATTTGTATCAACGTGTAATTTCAACATTGTCACGGAGCGTGCGCAACCGGGGGGTCCGATCTGTCTGCGGAGGCCCGAACCCAACCGCTGTAAACCGATTATCGTATCCACGGCGCATCATAAATGTAAGCGAACCTCTATGTATTTTCATGTTGACGGAATTAACTAAATTGGCTAATAAATCCCAAATTGTTAATTATTTGTATAGATCAATTCATTTCTTAATCGAGTCACTGCGTCACTCCCATCTTCGCATGCACCTTTCCCTTTTTCACCCTCATCCCGAGCTATTGCGCTAGGCGTAGGCTAAAAAGAGGGAACCGCGATAAAACATATGCCCACGTCCCCTCAGGACGTGACAATATAACCATAATAATTACACTGTTTTTCCGATGATCGTTATCAACGTACTCAGTAACATCTAACGATATCACCTTTGCACTTGCAGCCAGAAAAACAGATTAAATTTTTGGTTACAGTATCCTCAGTACAGAACACCCGAAATCGTTTATGTTATAAACTCGCCGAGCTCATTTTTTCACAATTCGAAAGCGATTTCCAGTTACGAACCTAGCTATATTCGCATACGCCAATTCAAAATTCATATACGTAGACCTTGAATTACATTATAAAATTATTATATTATGATATGCCTAAGCAATAGTGCAACAAAGAGCGCCAAATGGTCCAAAATCGTTTGTCTTTAGCGATCCAAGCCTTGGATGAATTGAATACAATTTAATGAAGAAGCCAGGCTATATGACGCTACTCGGAGGCGAAGTAGTATACGTTATTTAATGTATGATATTGTTATTCAATGTATGATAATAGAAGTTGATCTGACTAGGTTAAAATAATGTTACAATCAATTTCCTGTCACTCGTGAGAACGAAACATATTTCCTTACCCCTCGAACGCACATATTATCAATGTGAGAAACGCAAACGACCTGCAACTCCCTACTTCCCTCATCTTACATTTTGGGGACACCTAATATAACCTCGTACCTGTTCCGATCGAAGCTATATCATCAGCAAGCATAAAGGCGACGACGAAGTCTACTTGGCGACACACCAACCCAGCATCATATGGGATCCAGTTCAAAGAAGATATTGACAACGTACGAGAACGCATTGTTGAGATTAGCGAAGGGAAAGAGAGACGATAGGGTTAAAGAGAAAGATAACTTTCAATATATATAAGTACGCTTTATTAGTTTTGTGTTAACAAAGGAACTTCTTATTGCACACGTCTCGTGGGCAACGGTCACGGACCAACTGACGAAAAATTGCCGGTAACGCAAGTAGTGCGCTCCGGCGCCTTAACACTAAGTTTTGCTCACGCATGCGCAGTGAGCCTATCGACGTGCGATAACTTTACTTCTCAACACTCCCGCCGTTTGAGTGCGTCGAGGACCCTATGCCTAAATCGTTACATAGATGCAGAAATTGTCTCTTTGGAAGTGCTTTGGTAAATACATCAGCTAGCTGCTGATCAGTAGGAACATATTCTACAGATATTTCCCCACTCTCCACAGTTTCGCGAACATACTGATGCTTAATGTCTATATGCTTGGTTCGCTTGTGGAACTCCGGATTTTTTATTAATCGGATTGCACTTTGATTGTCTACTCGCAAAACTGTCGCAGTTTCCGGAAGACACCTAAGATCGTTTAACAATTTCCTCAGCCAAATGGCCTCTTTCGCAGCCGCTGCTGCCGCGACGTACTCAGCCTCCGTTGTGCTGAGTGTGACTAGCTTTTGTCGTTGGGACGACCACGTCACAATCCCGTTCGATAGACAAAACGCATACCCCGTGGTAGATCTACGCGTCTCCACGTCACTTGCGAAATCCGAGTCTGAAAACCCCTGTAACTCCGAGTTACTCCCGCCGCTTTTGTACATTACCCCGACTTTCGTTGTTCCGACCAAGTACCGGTAGATTCGTTTCACCGCTTGCCAGTGGCTCTCGTTGTGATTGCTAAGAAATTTACTAACCGAATTCACCGAATATGCGATATCCGGTCGCGTCACAACCGCAAGAAACATTAACGAACCCACTGCTTCTCGAAACGGTACTGTACTTGGGTTTTCATCGTCGCGATCGTTTGGAACTAGTCGTGCGTGCGGGTCGGCAGGAACACTTGCCGCTTTCGCATCAATCATCTTAAATTTATTAAGGATTTTCTTCACATACGCTTCTTGATGCAAGAACATGGTTTTCTTTATTCGATTTCGTTCTATTTGTACCCCGACAAATAACTTTCCATCCCCGATCGTAATTTTGAACGCGTTTCCCAACGATTTTATTACTGACTCGAGGGCTTTACTTGTTTTTGCTGCGATGAGTCCGTCATCTACAAAAAGCGCCAAAAATACATCTACACCGTCTACCCGTCCTCGAAAGATACACTTGTCGGCTTCCGTTTCGCAAAACTGATATTTCTTTAAGAACTCGCGAAACTTTTCGTTCCAGCACCTGGGTGCTTGTTTCAAGCCGTACAACGACTTGTTCAGTTTACACACGAAACCACGTTTTTCTTCTTTCTTGATGTTGAGTCCCTCCGGTATTTCCATGTAGATCTCTTCCTTCAGCTTGCCGTGAAGAAAGGCTGTTCTCACATCAAATTGTGTGAGCTCCAAGTCCTTTTCAGCCACCATGGCCAACAGAACTCTCAACGAGTCGTATCTCACGACTGGCGAGAAGGTCTCCGTGTAGTCGAGTCCCTCTTTTTGTTGAAATCCTCGTGCACAAAGTCTCGCTTTGTACCGGTATACGTCGCCTGACGTGTCTCGTATGACCTTGAACACCCATTTCGAATCTACGGGCTTTCGATCCGTTTTCCTTGGTACGATGGACCAAGTCTCGTTCTGCTCGTGCGCGTCGAACTCTTCCTGAATCGCCTCGGCACAATTTTTCGCCTCGGCACTGTTCATTGCCTCCTGAAATGTGTTTGGCGGATTATATTCAGCGAAGTCGATCTCATACCGTATGGGTCGTCGGATGTTTGCACGGTCCCGCAGTTGTCTGTCATTGTCTGGCTGATTTTGATCTTCTTCTCGGGGATCTTCTCGGTGTTCGTTTCTTTCAGGTTCTTCCTGAGCTTCCTGGCGTTCTTCCTCCGGTTGCTGCTCGACAGGTTCTGCCACATCTTCATTTTCGTCCGCTGGAAGGATGTATTCGAATTCTTCCCCTTTTTCTGCCCCAAGTTGCGACTTTTCGTTGAATGTGACGTCTCTCGATACAGATATTTTCTTATTCTGTGGATTGTACAAACGGTAATTCATCGAGTTGTTCTGATATCCAACTAAGATCAACTTTGTGGCCTTCGGATCTAATTTCTTGCGAAATTGTTTGTCGATATGCATGTACGCATCCGATCCGAACACTCGAAAATGAGACACATCTGGTGTTTTTCCAAACCAGATCTCGTATGGCGTTTTCTCTTTACCGGTAGCCAGAACTCGGTTGAGCACGGTCACTGCTGTGTCGACTGCTTCCGCCCATAGCGACAGAGGAAGTTTCTTTGCCGTTATCATCGTGCGCGCACTCTCGATGATCGTTCTGTTGTCGCGCTCGGCTTTCCCGTTCTGCTGGGGAGTGTAAGGTGCCGTGTTTACCAGCTCGATACCACGAGCCTCGAGATATCGCTTCATTTCATGGTTGCAATACTCTCGACCATTGTCCGTACGTAACACCTTCATCGGTTTACCGATTTTGTTGTCGATCAGCTTTTCGTATTTCTTGAAAATGTCGAAAACATCAGATTTGTGTTTCATGAAGTAAACATACCGAAATCCTGATGCGTCGTCCTTGAAGGTTATGCAGAATCTTGCACCACCGATCGACTCTGTTGAGAATGGTCCGCATACGTCCGAATGTATGTATTCTCCCGGTTTTGTGTTTCTTTTTGTCTCGTTCTTCTTGAACGGAAGCCTGTGTGCTTTTCCGAAGGCACACGATTCACAGAAGAAATTGTCAATGTCCGCTAATTTCACACCGCGAATTAGCCCCTTTTGCGTCATTTCGCGCAAAACTTTATTGTTTACGTGTCCCATTCGTTCGTGCCAGACACGCAAGTTGACAGTTGACACATTTGCTTCTCTCGCAACACTTGGTTTTCTCACTTTAAAGAGCATTCGGTAAATCTGATTGTCTTGTTGCACACCGACACCGAAAACTTCACCGTCACGGTTAATTGTCACTAGTTTGCCTTTGAACAAAACATCGAAACCCTTTTCAGTGCATACGTCAACTGAAAACGAGTTCTTTCGAATCTTCGGAACGTAGAGCACGTTTTCGATTCGAGCTTCACACCATTTACCGTTCACTAGTCTATCGATGAGCACAGTGCCACTGCCGGTAACGTCACACACGCCATTGTCCCCGAGCGATATCGACTCGCCACTGCTTGGTTTGAACTCACTGTACCAATCCCGTCGGTAAGTGATATGCCTGGACGCACCGCTGTCGGTAATCCAGACATCGCTTCTGTCGACTGCCATGAGTCGTTCTACGACCTCACTACTCGGCACTGTCTCCGATTTCACTTGTCGCTGTTTTTGTTCACTTGTCGAGGCGACGAACGCACACTCGCGAAGGTTTTCACCGGGATTGTCTTTGTCCCTTTTCTTTTTCCGGCAATCGCGAGCAAGATGTCCTTTCCTTTTACAATAGAAACACTCGACACTCGTATTTCTACTTTCGCGGTTTTTCTCACTGTTATTGTTTTGATTCGCGGCGAACTTTTTCTTTTTGTTCCCGCCAAGACTAACAGCGGCTAATGCTCGAGTGACGTCATCGTCACCTTCGAGTCTTCTTTCTTCCTTCAATAATCGTTCTAATAGATTATCAAGAGTTTGTCTTTCTTCGGGTACACTGTCCCATGCTGTCTGGAGAGCGTTGTACTTTACCGGTAGGCTGCCAAGAACCTTCGCCATTATGGCCGTGTCCGAAATCGCTTCTCCCAGATCCTTCAGTTGAGACGCCATGTTTTGTACCCGGGAAACGTGTTGTACAACCGACTCGTTTGATTCCATGCGATGTCCGTGGAACTTTTGTAGCAAGAGCATCTTGTTCGACACTGATTTCTGCTCGTGAATTCTCACCAATTTGTCCCACATTTGCTTCGCTGTGGTGCAGGTGAGCATACAGTCGAGCTGGGAATCCTCTATCGATGAGGAAACTATGCACATGGCCGTCGCGTTGTCTTTCACCCATTTTTTGCCATCGGCCGAATCTGCGTCTGCCGGCATCACTCGCGCGCCCGTTACGACGTCTTGAATCGCGTTCGCGATAAGCATCGAGTTCATTCGAAATTTCCACGCTTGAAAATTCGAGCCATCAAACTTCTTGATGTTCTTTATCAGAGTTGATTCCGCCATTTTCGTTCGATTATTTTCCCGTACGCGTTTACCGGTACACTACAATGGCGACCACGTGTCGACCACAGAGGAAGAAAAAATCGAGATAACCGTTTTCTCTCTATCGTTCTCTGACTTCGATAATCGGGTATTACGCAGGCTGCTTGCCTGGGCCCATAACCTGTTGAGATTGTCGAAGGGAAAGAGAGACGATAGGGTTAAAGAGAAAGATAACTTTCAATATATATAAGTACGCTTTATTAGTTTTGTGTTAACAAAGGAACTTCTTATTGCACACGTCTCGTGGGCAACGGTCACGGACCAACTGACGAAAAATTGCCGGTAACGCAAGTAGTGCGCTCCGGCGCCTTAACACTAAGTTTTGCTCACGCATGCGCAGTGAGCCTATCGACGTGCGATAACTTTACTTCTCAACACGCATAATGTTTCCCGTAGAAAACTCGCTGTCCTAAACAATATAGCACGGGGCATCAGTGGTCAAAACACTGTCAACCAAGGGGAGAAGTTGCTGAATCTCCTGGATAACAACAACCTACAATACCAAGCGGCTCCATCTTGAACTGCACCTGGGAAACATTCTTTCAATGCGCTTTCAAACGCTGGTGTCACCGGGATGTTACCCATCGTGCGATCGAACAAGCTACTCGTACATATCGTGTTTGATGCATACAGTCTACACACTGTGTACGGCTGGTCGGTCTACCTCGTCGGTGCAGTATGGGACTCGGTTACGTACGTCCTGATGCATCTGGCAAAACAATCCTAGAAGAAAACGTCAACGGTAGAGGCTGGTCAGGAACTCCATGAACTCGTGATGGTCCCACCAGCCGAACCAGAGGGTCAGGACAAGCCCAACGCTGCAAAACATGATCCGTACCCTAACATCCCCGATCAATCCAGGTACGATCAACCTCCTAAGCCACGTTCCTTTCCCTTGAGTTCGCATGAAAAGACATATTCAAGTATCAAAACTGTCGTTTTGATACTTGTCTCAATCATGCTCAATTATGCTCAATCATGCTCAATCATGCTCAATTATACTCAATCATGCTCAATAAACATTTTCTCTATTTTCATTATTATTGTTCTTTTAACCTTGTTAAGTAAAGATAGGCCAAAATCAGTAAATAAGTATATATGCTGAGACGGAGAGATCCGTCTCACGCGCGTGTACTGAGCGAAGGGCAATAAGGGGTCAAGCGCGACCACGGCCGTCTCTTTCTCTGGTGGAGAAATTTGCTAGAAACGGCATAAGTGGTGCCATCCCTCGGGGAAACCCCGAGGGATGGCATAATGTCAATAGAAAAAGAAAAAGAACGGAGATAACATTAAAGCAATAAGTACCCGAGTGTCCGGAGTAGCGAATATATATCCAAGCTGAAGAAAGTAAGGAAAATATTCGTGAAAGGATGGGATCGGGACTGAAAAGAAAAGGCAATAAAGAATAAGGAGCGAGGATCGGTGGAAAAAGGACAATAAGAAAAATTTATAAAGTCGAAAATTAAAGCCTAGAAATCTCAGCTGACCAAGCGCCTCGAAAGAAATTATCGGTCTTTAAAGCCCAACGATAAAGGCAAGAAAAATAAGGAACATTCCCCACGAGAGAAAGAGAGAAGGAAAGAAAACAAAAGGGTTAGCGGCCGAGCGAGGCCGGACGCGAAGATTCAAAAATCTCACATACACAACGAATCAAGGCGGTACACCAATAAAAGAAATTGGAGCGAAAGATCCCGCGATACACACACACCAACTAACTGTACATAAAATAAATTCGAAGCGAGCGGCACCAAAACAACGTCTCGGTGACAAACGTCAAAGCGACAGTACAGAGATACGCAACTGCGGGGCAATGAAATGTACAGGGTGATTCACATCCGATGTGCCTGATCGAGTAAAGAAATTGCAAATAAAATTCGATTCTTTTGCCAAATAAAAAGGTCTCAATTAATTTACTCCCTAGTCGAGTCCCGAACCCAAATAAATTTAATGTAATAAGGGGTTACCCGTTACAATGCATAAGGTAGACGGCCCAGTGGCCGTCAGGGTCCTAGTGATCGTCACGTTTACGCATTAAATAAGTATTTTAAGATAAAACTCATTCCTTCGTGCAGATCCGTAGTATATTAGCTTCCAGGAGGTATTTACTGTGTTGTATTACATTTTCACTCGTAAGTATACGTATTTAAGAATAATCAAATTAAATATATTCCGCTACGACGTCCGGCTGTCATTTCGGCCGAATCCTTCATTCGGAGGTTAACGTGAACCATGTCACATCTCGGGTGATCTGCGAATGCCTGTGTACTTGCGTGAAGTAGGTTTTCCTTCAAGTAATTAACAAGGATCTTAGTTTTGCGTTCAGCATAAAAAAATATAGTTTTATGTTAATTTCAACGAGTTTTCATATATGACGATTACTGGTTTAGCAACATAAACAGTCTGCAGATCAATCGCTAGGGCTGTCGACAACTGGGACAATATTAGCAAAAAAAGAATCTTACGAATCGAATATTAGTTTATAGAAAATCAGAAAAGAAATGTTGGGTCCGTAATTAGCATTTGTCTGAAGGATCCATGGACCAGTAATCGTCATACACATACTCGCGATAGTAAAAAGATATACATATAAATAAATGTTGACGATTAATGGGTCATGACCATGTCCATAACTGGGAACGTCTTCTACACAGGTGGACACCACTCGATCGAAATAATATTAAAAATGATTTTATGAAAAAATATTTATAATGACTACAAATAAATAAAAACTATAGTTCTGACGTAATAGACAATAATTAGTTTTGTTTTTGAAATTAATAAAGTTGTATGGAAGAGAAATTTATGTTTCGAACTCTTTATCAAATGTTTTAATAAAAATCATAAAGTTTGTGTCCGAGTGCGTAATGATAAATATAAAAACATTTATTTTTGAACATTTGGCCCCATTTCTAAGAAAGTCGCATTTTCGACTGAAACAACGGCCTTTGTTCTTTTCCAAAAACCGCAATTGTTAATCGATTGTAAAAATCGTGTGTACATTGCTATCAAATATATCTAAGAAGTTATAGTTGAAATTTCAAGTCAGTCGGACAAAAAATGTAGGACCTACGAGTCCGCCCGATTTTGAAATCATTTCTTCATGGAAAACGCGTTTAAAGTTTAAAAAACATTTTCATAGATGTCTTAAAAAAATCCAGCTAGAATAACTTTTGCATAACGTTTTTGGCATGTTTATACATTATTTAAGTTGATACAAAAAAAAACAATTTTTTTTTCAAAAGTATATAAGGCCTCAAAGCAGTTGGAACGCATGTGGCGATTAGTGGGACGTTCCCAAGGCGATTGCCAGACCAACTATCACGGCCGTATGACGATGACTCGTACAATAGCATCTTATAACCTTTACGAAATATTTTCTCGAAAACTGTACCAGGCACGGGAATTTCACAACGACCTTCTTCTTCGTAATAAAAAACTGATTAAAAATGAATTAAAATAACTTTTACTCACTTTCCTGGTTGAGCTATATAAATTTGCAAAGTCAAGCGATCTGCTTAGGGTGCCGATTACTGGCCCATCTACCTTAAGGACAAAGAAAAGGGAGAAAATGCGCACCTACATATGCATCTAAGAATGAAATAACAGGTATATATATTGTAACGTTTCGGCTATAGGGGTAAGCCACCGTCACACCGAATACGATAGCGTCTAACCGTTCACGAGACATCTGCGTATTCTGGCCAGCGTTCAGAGCAACCGGCCATGCCGCCGGCCGGGAGGGTCTCCTGAGTTAAGAGATTGGGGCGAGCCCGCGACACCTCGCAAGAAGCTCCGCCCACCGCGAGGAGCAAGACCACCGCGGACTCGCGGAAATCGCCGCCTTTAGTCGAATTTCTCGCTTCTCGAGCTCGACCACTCCTATCACATTAAGAACGTGACCTAAATTCATCATGACGCCTCTTCGCAGCGCATGCACGCCTAATATCCAAGAGAGGAACCATCGAGTATATTTTATCCCTCGAAATGAGTATAGTATGGAAAAGTCCTCAAAATAACCAACTCAGTCAATCCCACCAACGGAGTGTTCGTCGGCGGCGTGATTTCCCACCTAGTTCTCCAGACTCGGGGGAGAAATGGAATTTCTCCTGACGGGCCTTAGGCTATTTAAGGGCGAGCACGAGCCGGAGCGGCACTCTTCACAAATTCTTCAATTACTACGTGGAGTCACCGCCATCCGAGACATCGGATCGAAGGATGGAGGCCTTGCTGCCGTAGCCCTGGTCCCATCCTGGAACGACCTCAGCTTCGTGGTAGACACTCTACTTCCTTGGGAAGCCCCAGCATTGCGCCTGGGTCCCGACCTCGGAAGTAGAGTCATCGTGGTGATTGCCTGTTAGGGAATAGACTTTAACATCCGATCGAGCGCCCGGACGACGTTCGATCGCCAACCTACGCTTTCGTACCCGAATACCCGAAGTGTGCAGTCCGAGATGCGCCAATCGCGCTTCGCTGCACGGGAGGAAATTCCATAACCAGCTTCTCTGGTTTTTCGTCCTCCTCGCTTGGCACCGAGGAGGTCAGCCGTCCCTTCCGGACGGCCCCGCTATGTGCACTCGGGGGGATTGAATCCGCCTCGAGCAAGCGCATCATTGGAACGCTAGCTATCTAGCGCATGAGTTACTCGGGTTGGCAACCGTGAACTTAGTTGCACTTTGCAACCTGTGCCAACCGATTGTACCGCCCCACGAATCTCGATATCCGTCAATTCAAGGGTCATCGCATTCTGTTTCAGAAGCGAGCCCAAATCCGGCATAACGCGTATACGATGACGCTCACGGCTTGTGCGAGCGCGAGTGAGCGAGAGAGAAAGAGTGAGTGATTGAGTCAGCGCCTCTAACCATCGTGTGCGACCTCACCATATCATTTCCATCGTAGTCGCTCCAACCACGGTCGCGTTTCTCGCGACCAATTCCACATCCCGGTAATCGTCGATACAACCAAACTAACAACATTCAAATCTCCGATTTAACAGGACTAACAAACATTTATGTTTTTACCCTTCCACGTAAACGAAAATCCTAAACATTAAATGCCGATGATGAAGGATTATGACAGGTGTCCCTGAGACTCTCAAAATCACTGAGGCATCTCCGAAAATACCTTCAAAATCCTGATCATTATCTCCAGCTCACGTCACGTACATCACCCCTCAGGAGGCTACAGGAATCCCTAAAAATCATCCTTCGGTCGAATATTCGCCGTCCTAAAATTGTTTTCCCCATTATCACGTAAGTGATCGGTGAAATCAATTAAAAGCTTCGCTACAATATCGCGAAACGTTTCAATATATAGCTATTTTTTTAAAACTTGTTCGAAAATCTATTCAGAAAACACACACAGACACACTTTCTTGTAAGGTGATAATCAAATTCATACGTATCTCTGAAGAGTCGGATAACCATAAGTTACGCTACCATATTAGCCATCAATCTTCGAATATGTTTAAGTCACAATGTAAGTCGACCTATGGCGATGCCAACTCATGCTATCGTGCCAATATCTTTTCGATTGCAACCCACAATGAATCCGATCGAGCGAGACGCTCAATCCAAAAGGCAAGAGGTGTCATGTCCTGCGACGGAGTCACTGGACTTTCCGCGCAATCTCCGTTATCGACTCGTCTTCCACGCGAACATGGTTTTAGGCATGATTTCTCCGAAAAGTCGTGCCATTGCGTTAGGCGTAGGAAACAAAGAGGGAAACAAAATATTATGCTCTCATCCCTTCCAGATGTGACAGATCGACAGGACCGTTTCTTAGAAGAAAAAAAATCGGCAGCTCGACGTATTTCGTGGGCTAATTCCATTACGCTTTTGGAAAATTCCCGATCATTTTTCTGTACATTATCAATATTTGCTAAGTGAATGTTACCAAGGAGCTGAAAAAATAGGTACGGTTCGACTAACTATCGGACTAACCCTTGGTACCGTGAAAATGAGAATTCACAGTACCGTTATAAAATTATTAATGTTTTCGATAGGGAATTTGTGCGAAAATCAAGCACACTAAATATTAGACCGTCTAATCATGGCAACGTCGTAGGCGGCACAAATGCTACCTATCTTATCGGTATTCGGTAATTATGCCCGGGAACCTCAAATTATTCAGTCAGGATAATTAACAACGAATATTATTGGTACGTATTCTCTTAATTAGTAATAATTACTTAATATTAATTTCATAACTATGTTCGAAAATGATACATTTCTAGAAATTTCTAGGCAAAGACAAAATAAAACGGATTTTTTTCATGCATACATTTTTTTCAGCATATCGAAAAATTATCAAAGCGGTTTATTTCTTCGAGATTATAGACAGCTGTAGTCCACACTTTTTCTTACCAGAGGATTTTTTTTACAAGGACCGATATTTATTTTTGACAGCTCCTTGGGCCGATATTGAGGTTACTAACTTCACGACAGTTCTGCCAACCTGGGCATTATGATATACCACGATTTACGGCGTTGCCAATTCGTTTCGCGTTAATTGAGCGTGAAAAAGTTAAAGAAAATAATTATACAAAGTGATGAAATCACCCAATGTAATCATGTTTAAAAATGCATATTTTTACAAATAGATGTAGAAAAATAGTTCGAAAACGTACGTTTAATATGACGATTATTTTAAAGCTGGTAACAGTCAATCGCCTTCGTGCATAAGCACAGGGCGCTCCCCTCGTATTTTACCCCCGACGGCTGAACGCCCTAACAATCTTAAAATTATGCTGCTATCCTATATGCAGACATAATCGAATCAACAAAGGCCTAGAACCGTTTGAATAGTTAGTTAAGGCCTTATATACCTTTGGGTAGACGGAAAACGAGGCTTTTGCGGTTATAAAATACTAATAAAGCAATTAAAACGAGGCTTAGACGATTTATTTTACATATCCGTAGGTACTCAGATAGTAGAGGAGCTAGGGCGGTTCTAATTCAAAAGGAGGTCACCGGGTCGAGGGGAGGTCGCCGGGTGCATGTGACGTCACAGAGGGGCCACTGCGGAGGGGGGTGGGCACGTGGTCCGTGGCGCGACTGGCGGGGAAGCCAGCGTCGATGAGTGTTGTGTGTGTGTGTGTGTGTGTGTGTGTGTGTGTGTGTGTGTGTGTGTGTCAAATATCCGCAGCAGATCCCTTATCCTGGAACATAATAAATCATACATCTTATTAACCTACCAAACATAATCATATTTT
Source organism: Ophion obscuratus (assembly GCA_964007375.1). Classification (NCBI taxonomy): domain Eukaryota; kingdom Metazoa; phylum Arthropoda; class Insecta; order Hymenoptera; family Ichneumonidae; genus Ophion; species Ophion obscuratus. The sequence continues at coordinate 9,484,801 of OZ023318.1, forward strand.
GAATCATACTAAAGATAATACGAACCATCGACCCAATATCAGTTTAAGCAGGTGGGGCACGTGTTGCGCATCGAAACTTGATGGGTCGGCTTGCCGCAGTCCGTACAAAATATCCCCCGAATGTTGTATCGATCGCTGAAGTGGCCACATCTTTGGATCAGTCGATCAACCGCGTCCGGCATATCGAAATAGCACGACACACAAAATATCGCCCGATCGTTTTCGGTAAAATATTCATAGTTCACACAGCACATCACGTGCCGGTTCAACCGATTTATTTGCTGCTGGTCCAGAATTATTTCCCGCATATAATGAACTCCCTCTTCTGAGGCATCGCCCAACCCGCTATCCACTGATTCGGTATCACTTTCCAGTTCAGCCAATTCCATATCATCGTGTGCAAGCCGTTCACTTTCCGCCCATTCATCGTCATCATCATCGGCGATATCAATGACTACTTCATCTGCCACAACTATCACTTCGTCGTCATCAGCGATAATCACCACCACCTCCATGTCATCATCGACGAGATCAATCAATTCGATTTGACGCGACATTATTCTTGACTGATTTTTCGTTTTCCGACTCTTTTACACTGACACCTCGGAGGTTGAAGACTGGAATGGCGAAAACTGCTGTTTCGATCCTTCTTAGGATTTCGATTTTTGGATCCTCATGGGTTTATAGTAGGATGGGGGTAGGTCAACAGGATGTGAAAATGGTTTTCAACATTAGTTGGGACGTGTAGAAAAAAAACCATGCAAGATGTTCCATCCTGGTCAGGGATAAACGAAAAGTTTTTTCTTAAGTACCTCTATGAGATACTTAAGAAATTATTTGCTATTCATATTTGCTATCCAGAAAAGTGTGCACTCGTGAAGGTGAAAGGTGGCCAGGCTCTCCAAGCATTGACTTTTACGATCTCTACAGAATAGTGTAAGGTCATGAAGACTGAACTGGCGTATTATAAAGAGCATCTTAGAGTTTTCAGAGTACCGTCTAGGCGCAACGTGGCGTCATTTTAAATATTCGGTCCAGATATCGGGTGGTGATACATTTCACTGAAGAACACACAAAATCCCAAACAAAAATGCTTTATTGTTTGCAACTGTCCAAGGAAACGTTAAAAAAACCCGAGGTCTTGGTTCCATTCCGAAAGACAATGTCAATTGCATCCGCCTCGTATCAAAGCTCGCCAACACTCGAGACAGGTCCTGACAGATTTCTTAGAAAAACTGTAATCTTTAGGGATCAAAGGGATCACGGATGGACCACTTGAGCGCAGCTCTTGAAAAGTCGAGGTGTCCATTCCGAAAGATAATGTCAAGATTCTTGCATGCGCGTCCACTCCTGTCACGAGTCTCGCCAACACTTTAGACAGGTCTCGACAAGTCGGGTTTTCTTGGAAAAACTATAAACTTTAGGGATCAATGGTCGTTGGCGCCGATGGACCACTTGAGCTGCAAGACCCATAAAATCTTTTGACCCGATGTATCCCGACTTCCTGTTTTTGTCTCATGTTCCTCGAGCGATCTACGCACATTTTACACATTTTACCGCGTGGGAGCAACGATACGTCGAGTTCATCGAAGGGCTGGAAACGCAAAGCCGGATTAAGCGCCCGCGCTTATTAATCGGACATCAACAATCACTCATAGCCCAAATGGCGCGTCTGGAAGGATTGAGGAATTGTGTGCGGAGTCGTTTCATACACACGGGCGGAGGACATGGTGATCATGAGTTAATCTGGCGAAAGATTGAAACATCCTTCGAGAGTCGCATATTGACCGGGTCCATCATCAATCGCAGCCACATCGAACCGAGACACTTCCTAAATGATGCTCGCGTCCTAGTGCTTCAACATGTGCAAAATATTATCAGCAAGCATAACAGCATCAAAATCAATACAGCGTTTAATGGTGAATTCGCGAGTGGTGACAAACATGCGAATGAAAGTGTCAACACGCGAAACTGTGAAATATTTAGCACAAGCGATTTGAACGAGTGGTATGAACAGCGTGTTATTGAGCCCACTTTAACATTACTCGATGAATTTCAAGAACGTGATAGTGGCTGGACTTTGCAGAAAATACTTAACCTCACGATCAATGTGAATAAGTATAATCCGATGCGTGCCGGGTGCTCTATATCATTACCGCGGGAAATAATGATGAAGAGGGCTGTGGTTAACGTTAAATCCAAAGGTAAGGCATGTTTCGCATGGGCAGTTGGCGCTGCTCTATACCCAACTGAACAAAACAGCCACCGTACATCTTCTTACCCTCATTATTCGATAGTACTGAATCTCCATGATATCGAATTCCCGGTGACGATACATCAAATAAAAAAGTTTGAGCTTCAAAACAATGTATCGATCAACGGATATACCACCACCACCAAAAAGGGCATCGTTCCAATACGCATAACTCAACACAAGAAGGAAAAGCACATCAATTTGCTGTACATGCAAGGTACCGAGGACAACAATGTGGGGCACTTCGTATGGGTCAAGAACCTGTCGAGACTCGTGAGAGCGCAACTGGCCAAAAAGCAGCATAAAAATATATATCTGTGATCGGTATGTAGTTACCATAATATATATAGGTAATTATAAATGCTAGATGAATTAAACAAAACAATCTTTTTTTTGTTTGCAGGTGTTTGCACAACTTCGGATCAGAGGAAAAATTGCAATCACACGAGGTCGATTGTGGAGTGATAAACGACTGTGCAATTCGACTACCCGATGACACCAATAAGTGGCTCCAGTTCAGCAACTTTAGCCGGAAAGAGTGATATCCATTCATCGTGTATGCTGATTTGGAGTGTGTGCTCGCAAAGACCGATGGGGAGAACCTAGCGAAAAAAATGTATCAACACCATGAAGTGTTTAGTATCGGATACTATGTGTGTTGTTCGTATGATGATTCATTATCTTCACATCACTCGCATCGCAGTGCCGATTGCGTATCGTGGTTTGTCGAAGAACTAGAAAATCTAGCACTGCGGATAACAGAATCTTTCTGTGATAATGTACCAATGGTGTATTTAACACCGAGTGAGTGAGCTAATTTTCGAGCAGCGACTCAATGTCACATATGTGAGAAACCATTTGCTCAAGAAGATGTACGCGTTCGAGATTATTGCCATCTGACTGGGCGCTATAGAGGTCCTGCCCATTCCAACTGCAACCTAAATTACAAGCAGTCATTTTTCATTCCAGTAGTTTTCCACAATTTATCCGGTTACGATGTATATTTTATAATCAAGGAAGTAGCCACAGCGTTCGAAGGAACAACCGATGTGCTTCCAATCACAAAGGAAAAATACATCTCCTTCATGAAGCATGTTAAAATTACAGACGATTCAAAACACAAGATCCAATTGCGCTTTATCGACTCATACAAATTCCTCAACACCAGTCTCGAAAAATTAGCCTCATTTGTGACCGAGGACAAACTCAACATTCTACGCACGCAATTCCCAACTCTCTCGGCGGACGATTTCAATTTGTTGACACGAAAAGGGGTCTTCCCTTATGAATATATTGATGACGTGACCAAGCTAGACGTCACTTGCCTACCACCACGTGACGCATTTTACAGTTCCCTGACAGATGCTACGGTATGTGAGAGCGAGTACGCACATGCTGAGAAAGTTTAGGAGCGGTTCTCCATTCGAACGCTGGGTGACTATAGCAATTTGTATTTGAAGACAGATGTCTTGTTATTAGCCGATATTTTCGAAAACTTTCGCAACACATGCGTTGAGAGCTATGGCCTAGATCCCGCGTATTACTACACATTGCCCGGATATACCTGGGATGCAATGTTAAAACACTCGAATGTCAAGTTTGAATTACTAACTGACATCGACATGGTTTTATTCGTTGAGTGGGGTATACGCGGTGGTCTGAGTCAATGCTCAAACCGATATGCACACGCTAATAACAAGTACATGGAGTCGTTTGATCCATCGAAAGCATCATCATACTTGATGTATTTTGATGTCAACAATTTGTATGGGTGGGCAATGTGCCAGCCCTTGCCATTTTCAGGATTTCGATGGGTCAACGACGTGTCCAATTTCGATCCATCATGCATCGCGCTAGTCTCACCTATAGGCTACATCCTTGAAGTCGACTTGGAATATCCCCAATCTCTACATGATGCGCACAAAGACGTACCGTTTTGTCCAATACATGAAAAACCGCTGGGTAAGCGGGAAGAAAAGCTGTTAGCAACCGTCTGCGATAAAAAACGCTACATCACACACTACCGGAATTTACAACAGTGCTTACGCCATCGGCTTCGCCTCACGAAAATCCTCAGAGTCCTACAGTTTACACAATCCCTGTGGCTGCGTTGGTATATTGACTTGAATACCCAGTTTCGAACGCTTGCCAAAAACGATTTCGAAAAGAATTTGTTCAAATTAATTAATAATGCGGTCTTTGGCAAAACGATGGAGAATGTGCGCAACCATGTAGATGTAAAGCTTTTAACAAAATGGGAGGGCAGATATGGCGCAGAGGCAATGATTGCGAAGCCAAACTTCCACAGCCGAAGTGTTTTTTCGGAAAGCCTCGTTGCCGTGGAATTGCACAATCTCGAGGTGAAATTCAACAAGCCGATATATGTGGGTATGTGCATACTCGATATATCCAAAACGTGCTTGTATGGATTTCTTCACGAGTATATGGTACCTCTGTATCGAGATAAATGTAAAGTCATGTATACCGATACGGATAGTCTCATATATGACATTGAGAGCGATTATATATATGCCGACATGAAGCGCGACATTTCAAAACTCGATACAAGCGATTATTCGGCGGACAATAGGTATGGTATACCGCTCGTCAACAGGAAGGTACCCGGTCTCATAAAGGACGAATGTAATGGAGCAATTATGACCGAATTTATTGGACTTCAATCGAAAATGTACGCAACACGTGTCGAGGGTAAGAAAGACACGAAAAAAGTTAAGGGTGTCAAGAGTAGCGTTGTGGCGAGGACAATCACGTTTGACGATTATGCTCGATGCTTGAGGGAAGAAGTTGACATGGAGCGTAGTCAAACGTGCATTCGATCAAAATTACACCAAGTCTACACCATTCGCGAGACGATAATGGCTGTGAGTCCTCATGACGATAAGCGGTATATCATACCTGGGACCTCTGATATGCTACAATGGGGGCATTATAGAATACAGTCGTAAAAAGTTTTGTAAATTTTTTTTTCTACAACCATGATGTAAAATTTTGTACATTTTTGTGAATATCGATGTATAAAACTCGTGAAAATTATGTATATATTTTGTTCACTCGATGTTAAAATTATGTTTGTTGTTGTCAATATTTAATCGTGTAAGAATGGATTTATTATTTTCTGTAAATAAAAAAACGGACATTTTATAATCCCATGTGTTTGTTCACTCTATCCATCTCCTCGTACCCACGTTCCACGAAAAAACATGCAGAAGGTGTTCAAAGAGTTTCAAGAGACTTTCTACGACGTTCATGAGACGTTTGAAGATGTTCGTGAGACGTTCAAGAGACTTTAGAAAACGTTCATAAGACGTTTGAAGACATTCATGAGCGGTTCGAAGACGTTCAGAGACTTTCACAGACATTCACGAAGGGTTTGAAGACGTTCAAGAAACTTTCGAATACGTTCAAGAGACCTTCGACGACATCCATAATACGTTCGAAGACATTCATGAGGGGTTCAAAGACGTTCAAGAGACTTTTCACGACATTCATAATACGTTTGAAGACGCTTAAGAGACTTTCAACGACATTCACGAGAGGTGCGAAGACATTCAGAGAGACTTTCGAAGACATTCAAGAGATCTTTGACGATATTCATAATACGTTTGAAGACATCGATGAGGGGTTCAACAGCGTTTTAGAGACTTTCAAAGACATTCGCGAGAGGGTGAATCCCCTTTTGTGATGAATGTTTGGGCGAATCCCAAACAAACCCAAACAATGCCAGCAAACCTCAAACATCATGAAAGTCTTCGGTGACGTTTGAGATAATACGACTTTCGACGACATCCATAAACCAAAGACTTTCATGACGTTTGAGTTTTGCTGGCATTTTTTGGGTTTGTTTGGGATTCGCCCAAACATTCATCACAAAAGGGGATTCACCCTTTCGCGAATGTCTTTGAAAGTCTCTTAAGCGTCTTCGAACGTATTATAAATGTCGTCAAAAGTCTCTTGAACGTCTTCGAGACCCTCGTGAATGTCTTTGAAAGTCTCTCACGCGTCTTCGAACCCCTCATGAATGTCTTCAAACGTATTATGAATGTCGTCGAAGGTCTCTTGAACGTATTCGAAAGTATTTTGAACGTCTTCAAACCCTTCGTTAATGTCTGTGAAAGTCTCTGAACGTCTTCGAATCTCTCATGAATGTCTTCAAACGTCTTATGAACGTTTTCGAAAGTCTCTTGAACATCTCACGAACATCTGCAAACGTATCATAAACGTCGTAGAAAGTCTCTTGAAACTATTTGAAAACCTTATGCATGTTTTTTCGTGGAACGTGGGTACGAGGAGATGGACAGAGTAAACAAACACATGGGATTATAAAATGTCCGTTTCTTTATTTACAGAAAATAATAAATCCATTCTTACACGATTGACTATTTACAACAACAAACATAATTTTAATATCGAGTGAACAAAATATATACATAATTTTCACGAGTTTTATACATCGATATTAACAAAAATGTACAAAATTTTACATCATGGTTGTAGAAAAAAAAAATTTACAAAACTTTTTACGACTGTATTGTATAATGCCCCCATTGTAGGATATCAGAGGTCCCAGGTATGATATACCGCTTATCGTCATGAGGACTCAGAGCAATTATCGTCTCGCGAATGGTGTAGACTTGGTGTAATTTTTATCGAATGCACGTTTGACTACGCTCCATCTCAACTTCTTCCCTCAAGTATCGAGCGTAATCGTCAAACGTGATTGTCCTCGCCACAACGCTACTCTTGACACCTTTAACTTTTTTCGTGTCTTTCTTACCCTCGACACGTGTCGCGTACATTTTCGATCGACGTCCAATAAATTCGGTCATAATTGCTCCATTACATTCGTCCTTCATGAGACCGGGTACCTTCTCGTTGACGAGCGGTATACCATACCTATTGTCCGCCGAATAATCGCTTGTATCGAATTTTGAAATGTCGCGCTTCATGTTGGCATATATATCATCGCTCTCAATGTCATATATGAGACTATCCGTATCGGTATACATGACTTTACATTTATCTCGATACAGAGGTACCATATATTCGTGAAGAAATCCATACAAGCACGTTTTGGATATATCTAGTATGCACATACCCACATATATCGGTTTGTTAAATTTCACCTCGAGATTGCGCAATTCCACGGCAACGAGGTTTTCCGAAAAAACACTTCGGCCGTGGAAGTTTGGCTTCGCAATCATTGCCTCTGCGCCATATCTGCCCTCCCATTTTGTTAAAAGCTTTACATCGACATGGTTGCGCACATTCTCCATCGTTTTGCCAAAGACCGCATTATTCATTAATTTGAACAAATTCTTTTCGAAATCGTTTTTGGCAAGCGTTCGAAACTGGGTATTCAATTCAATATACGAACGCAGCCATGAGGATTGTGTAAGCTGTAGGACTATATGGATTTTCGTGAGGCGAAGCCGATGGCGTAAGCACTGTTGTAAATTCCGGTAGTGTATGATGTAGCGTTTTTTATCGCAGACGGTTGCTAACAGCTTTTCTTCCCGCTTACCCAGCGGTTTTTCATGTATTGGACAAAACGGTATGTCTTTCTGCACATCATGTAGAGATTGGGGATATTCCAAGTCGACTTCAAGGATGTAGCCTATAAGTGAGTCTAGCGCGATGCATGATGGATCGAAATTGGACACGTCGTTGACCCATCGAAAACCTGCATATGGCAAGGGCTGGCACATTGCCCATCCATACAAATTGTTGACATCAAAATACATCAAGTATGATGATGCTTTCGATGGATCAAACGACTCCATGTACTTGTTATTAGCTTGTGCATATTGGTTTGAGCATTGACTCAGACCACTGCGTATACCCCGCTCAACGAATAAAACCATGTCGATGTCAGTTAGTAATTCAAACTTGACATTCGAGTGTTTTAACATTGCATCCCAGGTATATCCGGGCAATGTGTAGTAATACGCGGGATCTAGGCTATAGCTCTCAACGCATGTATTGCGAAAGTTCTCGAAAATATCGGCTAATAACAAGACATCTGTCTTCAAGTACAAATTGCTATAGTCACTCAGCGTTCGAATGGAGAACTGCTCCCAAACTTTCTCAGCATGTGCGTACTCGCTCTCACATACCGTAGCATTTGTCAGGGAACTGTAAAATGCGTCACGTGGTGGTAGGCAAGTGACGTCTAGCTTGGTCACGTCATCAATATATTCATAAGGGAAGACCCCTTTTCGTGTCAAAAAATTGGAATCGTCTGTCGAGAGAGTTGGGAATTGCGTGCGTAAAATGTTGAGTTTGTCCTCAGTCAAAAATGAGGCCAATTTTTCGAGACTGGTGTTGAGGAATTGGTATGAGTCGATAAAGCGCAATTGGATCTTGTGTTTTGAATCGTCTGTAATTTTAACATGCTTCGTGAAGGAGATGTATTTCTCCTTTGTGATTGGAAGCACATCGGTTGTTCCTTCGAACGCTGTGGCTACTTCCTTGATTATAAAATGTGCATCGTAACCAGATAAATTGTGGAAAACTACTGGAATGAAAAATGACTGCTTGTAATTTAGGTTGCAGTTGGAATGGGCAGGACCTCTATAGCGCCCAGTCAGATGGCAATGATCTCGAACGCGTACATCTTCTTGTGCAAATGGTTTCTCACATATGTGACATTGAGTCGCTGCTCGAAAATTAGCTCACTCACTCGGTGTTAAATACACCATTGGTACATTATCACAGAAAGATTCTGTTATCCGCAGTGCTAGATTTTTTTGGTTCTGACAAACCACGATACGCAATCGGCACTGCGATGCGAGTGATATGAAGATAATGAATCATCATACGAACAACACCCATAGTATCCGATACTAAACACTTCATGGTGTTGATACCTATTTTTCGCTAGGTTCTCCCCATCGGTCTTTGCTAGCGCACACTCCAAATCAGCTTACACGATGAATGGATGTCACTCTTTCCGGCTAAAGTTGCTGAACTGGAGCCACTTATTGGTGTCATCTGGTAGTCGAATTGCACAGTCGTTTATCACTCCACAATCGACCTCGTGTGATTGCAATTTTTCCTCTGATCCGAAGTTGTGCAAACACCTGCAAACAAAAAAAAGATTGTTTTGTTTAATTCGTCTAGCATATATAATTACCTATATATATATTATGGTAACTACGTACCGATCACAGATATATTTTTTATGCTGCTTTTTGGTCAGTTGCGCTCTCACGAGTCTCGACAGGTTCTTGATCCATACGGAGTGCCCCACATTGTTGTCCTCGGTATCTTGCATGTACAGCAAATTGATGTGCTTTTCCTTCTTGTGTTGAGTTATGCGTATTGGAACGATGCCCTTTTTGGTGGTGGTGGTATATACGTTGATCGATATTTGTTTTGAAGCTCAAATTTTTTTATTTGATGTATCGTCACCGGGAATTCGATATCATGGAGATTCAGTACTATCGAATAATGAGGGTAAGAAGATGTACGGTGGCTGTTTTGTTCAGTTGGGTATAGAGCAGCGACAACTGCCCATGCGAAACATGCGTTATCTTTGGATTTAACGTTAACCACAGGCCTCTTCATCATTATTTCCCGCGGTAATGATATAGAGCACCCGGCACGCATCGGATTATACTTATTCACATTGATCGTGAGGTTAAGTATTTTCTGCAGAGTCCAGCCACTATCACGTTCTTGAAATTCATCGAGTAATGTTAAAGTGGGCTCAATAACACGCTGTTCATACCACTCGTTCAAATCGCTTGTGCTAAATAGTTCACAGTTTCGCGTGTTGACACTTTCATTCGCATGTTTGTCACCACTCGCGAATTCACCATTAAACGCTGTATTGATTTTGATGCTGTTATGCTTGCTGATAATATTTTGCACATGTTGAAGCACTAGGACGCGAGCATCATTTAGGAAGTGTCTCGGTTCGATGTGGCTGCGATTGATGATGGACCCGGTCAATATGCGACTCTCGAAGGATGTTTCAATCTTTCGCCAGATTAACTCATGATCACCATGTCCTCCGCCCGTGTGTATGAAACGACTCCGCACACAATTCCTCAATCCTTCCAGACGCGCCATTTGGGCTATGAGTGATTGTTGATGTCCGATTAATAAGCGCGGGCGCTTAATCCGGCTTTGCGTTTCCAGCCCTTCGATGAACTCGACGTATCGTTGCTCCCACGCGGTAAAATCTTCGAACGAGCGTAAAAGCACGGATTGGTCATGCAAGATTTTCTCCATGTTGATGAGTACGAAATAACTTCCACGACTATAACAGACTGACTGCTTCATGCAAAGTGCGGCCATATTTGAGCGGAGCGGATTATTAAAAAGGCCTTCGAGAAAAAAAATCGGCCCTCTCTCGGAAAAAAACAAAGTTTTCCGATAATGCGTAGATCGCTCGACGAACATGAGACAAAAACAGGAAGTCGGGATGCATCGGGGCAAAAGATTTTATGGGTCTTGCAGCTCAAGTGGTCCATCGGCGCCACCGACCCTTGATCCCTAAAGTTTATAGTTTTTCCAAGAAATCCCGACTTGTCGAGACCTGTCTAAAGTGTTGGCGAGGCTCGTGACAGGAGTGGACACGCATGCAAACATCTTGACATTATCTTTCGGAATGGAGACCTCGACTTTTCTAGAGCTGCGCTCAAGTGGTCCATCCGCGGTCCCTTTGATCCCTAAAGATTACAGTTTTTCTATGAAACCTGTCAGGACCTGTCTCGAGTGTTGGCGAGCTTTGAAACGAAGCGGATGCAATTGACATTTCGGAATGGAACCAAGACCTCGGGTTTTTTTAACGTTTCCTTGGACAGTTGCAAACAATGAAGCATTTTTGTTTGGGATTTTGTCTGTTCTTCAGTGAAATGTATCACCACCCGATATCTGGACCGAATATTTAAAATGACGCCACGTTGCGCCTAGACGGTAATCTGAAAACTCTAAGATGCTCTTTATAATACGCCAGTTTAGTCTCCATGACCTTACACTGTTCTGTAGAGATCGTAAAAGTCAATGCTTGGAGAGCCTGGCCACCTTTCACCTTCACGAGTGCACACTTTTCTGGATAGCAAATGCCTACCCCATAGAGATACTTAAGAAAAAACTTTTCGTTTATCCCTGACCAGGATGGAATATCTTGCATGGTTTTTTTTCTACAAGTCCCAACTAATGTTGAAAACCATTTTCACATCCTGTTGATCATCCCCCATCTTACTATAAGCCCATGAGGATCCAAAAATCGAAATCCGAAGAAGGATCGGAACAGCCGTTTTCGCCATTCCAGTCTTCAACCTCCGAGGTGTCAGTGTGAAAGAGTCGGAAAACGGAAAATCAGTCAAGAATAATGTCGCGTCAAATCGAATTGATTGATCTCGTCGATGATGACATGGAGGTGGTGGTGAATATCGCTGATGACGACGAAGTGATAGTTGTGGCAGATGAAGTAGTCATTGATATCGCTAATGATGACGACGATGAGTGGGCGGAAATTGAACGTCTTGCACACGATGATATGGAATTGGCTGAACTGGAAAGTGATACCGAATCAGTGGATAGCGGGTTGGGCGATGCCTCAGACGAGGGAGTTGATTATATGCGGCAAATAATTGTGGACCAGCAGCAATTAAATCGGTTGAACTGGGACGTGATGTGCTGTGTGAACTATGAATATTTTACCGAAATCGATCGGGCGATATTTTGTGTGTCGTGCTATTTCGATATGCGGGACGCGGTTGATCGACTGATCCAAAGATGTGTCCACTTCAGCGAACGATTCAACAACATTCGGGGGATATTTTGTACCAACTGTAGCAGGCCGACCCATCAAGTTTCGATGCGTGACACGTGCCCCACCTGCTTAAACTTATATTGGGTCGATGGTTCGTATTATCTTTAGTATGATTCAAAATATGATTATGTTTGGTAGGTTAATAAGATGTATGATTTATTATGTTCTAGGATAACGGATCCGCTGCGGATATTTGACACACACACACACCCACACACACACACACACACACACACACACGCACGCACGCACGCACGCACGCACGCACGCACGCACACACGCACGCACGCACGCACGCACGCACGTACGCACGCCCGCACACACACTCACACACACGCACGCACGCACGCACACACACACACACACACACACACATACACACAAAACACTCATCGACGCTGGCTTCCCCGCCAGTCGCTCCACGGACCACGTGCCCACCCCCCTCCACAGAGGCCCCTCTGTGACGTCACACGCACCGGGCGACCTCCCCTCGATCCGGTGACCTCCTTTTGAATTAGAACCGCCCTAGCTCCTCTACTTCAGATCAAATTTTATTTTTCAAAAAAATACAAAGGGCGGTCTAGTGGCCGGTACAAAGAGAACGCAATTTTTTAGGCCCTCCACGGACGGACTCGTTAGAGGCGCACAGAAAAGATTTTTTTTCTTCTGTAATCTACACGAGTTTTGCTACCGAAGTACACACGATTATTCCAAAAGATTTATTTTTGCAAATTTTGCCCTATTTGGAAAAAAGTCGCTTTTTCGACTAAAAAAGGTCTTTATTTGCTTCCAAAAACCGACATTTTTTATAGATTGTAAAAATCTTGTGTACATCGCTAGAAATTCGATCTAAGAAGCTACAGTTGAAATTTGAAGTCTATTTGTCAACAAATGTAGGACGTACGAGCCCGCCCGATTTGAAAACATTGTTTCACAAAAACACGTTTAAAGTTTTGAAAATATTTTTATACTTGTCTTAAAAAAAGTTTCCACCAAAAAGAACTGTTGCATATCAGCTTCCGAATGTTTGTACATAATTTAAGGCAATAAAAAATATCAATTCTTGTTTCAGTGGTATATACGGCCTCAAAGCAGTTTGAATGCATGTGACCATTAGTGGAACCAACTAGCGATTACTAGACCCACCATCATGGCGGCATGACGATTACCCGTACGTCTTATAACCTTTACGAACTATTTTCTCGAAAACCGCACCGGCACGGGAATTTCACAAAGACGTTTTTCTTCGTAATAAAAAAACTGATTAAGAATGACTTAAAATAACTTCTTCTCGCTTTCCAAATTGAGCTATATACATTTGCCAAGTCGATCTATCTGCTTAAGGTGACGGTTACTGTGCTACAGACAGATTTTTTCTTTTGCATCATCGCATAGTTTTCGCATCTGCGATCAATTTACAAAACCGGACGTTGGGAGGACTACTTGTCGAAGAGCAGGATGACGAAGAAATGTTGGGCGGGGAATGAGCGATAGTGAAGGGGAAAATGTTTCCGTGTTCTCTGGTCATGAGGCCGAGAGCGAAAATCAGCTGGAAGAAGAGCTAGACAAGGCTTCGCTCAGCAAACGATTATGTCACAGCAAAGCTGAACGAGTGGACGCTGGAGATCGGAAAGCTATAACGGCACATGACTGCATGGAGGGTATCGTTAAGGCGATGTGCCACATGCCTCCGATCGCTTCGAAATTTTGAATAAAGAATTCTCCCAAACGGAACAACCGATTGGAATGAAATTTGTTCCGTTGCAGGATACTTGCTCCGAGGGGATGATGACCTCCGTTATCCAAAATTTCAAAAAAAAATGTACAGTTCGTGGTTACCCTGCGAAAAATGGTGAATTATTAACCATTGCATCGCATTTTCGGTAATTTTCTGAGCATCATCCTCTGGACCGTGAAAAAGCACACATTTTAAGTTTTTTTTCACCTGTTTCCACGAACAAATGGCGGAGAAAACGCATTTTGAAATTTTTACATAAATGTAGCAAAAATGTACCAACTAAACTCAAAATATCAGGTACGGTAGCGAGCGTTCAGTTCATCCGTTTTCTCACTAGCGGCGCGCAGCTCGCTTCGTCCGGTTTTTATCGACCGCGCTCGTCTCCTTCCGAAACAATTTATTTTTGACAGGTCGATAGCCTGAGCCATAACCTCGCACATTTATATTTGTGTACAAGTTGTTACACGAAATATATTTTAAACGATGTGAAATAGTGTGTGATTGAGTGGAGTTTGTTTTCGTCGCGTTTTGGTGAGTTTTTTTTGCCGTGAAGAACGAAACAAGCCCGGTGGTCGACGGCGACGCCTCAGGACGACAGCACACCACCGACGAGAAATCCCGACAACGAAGCCCGACAAGGAAATAATCGACGAGAAAACCGCTGCGGACGATTAAACGAAGAAGAAGATCGAGGAATATCGCGACGGCGAGAAGCCGAAGGAAAAACACCGGAAGTCAAGGTACGTACGTGCTATCGTACTTTGGGTACTCAACAGCTTCGGGGATATCAAGGCTTCCACCCGGGTTACAGGCACTGAGAAAACCTGAGTCTAACTCGCTGAGCGTGAAATGCTCATCCAGGATCTTATGACACCGAGTCATCGATTCTCCACCGAAAACTCCGTTCATCGGCTGGAGGGTTTCAACTGCAGAGATCGGATGAGCGGCGACAATTCAAAGATAAGTATTTCATTTTTTTAGCCCTCGCAATTTTTTCGACGCAGCACGAATTGCCACGGGCGCATCCTTGGTGAGGAATCTCTCCGCTCGGTATATTCCAAATGGATTCAAACGTGAAAGCGACAAGGATTTCACATTCGAATGAGATTAGAATATATCGAGCAGACAGATTTATCGCCAAGGATGCTTCCTTGGCAATTTGTGCTTCGACACAAATTGGTTCATGTCTTCGACACAAATTGGTTCATGATTCGTGCTTCGGTACAAAGCAAATAGAAAATTAGCTCGAATTGGAATTTAGCTTTGGCACGAGTCGATTCGTGACGCAGCACGAATTGCCAAGGAAGCACCCTTGATGAGGAATATCTCCGCTCGGTACATTTCACACGGATTAAAATGTGAAATCAACGATGATTTCACGTTCTAATCAGATTAGAATATACCGAGCGAAGAGATTTATCGCAAAGGATGCTTCCTTGGCAATTCATGTTATGTTTTTTTATGTTTTTTTTTTCAAGGGTTCACGGGCTAGGTAATTTTTCTTCACGAAACTCAATGTATAGGTCAGTTACCTTGTTGATTCAGCTTTAATTTGGTTTTTTTTGTCTCTCTACGTCAATTTTTTGCTGCGATATTCGACTTTAAATTAAAAAAGATCCTTTTATCTCTGATCATCGATACCTCAGCAACCAATGATCGCAACGGGAATTAAAGGGCATCTTTAAAAACTTGAATAAATTTCCTATCAGCCCCTTTCGTTCATCTTTGAGAAAAACATTTTTTCACCCTTAACATTAATTTGAAAAAAGGACAAAAAGTGATTTTTTATAGTTTGTCAGTAAATCTACTACTACTTTACAAATATCGATGGAAAGCCTAATGTTGCCGCGTTTTTTTTTCAACGTAATGTAGCCCCAATAGCCCTGTTCATTTTCAAATTGATCCATCGAACCGTTTTTCCGGACTGATTGATCAATGTTTTACAGAACGATTAAAGGCCCAAGTGTGTTGTTCCTGAACATCGTGTAATCATCTTCAAAATGGAAAGACCAATTATCTTCGACTTTTTCACAACTTTACACTAGTTTCTTGTTAAATTTAAGAAAAAAAATCCGAAACAATTCATTTTTTTAAATTTCTTTTAACTTTGTAAAACATTTCAGGAAACAATACTGACTCATTTTTTACACGATTCGGCCTTTGCGGACTATAATTAACGCACTCATCTTTAATTGCATTCATTAAAAGTTGATAACCCCAAGCTGTATTCAATCGTCGATCTGAGAAAATTTATGCGATTAACCCTTGATATTTTCTACGAAGGTTATCAGGGTTCTAGAAAACAGTTTTTTTTTAAACTAGGCATGAACAAATATTGATAAAAGTTAAAAGATTACAAAAACTTGATATTCATTTTTTTTACCAAAACGTAGAAAAAAATTACCAATAAAAAGATTAGTTTAAAAAAAATTTGAATTGTTTTTTTCTTCCAAAAAAAGATCAGTTTTGAAATAAAGTGTTTTTTTTGTAACCCTAATAACCTTCCCAGAAAATATCGAGATTTAATCTCATACAAGTTCTCAGTTCGACTAGTGAATACAGCTTGGGGGTATCAACTTTTAATTAACGCAATCAAAGATGAGTGAAATTATGTTGAGCAAAGGTCGAATTGTGTAAAAAATGAGTCAGTATTGTTCCCTGAAATGTTTTACAAATTTGAAAAAAAAATTCAAATTTTTAGAATTTTTTTTCTTGAATTTAGCAAGCAACTAGTGCAAAGTTGTGAAAAAAGTCAAAGAAAATTGGTTTTTTTCATTCTGATGATGATTACACGATGTTTAGGAACAATACATTTCTTCCTTTGTTTTGTAAAACTTTGATTAATCGATCCGGAAAAAAGATTCGATGAATAGAAATGAAAGTTTACAGGGCTCTTGGGGGTACATTCAGCAGAAAAACAACCGGGCAACATTAGTCTTTCCATCAATATTTACAAAGTAGTAGTACATTTACTGAAAAACCATAAAAAGTTATCTTTTTGTCCTTTTTCAAATTAATATTAATGGTGAAAAAATGGCTTTTTCTAAAAAATCAACAACAGGGTCTTGTAGGAAATTTATTTAAGTTTTCAAAGCTGCCCGTGCGATCATTGGTTGCTGAGATATCGATGATCGAAGACAAAAGGATCTTTTTTATTCAAAGTCAGATATCTCACCAAAAAATTGACGTAGAGTGTTACGTCCCAGCCTTCACCTTTTTCTCTCTCTTTTTGAAACCACGATGGCAAATACGCACGATAGCAGCACCCTCGCTCATCGATCAAAAACCTATATTTCTTTAACGCTAAGCGAGCGACAGCCGAAACGTACCACAAGACCAAAAGCGAAACCGTCGCACGTAGGCGTCCACGCATAAACATAGCCAACGACAGACGAATTTACGAGAGGAGCGTACTCGCAGCCTCGGAAGAGAAACCCTATGCCTAGAGCACTCGAACAAAACGCAGGCACCGAACTACGCCACAATCCTGCCTTGTCCTAAGACCCAAACAATCCCACGAGGAAAACTCGCTTGCGCGAGAACACGTCACCCGGTCATATCGCAAGACCCACGAAACCTCGGTCGCTGAACCCGATCCTCGGACATAGAACAATGGCTGCATTCACCATAGCGATGACCTAATAAGTAGACGAACAAAACTATTCCCACGCATGACGCCGACCTATCACGTAAGGCAGCGTACATTCTCACGATTGATTAACCAATCACTAAGAAGCTCTGATCCGAAAATGCATTCCCCCAAAAAAACTCCTTCCCCTACAACCAGACTTTCCTAATTTTCATATCACGAAGGAGCAGACACTCTGTATCCGAACTCCGAACTAAACAGTCGACTTACAAGGCTAAACCCTTTCGCTCTGCGTTTCCGTGTAATCATTGTACGCGTAACTATCTTTGTACCGAAATTATAAGTTTGTAAGAGTTAAACGTAACGTGAACTACGTGAAATAAGACAAAATCTACGTGTTTGAACATTTATTTGATCAACGATCAATCCATCGGGCGGATCCAACTCTCTTACCAGAATCATGCACCTCAAATTAGTCTCAATCCAAATTGTTATTAAACTGTGTTCGGAACTCACGCGGAAGCCAAACAAAGACTCACTGCGCAATCTAATTCAATTCGAACTTTCGCGCTCTAAATCGGCAACCTCGCGAGTCCCACCTAAATCTCCCTCCGGGACGTAACGGAGAAACAAAAAAACCAAATTGAAGCTGAATAAACAAGCTAACTGACCTATACATGGATTTAACTGAAATAACATTCTCGAGCGCGTGTTCCCTTGGAAAAAAAAACAAAAAATTTGGAAACAAATTTTCTCTCGTTATTTTTTATCATTGCGCGATAACAGTAGCTCACAAATTTGTTTTGCCGACAGATCTCGAAACTAGAAACTTGAAGCTTCATGATGCATTTTTCATCTCGATGCGACCATTGTTCACACGCTTCCAAAAACACTTTGAAAAATTGAAGAAATTTCTGTTCCTTCAATTCTTTGGAGTAGTCTATAAAAAGTGATATATTTGTTCAAGGGCAGTTGTTCAATTGGCAAGGATGGTCGATAACGTCACAATTTTTGTTGTTTGCAGCAACTCGGAATACGAGGGGCTCAATATAGTCGGCACGAAAATATCCCCGGAAGGCGTGACATTGTTCTCCATTGTGTCGGTGACAAGGAATGCAACACAGAATGTGCTCTCCCTCTGCTCTGCCTGTAAAGCCTATGAGAAAATATGTTCTCTATGGCTCGAGCTCTGTCGTGATCCACGAGATAGTGTTTCTTCTCTGTTGCCCGATACCTGTGAACGATGAACAAAATTTCGCTGATCAAGCTTTTGAATGAATCTCCATCGTTGGATGCAGCAGCACCGTACCCATGCTTCCGTGAGCGCTCGCCTCACGAAGGACAAAGTGCATATAAATCGTGGTCGAGGTATTTGTTTAAATTTATTAAAACGGATGGTAAGATGTCACCACCTTTCCACAGGGCAAGTCTTTAGCAACTCGGAAAGCCTAAAGTTCAATTGTTGTAAAAAATTATTGAAAACTTTCAATTTTGGGTAAGTCAGCATTTTATTTCAAATTCGTTCAGGTCAAAATGACGCAGTGTGTTAAGGAAGGAGAACACCACCGTCACTGCCCATTTTTGACCGTTTTTTGAAGATTTTTTTTAAAGAAACCAATAAAATACATGGTCAAAAAGAACTTTTAGGCTTTATCAGGTATATATTGAAGTATGTAAAAAGAGTTTATTTTTCAAAAGAATAGAAAATCGCGGTGCACGAGTTGCTATAGCACTACTGGTTTTCAGTCAACCCTCTCCATACTGTTGAAGTTTGGATCATTGGAACGCAATGAAAGTTCTTGCTTACATTTTATTTTTTATATTTTTATTGTTATAGAAAAACTTTTTTTTAAAGATTTATATTGTAGATCGCTAAATAAACATCTTAAAAAATAGTTAGAAGACTTTTGTGAGCAAAGTTTGCCAAAATAAATTAAAGGAATTCACGAATATTAATTTTCGTTGCGTTCCAACGATACAAACTTCAACCTCATACTCTCTCTGCGGAACGCAGTACAACTATTGTTAATTTAATCCTGGAACTAAGAGCGAAATATTTTCGTTATTTATGTTAGTTTTAGAAATCAAATACGGGGAGAAATTTTAAAATAATTTTTAAAAAATCGTAACGAGTTTGAAAAAAGTTCGGTTTTCGACCATAATTTTGATATACTACTCCAAAAAATTTAAGGGACAGAAAATTTCTTCACTTTTTGGAGTGTTTTTTGAAGCGCTGTGTCTATGTGAAAAATGGTCGCATCGAGATAAAAAAAAGCCTTCGAAGCTTTAAGTTTCTAGTTTGGCGATTTTTTGGCAATTTTTTTTGTGAGCTGAGGTTTTCGCGCTATCATAAGAATAGCGGAGGAAAATAATTGCCAAATTTATTCGTTTTTTTTTCAAGGGTTCACGGGCTAGTTAATTTTTTTTCCACGTAACTCAATGTATAGGTCAGTTAGCTTGTTGATTCAGCTTTAATTTGGTTTTTTGTCTCGTCTACGTCAATTTTTTGCTGAGATAGCCGACTTACATGAAACAAGAACCTTTTGTCTTTGATAATCAATATCTCAGCAACCAATTATTGCAACGGGAATTAAAGGGCAGCTTTGAAAACTTGAATAAATTTCCTAGCAGCCCCTTTCGTTGATCTTTCAAAAAAATATTTTTTCACTCTCAACATTAATTTAAAAAAACGGAAAAAAGTGACTTTTTATAGTTTGTCAGTAAATCTACTACTACTACTTTACAAATATTGATGGAAACACTAATATTGCCGCGTTTTTTTTTCAAGCGTAATGTAGCCCCAATAGCCCTGTTAATTTTCAAATTGATTCATTGAACCGTTTTTCTGGACTGATTGATCAATTTTTACAGAACAATGAAAGGCACAAGTGTATTGTTTCTAAACATCGTGTAATCATCATCAAAATGGAAAGACCAATTTTCTTCGACTTTTTTTCACAAATTTGCACTAGTCTCTCGTTAAATTTAAGAAAAAGAAATTCATAAAATTTCGATTTTTTTCAAATATTTCTTTTAACTTTGTAAAACATTTCAGGAAACAATACTGACTCATTTTTTACCCGATTCGGCCTTTGCGCACTATATTTTCACTCATATTTAATTGCATTAGTTAAAAGTTGATAACCCCAAACTGTATTCAATAGTCGATCTGAGAACATATATGCGATTAACTCTTGATATTTTCTACGAAGGTTCTACGAGGGTTTCAGAAAACAGTTTTTTTTTTCAATCTAGACATGAACAAAAATTGAAAAAAGTTACAGTTTACAAAAACTTTAGATCAATTTTTTTACCAAAACGTAGAAAAAAATTACCAAAAAAATATTAGTTAACAAAAATGTTAGTTGGTTTTTTCTTACAAAAAAGAGCAGTTTTGGGAGAAAATTTTTTTTGTAACCCTAATAACCTTCGCAGAAAATATCGAGAATTAAGTTCACACAAGTTCTCAGATCGACTAGTGAATACAGCTTAGGGGTTTCAACTTTTAATTAATGCAATTAAAGATGAATGAAATTATGGTGCGCAAAGGTCGAATCGTGTAAAAATGAGTCAGTATTGTTTCCTGAAATGTTTTACTAAGTTAAAAGAAATATTTAATGTCAAATTTAATGTTTGACAAATTTGAAGGGGAAAAAAATTGAAATATTTCGAATTTTTTTTTCTTTACTTTAACAAGCAACTAGGGCAAAGTTGTGAAAAAAGTCGAAGAAAATTGGTTTTTTCATTCTGATGATGATTACACGATGTTTAAGAACAATACACTTCTTCCTTTGTTTTGTAAAACTTTGATGAATCGAACCGAAAAAATGGTTCGATGGATCCAATTCAAAATTTACAGGGCTATTGGGGGTACATTATGCAGAAAAACAACCGGGCAACATTAGTCTTTCCATCAATACTTAAAGAATTGTACATTTACTATAATATATAAAGTAGTAGTACAGTTACTGAAAAACCATAAAAAGTCATTTTTTGGTCTTTTCAAATGAATATTAATGGTGAAAAAATGTTTTTTTCTAAAAAAGAACGGAAGGGTCGGGTTGGAAATTTATTTAAGTTTTCAAAGCTGCCCGTGCAATCGTTGGTTGCTGAGATAACGGTGGTCGAAGACAAAAGGATCTTTTTACATTCAAAGTCGGATATCTCAGCAAGAAATTGTCGTAGAGAGATAAAAAAAACCAAATAGAAGCTAAATAAACAAGCTAACTGACCTATACATGTATTTAACTGAAATAACATTCTCGAGCGCGTGGACCCTTGAAAAAAAACCCCAAAAATTTGGAAATAAATTTTCTCTCGCTACTTTTTATTATTGCGCGATTACAGTACCTCACAAATTTGTTTTGATGACAGATCTCGAAACTAGAAACTTGAAGCTTCATAATGCTTTTTATCATCTCGATGCGACCATTTTTCACATTGATACAGCGCTTCAAAAAACACTTTGAAAAATTGAAGAAATTGGATTGGTCGAAGGGACGAAAATTGTTCGAGTTCTGCTGCGTCCCGATTTCGAAAACGTGTTTTGGCGAAAAACGTGTGTGAAGTTAACGGTTAGACAATAGACCTGAAGAAGTTTCGTTTCCTTCATCTAATACCACCTTTTGGTCGAAAATAAAAATATTTTTAGTCGGCGAATTTATCCCCATAAATAATAGGCTTACAAGAGTTGAGAATTGCGACTACCGGCATCAGAGATTAGGGAGATGCACAACGCTCCCCTTTTCGGCGTGCCTCGTAAATGGCGCTAAATCGCGGCGGCGAGTTCGGGAGTATGATTTCATGATCATCGCCTCTGTCGAGGTCGCAGATTCCCTTGTAGCCACGCGAGTCCGTGATCACCGCTCAAGTCGGTATTGCAGTCAGCAAGAACACGAATGGGTAGCTCGGTGGGGGAAAAGTCTCTGCCCCTCGCACATCGCGCTCGCTCGACAGCCGAACTGAGCGCGGTTTTCCGTCCGATCGAGCTCGACATATATGTGTAGCCGTACTGCGGATTGGAATATGCATTAAATGAATTTCAATGTGAAAAACATGTATCATTGTTTTCACTCGGTTGCCCGTTTATGCCGAAAATGAGGGTTAAAAAAATTGACGACGAACCGCGTTGAAAAATAAAACGCCGTAACGACCGTGGGAGGTTCACAAAGAAATCTTGAGCCTTTGCCGCGATTGTTTCGGCATTTTTTTCAACAGTACACTTTATGGATAAGGGTGTATCATAAATGTTTCTCTATCTGCAATGAGCGTTGTGGCTGAATTGGCAGCGTGGCGGATTAACGATGCTTACGGTCCGGGTTCAATCCCCGCTGAATCAACTTTTTTTTTCTTCATTTTATATTCAGAAAATGTCGAACTCACTCTCGCTTTAGCTATTCTCGCATGTTCAGGCATTATTGATGATTTTTACTTCGTATATGCTTAATAACCCAAACAAGACATTGCTACAGGGGATCAGTGCAGCCAGATCGCGCGTAAAAGTTACCCCCTCTCTAGTCTCTTACGCGCCCATCAGCCAATCATGGTAGCGCGTATCCGTGAGCGAGCGACGCTTGGACATCTTCGGAAAGAGCCGAGCACGGTCGAAGTTTCCCGACCGCGCCTTCGGCAGCTGCATCAATCCATGGACGCTGAGCACGTTCATGTGCAGCCAAGCCGAAACGAAGGCTTCGAGGGAAAAAGCAATCTCAGCACGACTCGCGCGTGACGTCACCCGACGGCACGCGCGAGGCTTTTAGATGATTTCAATGCTTATTTAGCTCTTGATTCTCTGCGTTATTAATGTATACAAAAAATGTATCGCGCGCTCTGATTGCTTATTTTTTTTAGTTTATACGTTAATTTAAATATAATAAAATTACTCACACCCGTCCTTATGCCAAATAAAATATAATTCATAAAAGCAAGCGGAAATATATTTATATTCGTATTATTATATTAATTCTCATACTTTCATCAAGCGATAAAGCATTATCCCTAAAAACAAGCCAATCATCCATCCGTGGTCCCGTTGGTAGCGTTCCTGGCTTCGGCCCGCAGGGGCTCGTGGTGCAAATTTTTCTCCAAATTTTTCATAATTTCTCATATTTTAATCATATTTGAGATTTTCGGAGAAAAAATGATTTAAAACAGATTCAAGTTCTGGTCTATTTCCCAAAAACACATTTTTTTTCACTGAAAATTCATGATTTCTCATTTTTTTCCCGGAAATTTCTGTTTTTCGTATGACCTGAGTGAACAGCTGCGAAGATATTCGGAGGAAATTTCAAGATTAAAAAAAATGAGATTTTCGTAAAAAAAAACTTGTTTTTATTTTTTTTCGGAACTTTTTCTTTTTCCTATTGAGTGAAAGGCTGCGTAGATATTCGGAGGAAAGTTATAGATGAAAAAAATGAGATCTCGTAAAAAAAACTTATTGCATTTTTTATCCCTCATAATTCTGAGAAATAATGAATTTCCGAAATTTTTGCATACATTGTTTTCTTTAAGGGGTAACACCACTGCAACGGCCTGCCACGAAGTGTTTTGGACAAATAATACTTGGGGTAATTATTAAGCATATATTGAAGTATATTGCAAAAAAAATGTACGGGAAAATATTACAAAATAGTTGAGAGGCATGTTGAACTTAAGGTGCTCTGCGGCACGTAGTATAACTTGTGCCCATTTTAATCTGGACAAAATAATTTTTTTTCATTAAATCTAGATGAGTGTAGCTAGTGAACCACGTAGTGGATTTTAGGAATATTGATTTTTGAGTAATTGCCGAGTATTTGACTAAAAATGTTCATTTAGACTTAATAAAACAAAATTATTTATTTAGATTAAAATTGGCATAGTTATACTGCGTGCCGCCAAGGTTCGACATTCTTCGGAAGAATTGCTGCAGTGTCACCATTTTGTAATATTTTCGGATAAAAATTTCAAGCAATATACTTGAGTATCTGCTCAATAAATACCGCAAGTATTATTTGTTTATCGCATTTTCTTCCGCCAAAAAAAATATTAAAAAATACGCTTCCTGTAAGGCCGCTACAGTGGTGTTACAGTCCCCCTTGCAGTCTTCATATAATTTCCGAGATTTTCCCGTGATCGTAATTAAAATGATGAAAAATTCGGAGAAACTTGGATGTTTGCGTAAAAATAATTGTCCGCAAAACTCCGAATTCTTCATATTTGTTCCAATTGATAGAAAAATTCTGAACAAATAGGAGTTTTTCGGAAAAAAAGTTGCACTAGGGGCGCGGGATCCTCCCCGCGCTCAGTGCTTTTTTTTAAATTATTATTACTATTAATTCTTATTTGATTAGTTATTTCTATTAGTTATAATCATTCACTTAAATATTTTTTTTTAACTTCCAGCTGTACAGGGTTCTTCCCCCTTGATACATACCCCATATTCCAGTTTATATCCCCACCTTGCGGCCGAGCCGACTTCCATCTCTGTATTGCATTGACCATGACATTTCTGCCATGGGTATAGGGAAACTGCGGAACACCTATACCAATACAGCCGGTCCCGAGTTCGCTTCCCAGTCTCGGAGCTAGTCGCGTTTCGTCGAGAAATAACTCACCGGCTACAGTCACACTCACATGACACACACCAGTTATTATCATTATTTTAATTAGTTATCTTTTAGTGTCGAAAAATTTATCACGCACTCTGACCGCTTATTTTATTAGTTTGTACGTTAATTTAAATATAATAATAAATCTGAATTACAACTTATTTATCTTTTAAAAAATTGTTTGCGCTTTACTCACACCCGTCCCTATGCCAAATAAATTGTAATGCATAAAAGTGGAAATTTATTTATACTCGTATTATTATATTCATTCTCATATACTTTCATCAAGCCATAAAGCATTATGATAATGCTTTATCGCTTGATGAAAGTCTATAAGCGTATAGTATATGAAAGTAGTATATGAAAGAAGTATATAGTATATGAGTATTTTGAATTGCGCTCGTGGAGAGTTTCGTGGCTGAGGGTTGGGCTGTCGTTCGCTAGGCCGATTCCGCTTAAATGATGGTGGAGACGAGTTTCGTTATTTTCGTTTAATTTTCTCTTTTCCTTACATTCAATTGACTATGTTACAATACGCAGTTTAGGTTTATTTTAGGACGCCAGACTAGGCTGGGTTTCGTTGACGTCCGTTGCCATGGGCTAGGCAGAGGTGGTATCAAGGAGTGGCCCGAGTTGGTGGTAGTAGACGCTCTCTCCGGCGTTGTCGGTGGCGTTGGCACCTCGGGTGGAGCTGTGAGCTGCTGGACAGCCTGGCTGGCTGTGGCTGTTAGCGAGCGGCTAACGACTGGCTCGGATGGCTCCCACTCGTTGCCCGACTGGTCGCTGGTCTGGCAGGCTCTGCTGGTTCCACCCGATGGGTTGGTCCGAGTGCCTTGGGTGGTCGAGGCTACGCTGGAGCCGAGTGGTGGCGTGGCAGGCAACGGTGAGTGCGGCGTGGGCACGATGGTCCAGCGTGGCGATGTCCACCGTCTTCGGCGAGGGTCCAGAGGTCCCAGCAGGCCGGCCGGTGGCCGCGTCAGTGGAGCTCGTGGCCCCAGTAAGGGGGTAGGCTTCCACGGCAGCGTAGGTGGTCTGGAACGGGTAGGCAAGTGAGTGCTCCCCGAGATAGCTTTACCGCCGCTAGGCAAAGGTGAGCGTCTGCTCTCGTGCATGGACCTGCTTGTAAGGCAGTGATCTAGAGCGGATCTGAGCCGGAGGGTTCAGCTGACGAGTGAGCCGCGTCGCTGCTATAAATAGATCCTCGCGCATCGCGCCGCTCGTGAGAAACTTGGGCGCGTCGGCCGGGTCGCCTGACTCGGGCGCTTACTGCCGCGTCGAGCGGGTAGCGGCCACGCAGGCGCCGGTCGAATCCCATTCAATGAGCCTAAGTATATGAAAGTATTTGATTAGTTATTGAATGAATATAAAAATACGAATATAAATATATTTCCGCTCATATACTTTCATCAAGCGATAAAGCATTATCATAATGCTATAAATATATAAATATATTTCCGCTCATATACTTTCATCAAGCGATAAAGCATTATCATAATGCTTTATCGCTTGATGAAGGTATATGAGCGGAAATATATTTATATTCGTATTATTGTATTCATTCAATAATTAATCAAATAAGAATTAATAGTAATAATAATTTTTAAAAAAGCACTCAGCGCGGGGACCGATCCCGCGCCCCTGCGGACTGAAGCCAGGAAGGATACCAACGGGACCATCTCATCGCTTGTAAATATGTGCACTTTCTGGTACTTACAATTCGCGGCCGGATACATTATGATAATGCTTTATCGCTTGCTGAAAATATATGAGAATGAATATAATAATACGAATATATTTCCGCTTACTTTTATCAATTACAATTTATTTGGCATAGGGACGGGTGTGAGTAAAGCGCAAAAAAAATTTCAGAAATAAAATAAGTTGTAATTTAGATTTATTATTATATTTAAATTAACATATAAACGAATAAAATAAGCGGTCAGAGTGCGCGATAAATTTTTCGACACTAAAAGATAACCAATTAAAATAATAATGATAACTAATAAAAATAACTAATCAAATAAGAATTAATAATAATAATAATTTTAAAAGAAGCACTAAGCGCGGGGAACGATCCCGCGCCCCTAGTGCATTTTTTTTGAATTTTTCTATGAATTGGAACAAATATGAAGAATTCGGAGTTTTGCGGACAATTATTTTTACGCAAACATCCGAGTTTCTCCGAATTTTTTCCGAACATGTCTTCATTTTTATTACAATCACGGAAAAATCTCGGAAATTATATGCAGACTTTAAGGGGTAACACCACTGTAACGGCATTACAGGAAGCGTATTTTTTATACTTTTTTTTCGCGGAAGAAAATGTGATAAACAAATAATACTTGCGGTATTTTAACCGATGTGTTGGTCTAGTGGTTAGAGTGCTTGCCTCTGAAATCAACACATCGGGAGGTCGCGGGTTCGAATCACCGTCTCGTAGTTTCGTCGAGAAATAAAAACACAGGCGTGACGTAGCTCCAGTTGTACACAGATGTCGCGCACACGGACCGGTACGTGTGTGTGTCGGATGGGTATGACTGTAGCCTGTGAGCTATTTCTCGACGAAACGCGACTAGTTCCGAGGCTGGGAAGCGAACTCGTGACCGGCTGTATTGGTATAGGTTTTCCGCAGTTTCCCTATACCCATGACAGAAATGTCATGATGAATATAATACAGAGGGGGAAGTCGGCTGCGGCCGCAATGGGGAGGGGGGATGATGGAGAGAAAGAACAAGTGTAGAGCGGTGGACATATAAGTGGAGCCTTGTAAAAAGCCGAAAAGGCTGTGCAAGTAAAACTCGAAATAAAAAAAAAAAAATACTTGCGGTATTTATTGAGCATATATTTAAGTATATTGCTATAAATTTTTCATCCGAAAATATTACAAAATGGCGACACTGCAGCAATTCTTCCGAAGCATGTCGAAGCTCTGTGGCACGCAGTATAACTGTGCCATTTTTAATCTAAAGAAAAAGAATTTTGTTTTATTAAGTCTACATGAGTGTAGCTACTGAAACACGTAGGGGATTTTCGATAAGTTAATTAAAACAATATTTATTAAAAAATAACTGTCTTAAAAAAATTGAACATTTTTAGTCAAATACTCGGTATTTACTCAAAAATCAATATTTCTAAAATCCCCTACGTGGTTCACTTGCAACACTCATCTAGATTTAATTTAAAAAAAATTATTTGGCCAGATTAAAATTGGCACAAGTTATACTGCGTGCCACAGAGGTTCGACATGCCTCGGAAGAATTTGCTGCAGTGTCGCCATTTTGTAATATTTTCCCATACATTTTTTTGCAATATACTTCAATATGTGCTTAATAATTACCCCAAGTATTATTTGTCTAAAACCCTTCGTGGCAGGCCGTTACAGTGGTGTTACCCCTTAAGGAAAATAATGTTTGCAAAAATTTCGGAAATTCATTATTTCTCAGAATTATGAGGGATAAAAAAATGTAATAAGTTTTGTTTACGAAAATCTCATTTTTTTAATCTATAACTTTTCTCCGAATATCTTCGCAGCCTTTCACTCAATAGGAAAAAGAAAAAGTTCCGAAAAAAAAATGAGAACAAGTTTTTTTTACGAAAATATAATTTTTTTCATCTTTAAATTTTCTCCGAATATCGGAATCCGGTAATAGGAAAAAGGAAAATTTCCGGAAAAAAACTAATAATAATCAGTTTTTTTAACGAAAATCTCATTTCTTTTCATCTTTAACTTTTCTCCGAAGATCTTCGCAGTCGTTCACTCAGGTCATAGGAAAAAGAGAAATTTCCGGGGCAAAAATGAGAAACCATGAATTTTCAGTGAAAAAAAATGTGTTTTTGGGAAATAGACCAGAACTTGAATCTGTTGTAAATCATTTTTTCTCCGAAAATCTCAAATATGACTAAAATATGAAAAATTATGAAAAATTTGCACTACGGGCCCCTGCGGACCAAAGCCAGGAACGCTACCAACGGGACCATCTCATCGCTTGTAGAATATGTGCACTTTCTGGTACTTACGACTCGCGGCCGGATGGATGATTGGCTTGTTTTTGGGGATAATGCTTTATCGCTTGATGAAAGTATGAGAATTAATATAATAATACGAATATAAATATATTTCCGCTTACTTTTATGAATTACAATTTATTTGGCTTAAGGACGGGTGTGAGTAAAGCGTAAAAAATTTCATAAAGATAAATAAGTTGTGATTTAGATTTATTATTATATTTAAATTAACGTATAATCTAAAAAAATAAACGATCAGAGTGCGCGATACATTTTTTGTATACATTAATAACGCAGAGAATCAAGAGCTCAACAAGCATTGAAACCATCTAAAAGGCTCGGGCGTGCCGTCGGGTGACGTCACGCGCGAGTCGTGCTGAGATTGCTTTTTCCCTCGAAGCCTTCGTTTCGACTTGGCCGCACATGAACGTGCTCAGCTTCCATGGTTGGTGTAGCTGTCGGGAAACTTAAGGTATTCCTTTCACGAACCCAAATATTTTACATTTAACTGATTTTCGTCTATAATGAAGTAAAAGTACATCGCAGTATACTATTAAAATTTCAAGCCGAGTTACCGAACCCTTAATGAAAAATTATGACCCTAGGAATCGTCTCATTTATACGGCGCTTTATGGAGATGTGACGCTAGCCACATTTATATGTAATAATTCATACACTAAATAACTCTAGATGCCTGATATAAACTGCTCACAGATGTAAAAAAGTCTAAAGATTCCGTAACGACAATAAAAACAGAGGGTCACCGAACGTTTAAAGAAAATATTAATGTTGAAACTTGAAAAAATGTGATAAGCAGAAGAATTTTCGTAGCCGTGACGTTTGAAATCAATGTAAAAATGTCTCAATCTACTAAATTTACTCGAAATTTTTTATCCTAGTTTATCATTGTGTATAATAATCCCTTGTAACTTATTTTTTTATTGAGCGCAATTGTAATTTACCGAGGATTCAGAAGGCCTTGATTATGCCCCCACAAAATACGGCCCTTCGCGAAAGGAATACCTTAAACCGTGCTCGGCTCTTTCCGAAGATATCCGAGCGTCGCTCGCTCACGGACACGCGCTACCATGATTGGGTGATGGGCGCGTAAGAGACTAGAGAGGGCAGGGCCGGATTTAGGGGAGGGCATCTGGGGCTACAGCCCCGGGGCCTCCACAAAAGAGGGGCCCCCACAATACAGACTTCGGAAAAAAAAATCTTTCAAATTCCTACGAGTAAACTAGTAAACACTAGTAAACAACTTTTCCTTTGATATTTTTTTTCGCTGTTTTACCTTCACCTATAGTACTTTGTGCAAACATGATTATATTGTTCTTAAATATAAAAAAAACGATTCATCTATATTTGTTCACTTCAATCAGGCAATCTGTAAAATATCAAAATCTTAAATTGGCCCTGATAAGCTCTTGCAATTTACGCTCCATCTTGAGCAAGTATCCCGCAGCCTCGGAGTTTGGGTGTTCGATTCCGTGTCTCGACTTTTTTATCTATAATATTATAAATATATATTAATTGCAATATGTGAACAATTAGTGTTATTCAATTTTTAATCAAATCAATTATTATTGACTAATTGGTAATTTTTTCCATATTTTTTTATGCAGCAAGGTGTGTAGTTTGATAGGCAAAAAAAATATTATGACACAATTGAATGTCGTCAATTATTCACGAACCGTACTCCGTTACTGCATGAAAGAAATTTTAAAAAATCATAGTTGATCAATAATGATTCATTTATATAATTATTGAAGAGTATCAATTGTCATACAAAACCCACATCATCGCGACGAGGAGTCAAATGCTACTATTAACAATCGAGTCGTGAGTCACGATCGAGGAAAGGATGT
Source organism: Ophion obscuratus (assembly GCA_964007375.1). Taxonomy (NCBI): domain Eukaryota; kingdom Metazoa; phylum Arthropoda; class Insecta; order Hymenoptera; family Ichneumonidae; genus Ophion; species Ophion obscuratus. Next base: position 9,515,649 of record OZ023318.1, read on the forward strand.
GTCCGTTGAAGTTTCCTTGCGTAATTTCGTCTTCATGTAGTTGTCTGGTCTATTATTATTATTTTTCCAAAAAGTATAGTTTGTTGTAACCGGCAAGTGTGAGTTTTCTTCCTTTTTCTTGTTATTCTTGTCTTCGATTAAAAAAAAATTCTTTTGAATGTTTCATGCAAGTTTTTAAATAATTGAAATTATTCAAAAAACGAAACAATGGAATGTTACAATTCGTTTCAACCGTTATCTTTCTTTTTTTAACTAAATGAAGGATTTCTTCTCAATGCATTCTTCAAACGAAATAAGCGGAGACATACATTCGAAAATCTCAAGGGAGAAAACATAATGTTTCAGTTCATGGACACGATTGCAATCACTTATTTATAAAAGCCCTTTGCCTGTCCATGTGTGTCCACAATAGAATAAAGATTGCCAGTCCGGATGAGGAATTTATAGTATATTCTGCGGATTTTACAAGCCTATTCGGCCTATTCCCCGTATTTGCGTATCGATACCCGTTTCCCCCGTTTTTTGTCTGTACGATCCGTCGTAGCGTTGACAAGTGTCCGCTGAGCGGCGTGCTTGCAGTAGGGATTCCCGGAATTTTATACATTCACGTGCGTCTGAGAAGCTACGAACTTACGAACATTGTGCATCAAATGTAAATCCTTTCGAATTTTACTACCAAATTCTCGAAGACCAAAATTTCAGAGCTACATTCCCAAACCTCGAAATTGCATTGAGAATGTATTTGGTTTTGATGGGGTCGAATTGCGCTGGAGAGCGCTCATTTTCAAAAATGAAAATTATAAAAAATAGGCTGCGAACCACGATGGGATAAAACCGTCTATCAAAGCTATCGCTCCTAAGCATTGAAAGTGATTTACTTCGGGAACTGGATTTCAGCGAAATCATCAACGATTTTTCGGCGAAAAAAGCTCGGAAGATTCCGTTCGTTAACACTAAAATTTGATTTCAGATAATTCTCGTTTTCGATTATATTTATATATGTTTGTTAAATGCTAAGAGAATCTACTTGGTTTCACAATAAATTATTTATAAAAAACTCGAGTGAAAAAAATTGTTCATTTTATTTGGAAAATAATTGGGGGGGGGGGGGGCACCACTTTTTTGTTGCCCCAAGGCCTCCAGACCTCTAAATCCGGCCCTGAGAGAGGGGGTAAATTTTACGCGCGATCCGGCTGCACTGGACGCGGGTTCGATCCCTGGTAGCAATGTCTTGTTTTTTTTATTAAGCATATACGAATTAAATATCATAAATAATGCCTAAACAGGCGAGAATAGCTCTGAATATAAAATGAAAACAAAAAGTTGATTCACCGGGGATTGAACTCGGACCGTAAGCATCGTTAATCCGCCACGCTGCCAATTCAGCCACAACGCTCATTGCAGATAAAGAAACATTTATGATACACCCTTATCCATAAAGTGTACTGTTGAAAAAAATGCCGAAACAATCGCGGCAAAGGCTCAAGATTTCTTTTTGAACCTTCCACGGTCATTTCGGCGTTTTATTTTTCAACGCGGTTCGTCGTTAATTCCTTTAACCCGCATTTTCGGCATAAACGGGCAACCGAGAGAAAACAATGATCTCGATACATGTTTTTCACTTTGAAATTCATTTAATGCATATTCCAATCCGCAGTACGGCCACACATATATGTCGAGCTCGATCGGATGGAAAACCTCGCTCCGTTCGCCTGTCGAGTGAGCGCGATTTGCGAGGGGCAGAGACTTTTCCCCCTACGAGCTACCCATTCGCATTCACGCTGACTGCAATACTGACTTCAACGGTGATCACGGACTCGCGCGGCTACAAGGGAATCTGCAACCTCGACAGAGGCGATGATTACGAAATCATACTCCCGAACTCGCCGCCGCGATTTAGTGCCATTTACGAGGTACGCCGAAAAGGGGCGCGTTGTGCATCTCTCTACTAATATCTGCCGGCATGGCATCGCCGAAGACGCTTTTCAGCGCCGGAGACTCCCCTATAAAAATAGCTCGAAAACCACTTTAAAACCACTTTTTTTTCGGCTATAAACGAATATTCATCATATTTTAGGAGGTTATAAGGATTTTTGAAGTGTTTCCAAAAAAATGATTTTTCGACAATTTTCCACCGGTATCCTTTTTTAAACATATCGCGATCGTAAAATTTCACCGCTCTTCTGTAGGGCGAGACTCCTGCGATCGTCATTGATAGAAAATTCGATCCTTGGAGGAATTTGCCAAAGATAAATCCCGGCAGAGAGAAAAAATTCTAAACGTATTTATTTTAGTAATAATTATAATATTTTACCACTCTTTCGCAAAGTGAGACTCGGTCGATCTCGTTCGCTCGCGAATTTGGTCGTCCGCAGCCAACCTGCCGAAGATAAGCCATGGCAGAGAAAAAAATTGCGAACGCAATTGTTTAAACAAAGAGCATTGTAAAATTTTTTGTTCCCAAGGATTTTTGAAAAGTGCCTTCAACAAAACGATTTTTCGAAAATTTTACACCGATGACCTCTAAACAATTTGCGATAGTAAAACTTTACCGCTCTTCTGTAGAGCGAGACTTCTCTGATCGTAATTGCCAGAAAATTCGATCTTTGGAGAAACCTGCCGAAGATGAATTCCGGCAGAGAGAAAAAATGCTAAACGATTTTTTTTTAGCATAATTAGTAATAATTTAGTAATAATAAAATTTTACCACTCTTTCGCAGAGTGAGACCCGGTCGATCTCGGTTGCTCGCGAATTTGGTCGGCCGCGGACAGCCTGCCGAAGATAAGCCATGGCAGAGAAAAAAATGCTGATCGCAATTGTTTAAACAAAGAGCATTGTAACATTTTTTAAGTTCCCAAGGATTTTTTAAAAGTGCTTCCAACAAAACGATTTTTCGAAAATTTTACACCGATGACCTCTAAACAATTCGCGATAGTAATATTTTACCGCTGTTCTGTAGAGCGAGACTTCTCCGATCGTCATTGCTAGAAAATTCGATCCTTGGAGAAACCTGCCGAAGATGAATTCCGGCAGAGAGAAAAAATGCTAAACGTATTTTTTTTTGCAGTAATAAAATTTTACCACTTTTTCGCAGAGTGAGACCCGGTCGATCTCGTTCGATCGCGAATTTTGTCGGCCGCAGACAACTTGCCGAGGATAAGCCATGGCAGAGAAAAAAATGCCGATCGCAATTGTTTAAACAAAGAGCATTGTAAAATTTCACAACTCTTTTGTAGAGTGAGTCTCGAGCGATCTCGGTCGTGACTCGAGATTTTAGCAGAGATCGAATTCGTCGACGATGAGCGTCATCGAGATGCCAAATAGTCTTCCGGCTTATTTGTTTAAATTAATTAAAAAATAATGGGAAAATGCTAGCACCCTTCCACCATACGAGTCTTTAGCAAACCCCGTTTGCTAGAAAGTTCAACCATAAAGAAATTTCCGCCGATGACCGCCGTCGATAAATCGATTCGAGGGCATTTGTTTAAACAATGCGCGATCGCAAAATTTCACCGCTCTTCCGTAGAGCGAGGCTAGCGATCTTGATTGTTCGAGAAGCTGACCAGCAAAAATGCTGCCAAATATGAACCCTGGCAGAGATAAAAATGCTGAACGCATTTGTTTAAATAATGAGCATTGTAAAATTATACCACTCTTTTGTAGAGTGAGTTTCGAGCAATTTCGGTCGCTCGAAATTTTGGCAGGGATCGATATCGTTAACGATAAGCGGCTTCGATGTTACAAATTGTGCTTGAGCTTATTTGTTTAAATGAATTTAAAAAGTATGGGAAAATAACTGTGCCTTTTGGTTGTGGCCGTCGTCGCAAGAAAATTGATTCGATGGCTGCATATACAAAGTAAAATGCAACAAAGTTTCACCGCTCTCCTGCCGAGCGAGCGCATGCTTCCAGTACAAGCGTGCCATGGTCGCTCCGCATAATTGTATGAATTGTGTGATACACACATAGATGTAAGGTGCTTGCGTATGAACGAACGGCGTGCGAGAATGTATTCGTTCTTTCTCCACGCGGTCGGCGCGGCGTAGCAATCACACACACGTGCGCGCGCTCAGCGATCGCCGTCTATTTGGCTTCGACTCTTCGTCCCAGTGCGAAGCATCTAGACCGAATTCGCGATCGCTGCGCTGTCCGTCGGTAGCGACTCGTAGCTAAAAACTACGAGATCTGCGCTACCGACGTAACGAGAGGCCGCGTCGAAATTTTCTGGCGTGTGGCACATGGCCTTAAGGTATTCCTTTCGCGGAGGGCCGTATTTTGTGGGGGCATAAGCAGGGCCTTCTGAATCGTCGGTAAATTACAATTGCGCTTAATAAAAAAAACAAGTTATAATGGATTATTATACACAACGATAAACTAGAATAACAAAATTCGCGCAAATTTAGTAGATTGAGACATTTTTACATTTATTTGAAACGTCACGGCTACAAAAATTCTTCTGCTAACCACACTTTTCCAAGTTTTAACATTAATATTTTCTTTAAACGTTCGGTGACCCTCTGTTTTTATTGTTGTTACGGAATCTTTAGACTTTTTTACACCTGTGAGCAGTTTGTATTAGGCATCTAGAGTTATTTAGTGTATAAATTATTAGAAATAGATGTGGCCAGCGTGACATGTCCATAAAGCGCCGTATAAGTGAGACGATTTTTAGGGCCGTAATTTTTCGTTAAAGGTTCGGTAACTTGGCTTGAAATTTTACCAGTATACTGGGATGTATTTTTACTTCATTATAGACGAAAATCAGTTAAGTGTAGAATATTTGGGTTCGTGAAAGGAATACCTTAAGAGGGAATGACACCTCATCGCAGTCAGTATGGTAGAACAATTATAGATTCCCAAAAATCTCCGAAACGGCTCTTCAGATCACGTCGAAACTTTGAGAAAAAAAATGTAGATTGGCTTATCATAAGTCAATCTAGTTTTTTTTCTCAAATTCAGACAATTTTAGGGGCAGACAGCTGTTCGTCTATCTATTTGAGGTCGTTTGGCAAAGTTTCGACGTGATCTGAAGAGCCGTTTCCGAGATTTTTGGGTATTTATAATTGTTCTACCATACCGACCGCGATGAGGTGTCATTCCGTCTTAAGTATCTTGTCACTCCACACTTACAGAAGAGACAAAAAATTCCTACTTCGTGTAATGCCATTCAATACGCGTTGGCTGGAATTTTGAAAATCGATGTAAGAGGAGAAACCCAAAATGATAATGATAATGATTTTTTGTCCATTTAAATGCGCATAAAATAGTTTAAACATGCAAAGTACGGTGTTTCATTCGTTCATGGAATTGAAGGACTCATTTTGCCAAATAAATACCGTTCTTGGAACGAGCATCATACGATTACGTTTTTTCAGTGCCATATCTGAAGAGTATTCAGGTAAAATTTTAAGTAAAAATATCATAAACTTAGAATGTTATTATTTTTTAGTGAAAAAAACTCATATTTCCATTTTTTTTCAAACAGGATTTTGTAAAGCAACTTTAAATTTCAAAAATCGCTCAGAAACCTTTTTGCCCGTAAAGTAGACAGATTAAAAATCATTCAGTAATTCGTTTGTAAAAAAATATCCAAAACCGTCATCATAGCACACATTTAAATATCCTAGGGTGTCAAACACCTAGTGTGCTCTCCATGTAATTTTACGGAAGTGTGCCCTTTGAGGGTTAAGAACGATCACGTTACAATATGCCCTTGAAGCTATGAAAAAGCTGGACGCAATCGGTAGAGAGATTGTCGATAGATTCAGATTTCGAAATTTGGGGTCACATACACACACAGGCGGAATTTATTTTACGAGACGAATGTTTCTTATTGTTTAAAGAAGCAATAATTATTGATAACTATAAATTATCGATGGGCAACCTGAAGTATGTCACCACTGGTTTCGTCCTCATCGTTAGCGTCGTCGGAGTTGTCCGATTGGTCGTAAACGAGTTGCGGTCCTTGTACGAACATCGTCACTGAATTTTGACGAAACGAAAAGAAAACAAATATTCTGACGAAGAATTCGCCTCGTAGGTGCAAGGCCGATAGTGTCGAAACGAGAGGACGTCACAGGACACACTGTTGGAGTCACGAGGCGTCTCTATGGCGATTGTCGAATTTACAGTAATGGAATGGTGTGACGAGCACAAGGGGTGTGTGTGAGCGCACGAGAGCCGCTAAAACACGCGAGAAGGGAGTGCCGCTTCTTTGAAAGAGGATACTAACCTAGAATACCTCGTGTCTGGTACCGACTATTAACGCCTCCAAAATATATCCTCCTGGTTGCACATAGGGTTGCTTTGCCTCCTCCTATATAGTCGAAAGACTCGGTTTCACTGGAATGTCAATCGATAACTCACATCACTTGGGAATTTTCGTCGAGATTCTATTCGATCATGTATAAAGTTTTGTATGCGCTTGCGAAGATTCTTCGTTCAAGATTCGGTTCTACTCGTTTTAGAGTGGTTCGGTTTGGTTCGGCAAAATGGTGAATGACTGTGTGCATGTATAGACGCATTATTTTTGGAGTTTGTTTGGGTTTGGGTTTTAGATGTGATATAGAAAAAAGTTGGTACTTAAAGAAATAAATTAATCTGATTTACAAAGATCTATCAAATTTATCAAACTTAATGAATGTTAATCGAGTGTATGATACTTTTGCTACAATGGTGGACTGTAGTTTCAAACCATTATCTATTGGTTAATTGGTATAAAGTATTTATGGAAACACTGTTTTAAGGATGGTCTGTTTTGTTTTTAAAAGATAGATGTTTTTGGGGACAGGGCGGTCCTTGAAATGACCTTTGTGTACACATGCTTGGTTTTATTTCAAAGTGATTTTGGAAATATTGGGGTTTGCATAATTTTGAGTTACGGCAGGCTACCATGGGGGCGTTGATACGAGGAAGACCAAGAGGCACGTGCTCAGACCTCTTATCTGTAGAAAACTTATGTGGCAAAATTGGAGCCGTTGCTTTTCGCGTGCGGGAGATAAAGGAAAACAAGTCAGTTTTTCTAAATGAGCCTCCTCATTGAGGAATCGTGTTCTCACAGGCCCATTTAGGAAAAACTAACTTGTTTTACTTTTACCAGTTTTTAATTTGCACAATCCGTTCTTCCTAAGCCATATTTTATTAATGCAAGCTCAAGCATTGCTTACCATCATCGCAATATCTCTAATATAAACCTTGTATCGTAACTTTGTATGTTCCGGTTTCAATCCACGCATTACAAGTCAAGAAAAGTTTTATGTCAGCATAAAAGTAGACACCGGTCATACGGAAACAAAGCAGTCAAGGACGCCTAATGACTGCAAATCAATGGGCAAACATATTTAGGTGATAACAACTTTTCCTTTATCCCCGAACAATACAGAGCGGGAAAGACAAAATTGACTGAAATTGATGATGTATTGATAAATTTTACTTGGTATGATCTAATATATTACGATTTTTTTATAAGGTCATCAGTATCACATAATTCTCCCCCCCCATATATGTATGTTACTACTTTCAATGTTCCTTCGTATGTCCTTGTGCGCGTTTACGACCCCATCTCCATTACTTTTTACCTTACGCTTGTCCTTCATTATACCGCTTATGAAAACTTCCCCGGAGCCTTGGCCGCAACCACTTTCTCCTAGTGCACTACTTTCCTAATGCACTTATGCATTTTGCGTGAGCACAGGGGGACTCGGGAAAGCCTGTGCGGATACAAACGGCTATATTTTCAGTGCTCTCATATTTTCGGGATCGCACACGCGCGCACGCAGATCAACCCTCCACCTCCCGCGCGCGCGCACACACACACACGCACACACGCACACACGCACGCACACACACACACACACGCACACATACACACACACACGCGTGCGCACACACACACACACACACACACACACACACACACACGCACGCACGCACGCACGCACACACACACACACACACACACACACACACACACACACACACACACACACACACACACACACACACACACACACACACACACACACACACAAAGTGTTCTTAATTGTGTGACGCAGAAATTTCATAATTGTCACCAATACCAATTTTATAATTGTAAGCCATCGGTGGACAACCTGAAGTACATCACCACTGGCTTCGTCTTCATCCCTTGCGTCACCGCAGTTGTCTGAATTGGCGTAAATAAGCCGTAGTCCTTGTACGAACATCGATACTGAATTTTTACAAAAAATAAACGAAAACAGTGATTCTGACGGACAATGTTGTCTTGTATGTGCAAAGACCGATAGTGTGGACGAGGGATCGTCACGGGACACAATACTGGAGTCGCGCGGCATCCCCTCGGTCATTATTGAATGTGGCTGTATATAAATAGTGTATATAAATAGCATTAATACATTTACAACGATCAAAAAATCGATTTCTTTTTTTTCTCTTTAAACGATAGTACTATATATGTAGAATATTTCCCCAAAGTTTCAAAGCGAAATTCGAAAAACTTCAAGTGGTACAGCCCGTCAACGCTGTGCCTCACCGCTCGGATTCGGAGCGGGCGTGAACTTCAAACGCGTTTTTCTCAAAACTGCATTATCGAGATTGGCGTGCAGGATTACTCAAAAACTATTAAGCCGATTGCGTTGAAACTTAGTAGAAATTTTGATAATATTGGTACCTTCTAGTTGACGAAAATTGGTTTGGAAAATTGAAAAAAAAACAACCGTTTTAATTTACATTTTACAGAAATGTTGCGCGAAATGTAGATTTTTTTTTGTAAATGCGTGCCATTTTCTTAAATTGGCATTTTCTTCATTTCAATTACCGTCACATAGAAACTATACATGTTCTAACTGGAAAAAATGTTTGAACTTTTTTTGCAAATCAAAGTCCACGGGAATCTAGACTGCACGCCGATTCGCAACTCCCGCGGCAACCTTGCTATAACACTCTGCCGCAGCTCCGTCATTTTGATGATGAATTAATTAAAAAAAATGTTACGTATACTTAAATATACCATTAAAGTATACCTAAAGTTTCATGATTGTAGAATAATTATTACTTAGTTTAAAAAATCCCTCAATATTGCTTTTTTCCTGTCTAAACGTATAACCCGCCTTGAAAGGGCATGTGAGCGCGCGCGAGATTACAAAGTATGATAGCCCGGTGTGACGATTTTTCAGAAGGGTTGGCGAAAGTAGAATGCCTCGTATCTGGTACGAACTATGGGCGCATTCGAAATACAAGCTGTCTGGTTGCACACAATAGTGCTTTGACTCCTCCTTCGTAACCAAATACTCGGTATCGCTCGAATGTCAATCGATAACTAACATCGCGTAAGAGATTTCGAAGGACTGCTTGAGGAGATTCCGTTCGACCACGTTTAACGTTTTTACGCATTTCCAAAGATTTCTCCGATTGTCGTTTTCGTTCGATTTCTATCCAAAATTCAGTTCAGCTCGCTGTGCGGTGGTTTTAGTTTGGATATGTGAATTAATGAATGAAATCATGTGCTTGTATATATGCAGTATTGTTGGGCCCACCCATGGAACAAACCGGGAAGATCGCAAAATCCGTTTTTACGGCTCATACCGTCTATGTTTGGAAATTACAATCTTCTGGCCAGGATTCATTAAGAGCAAGTACATCTTCACGTAATGTCTACCCGGTCAGAACATTGACATGTCCTAAAAAGTGCAGCCGGTCTTTAAGAACTGTATAACGCTACTTTGTTCTTCACCTTATCAAAGGTATTTATAATTGATTAGGATGAAACCAATACATCTGTTGTAATTATATTCACCATTAAAAGCATTTATTTCATCAATGATAATCGACGAGGATAAGAATGCTTATCATAAATACCATGATTACAATTACTAATGATTTGGGCATCAGGAATAGCCAAATTATTTAATGAGGCAAAAAAATAAAGCACGTCATTCGTGGTTTTTGAACGTCTTGTCGGTATGTTTGGAAATATCAATGTTCTGGCCGGGAAGACATGAATGGATTTGCTAACAATCCGCCGAATGGCTACAAGCGAAGCGCTTCCCGTAAGCAAGCTACCATCGTACGAGGTAGCTTGCTCTGCCTGTAAACGTTCGTGCCTGTAAACGTTCGTGCTCTGCTTACAGCGTGCATTTACGCTGATGATTTTGCGATTCTTGTGAAATAACCCTTTGCACTCGAGACCTTTTCCGCTCGTATAGTGAGTGGTGAGCGCGAGTCACCTTTGGAATGCAAAGGGATAATAAGTATCAGTATTCCATCTAATCCTACCCATTTTGCTCGAGTAGATGGCCAAAAGCCCTTCCAGTACTTGATCGTTTCCCTGTTCAGTTCCTAATCAGTTCCCGAGCAAGGGAATGGCGAATCGGGGCATGGCATAGGACCTGGTACATAGCGAACTTGATCCACGCTAGACGGCTTGACCATGGCCTATCATCAATATTATTTAGGGAAGGCAGATCAGGGATAGAATTGTTTCCCCACTGAAATTTCTACACGGGGAAGCATCAATTAGTAGATCGCAGGGTTCAAAACCAAGTATATTGCTATAAAGTTTTCTATTGGAAAACTAACAAGGACACCGCGCGAGGTGCCATCTACAATTATGATTAAGCTTGTCATATTTGCAGAGTGGGTATAGTATTCGACATGTATTTTTTTATAGCTCCAGAATCCTATTTTTAAGGGGTGAAACGCACCTCGAACATTGTTTTTTCTTTCTTGTTTTTCGGGAATAACTTCTGAACGGATTGAGATAGAGACCAGTTTCAACATGCAAAAACATTGCATTTTTCGAGCACTACAAATTTATGATGATAGTAATAAGAATAACGTGAAATTTGATATTATTTATCGCAAAAATCGGTATTTTTAACGCATATCTCTGAATGTTTTTGTTAGATTCGGATGTAGGTATTATCCACATGCGTAGAAAATGGAGAACAAGTTGACACCTGTTTTTGATTTATCGATATCTTGCAATCAAGGGGTTGAAACCACCCTTCAATTGCCTAATAACCAGTTTAACCTCGTATTCCTATAAGCATTCGAAATCCAATATCTCAACTAGAAATTTCGTCGAGGGGCAGACTGAGGCCAGATATGGCATGCTGTACCTCGTACTACGGCACTGTACCGGCTGCCGGATCAGGACCTTACTGGCTGTCAAAGCCTTTTTGGCATACGACCTTGAAGCGGGTGCCGGTCACGGACCTGATCAGTACACTCTTTCAGGCCCTGATCAGGCTGCCGTTCCTATGACTGAAATGAAAAATAAAAAAAATTATCCAACTATGAACAAACAAAGTATTGTAGCATTTTTTGTTGCCTCATTTATGTTCCTGTGTATTTATTGACTGCATTAAATCGTGTTCCATCGCGTGGAACTTTTCGTCTAACCTCAGGATTTGAACCTGCGCCTTCAAATTTAAAAGGTGAGCGCGCGACCAATTTAGCCATCCTAATTCTTTTGTAAACCTGCTGCTAGAAATCAGTCTGATTGTTCAACTTCAACTGATTTAGTGTCCACTTCGTACTTTTTACTGAAGATCGCTGGATGAAAAACAATGGAAGGTTGATTATTCATGATGTGGCCAATGACGCAAGCATATATATTGATATAAAGGTACGCAATACTTCCATTGCAATTCTGCGAAAGAGTGCGTTCGTGCGATTTTTTTTACACGCATGGCTTTGACTGCAGGATATCCTTCGATAACCGTGCGGGTAAGATTTTTTTTTTAAACGCCGTAAGAATTCAACGAGGTCCATATGAGTCAATATTTTGCCATAAACCATTCCTAGAAAAAAATTGAAGTTAAACTTAATATAAGAAACTAGAACAATTAGATTACGGACACAAGAGAGGGCCATAGATTACTGGAGGTCAGGAACAGATGAAAAAAGAAACTGTCGTCTGTCAAAGCACGATTCAGAGAGGTTTCGTTAGTGCAGCAGTTACGTCATTGGGCCCATAGAATGAATAAAAGTGGCACGTACAAAGGAAAGTTAACGAGAATTCGCCAGTATACTTAAAACAATTTCATTGATACCTTGAACAAAAAACTGTTCGTTTACGTTATACATCTTTGACGATAGACCCTAGGGGCACGGGGAATTTTAGTATTGCCGGCTCATAAATTTAAAGCATCCAACAAATGGGCCAAAGCTTTCAAGCATTAAAACCAAATCGTATCGAGAAAGATACTACATGTGTAAAAAGGCAACATTTATTAAATACTGATGGGTTCTAAACAGGAGCTCATGAATTTATAGATACAGTGTAAGGACACATGGCAAAGGTTGGCGCAGAGAATACGTTTAATTCTGATCAAAGTTGCATTTAATTGAGGACTACACGAGGTCGGTCATTGGCGGTACAAAGACAAACATCCGTAGAGACAATTAAGCAATCAAAAACTTGAAAAACTCGTACCCATACTAGACAGTCTCCGATTCCTGCGAGTGGCAATCGTCTACGTTCATCGTTTTGAACGAACCAGCTGGCGAATTTGGGCCTTGAATAGAGCAAACTCTGTTTAGAGCAGAGAACTGACCTTGAGATCTAGAAAATGTATTTGTCTGGAGAACTGGACAATTATCGAGTGATTATTTCAAGCGATGATTTTAAGAAGTATATATTCTTAATACTGGTTCGAAGACAGTATTACTTCTGGATTCTTGGGGAGAAATGGATATGCAGGCCAAAGACATTAAAACTCTCACTATTCCTGCAGGTAAAAATTATGCAATATTCGCTTCTCTAAATATATAGTACAAATAACCGATTATTACAGATTCAACACGGATGATTCAGTCTCTGGACGTGTATGGCTTCCGAGCGTAAAACAACTTCATAAAACACTTTTCCGACATCGTAATCTTATACGACTACGACGTTATTTTACATTTAAGACAAAATATTCTTAAACTACAATCTCTTATGCACAATCACTTTGCTTTCCCACGACTCACAGAAGATCTGAAACCACCGACATTAAAAAAATCCCGTACGATTTTGCTCTTCGGACCATCACCAGCTATATTTGTCAAGAAGCTGCGATCATCACTTGTGAATGGTGTAAAAAGTGATTTTGTTTAAAAATAATTTTACATGACTATCATTATTATCAGGAATATAATCCGTAGAAATTACGTTGTTTGATAATTTGGAAAGGAATTAAAAATGAAATGAGGTGGAATATTATGAAATCAATTACGTATGCATCTGATCAACCTGATGAAGTTACAAGAAAAATATGAAGTAAAGGGGATTTTACTTTATTAAATGTATTATGTTCCGTAAGCATCTATCAAAAAAATTAACAACTTATGTGAATATGAAACAAAATGAATAATTTGGTTTCATATTCACACAAGTTGAAAATAAAATATAATAAAAGATATCGACAAACAAATAAATACGTATCAGCTTTTTTTCTATCCTCTATACATGTTCAAAAGTATATCAAAATCTAATAAAAACCTTCGGCGATATGCGATAAAAATATCGATTTTTGCAATAAAAATATGCAATTCCTTGTTATTCTAACCGTAATGATTATAAATTTATCCTCCTTAAAGAATATATTTCTGAACTTTTTTGCTACTTGAAATTTTGTTCTATCTCGCTCCGTCCAAAATTTATCGCTTAAAAACGAAAAAACTCAATTTTAAAGGGTGCGTGTTGGGTTCTAAATCAAAGTGCTGTACATATCGAAAAAAAAATACGTCTCGAATATTTATACCCACTTTATAAATACACCAAATTTTATCAAAATTGGAGGGGGGCGACTCGCACGTTTTCCTTGGAAGAGATTATTTCTTCATTTCAAGGTATTTATGCATGAGGCTTTATATACGAAAAAAACAGTAGCTTCGTGTAACCCGCTATTCCAGACATTTCGCAAGGCTAATTATAGGTGCATGGCATTTGTAATACAAAGCTTCGCCTCATATTCGCGCGTTATTTCCGAAATATTTGCCAGAGTCACGTCAGGATAGGACTAACTTTGTTTTCACAAGTCACGCACAACACGTTAAAATAAATGATTCATTTTTCGCGATGAATTACGCATGGCCTAGTTCGAAAATATTCACGTCGTACAAATAATTGACAGGCTCATCAGCTTTATTACCACAGTAATAAAAAAATGGTCATAGTTCCCATAAGGTCGAGTATAATAGATCGTACCAGGCTGACCTGGAAGGGGGTTATATAGGTATAGGCTATAAGGATACTTTATGGATTTGGGGGTTTATCATCGATATTATCCTGGGATTTGATCGTACCTATAACAGATTACATACATTACGAAAACGGGATAGTTTTTCGAAACTTTGTAATAGAACGTAAACTCTAATTTTAGACTTTTGGCTAGCTTTTTGGGATTTGGCCCCACTGTGCGGCGCGCGCCACTTGACTGTTTGCTCCGGTGCTCTTGCGCGTTCAGTTGCGTCACATCGACACCCCCACAAAAAAAATGGCAGAAGTAAGTATTTGTCGTATTTTTCAATGAGATTTAGTTACTTTGTTTATATATTTGATGGCATGTGATATGCATTTTGTTGAAGCTTACTAACTTAGCATTCGGTTTGTCATATTGAATTTGTTGTTTTGCAATACTCTTTATCAATAGTGAGTTCCAAATCAAGTGGCACCACATTTTTAACACCTAGGAGAGTGGAAACAAGGCGTGCCAACTTACCTCGGTTGCAGTAATGTTTTCATACGTTTATATTTTGTGGTATGGTTTACAAGGCTAGCATTTGTTTTATTTCAGATGCTGAATAAATATATTAGGAAAACGTATAGAGCCATGGCGAGTCGAGAAATATGAGTTCGTCGTTGAAGACGTTACTCTACGGGACGAAAGATCAAGCACAAAGAGAACGTGGAAAGTGAAGACGACGAAGAGTAATTTGGCGAGTGTTGTATGGAATCGTATCTAAACGGCAGGCCAAATAAAAAGTGGGTGCAATGCCTGGAGTGCATTGCATGGTCGCACGAAGCCTGCACTAGTAGAGAACTTTCATATGTATGTCACAATTGTTCGTCAGAATAGAAATTGATTTGCTTTCTTGCCATAAAGTTTCTTCTTCAATTTATTTTTTATTTTGCTATATTTTACTACTTAATTTCGCGAGATTCGTGAGTTTATGTTCGTTTCGGTTAGAACTTATAAAAATTTGTCAGACTGAATAACAAAGTGACACTTAGATTAATGTCGAGGTTAAGTTTTTTTTATTTTCAATAAATTTTTTAAATAAAAATGTGTTTTGACATAATTTATACCCATATTTTGTACCAATTCCCAGGCGGTTCAACTCACCTCTATAGCTGTTTTAACTTATCTCGATATCAGGAAAGTTGAAACAAAACGACTTATTGTACTTAAATGGTTTTTTACCGGTTACATAATTCCTGGAGTCATTTCTAGTTGAAGATCGATTAGTCGATTAAAAAAGCTACAAAACAACTTTATATTTACACGAATCTCTCGTTCCGATTCCGAGGTATAGGGTGGAATCTGAAAATTGTTTCAACCCTCCGAAGTCTCCCCTACGTTGAATGTTTTCATTACTCTGCATAATTATTTTCTGACTTTTTCTCGCTCAATTACCGCAAGGTGAATTGGCAACGTCGTAAGTCGTGGTAAATGATAATGCCCAGGTTGGCAGAAGTGTCACAAAGTTAGAGACACTTCTGCCTCTAACTTCTCAAAGAGCTGCCAACAATGAATATAGGTCTGAGAAAAAAAGTTTGTCGGACATTAAAAGTGTATACTAAAGCTGTCTATAGGCTGGAAGAAATAAAAAAACCTTAATAATTTTCCTATATGCTAAAAAATGTGTATGTATAAATAAGATTCGTTTCATTTTGTCTTTGCCTAGAAAATCCTAGAACGTTATCATTTCTGAACATAGATATCAAATCAAAATTAGCTAATTATTACTCATTAAAAGAATAAGAACAAATAACATACTTTGTGAATTATCCAGACCAAGTAGTTTGAGGTTCCCTGGCATAACTACATAATATGGATAATATAGGTAGCATTTGTACCGTCTACGACGTTGCCATACTTGCATAGCCTCGTATATGGTGTGCTTGATTTTCGCATAAATTCGCTATTAAAAACATTAATAATTTTATAACAGTATTGTGAGTCCTCATTTTCACGGTATCAAGGGTTAGCCCGATAATTAGTCGAACCATACTAATTTTTCCAATGGTAGGATTTTCTTAGCATATATTAATATTATACTGAAAAATGATCGGGAGTTTTCCATAAGCGTAATATAATTAGCCCCGAAATACCGTCGAGCTTCCGAATTTTCCTCTAAAAAGGGTACTGCGGATCATATCCAAACTGTACAGGATGATCAGCAAATGCAATATAAACTCCCCAACAAAAATCAGCTCGGCGGTAGCATTTCGACCTGGCTCCACAACAACCGGAAGTGCAATAAACAACTGCAATGTTTTTTCTCACAACTGCTTCATTATTTCCAGGTACCTACGTCGTAAACGTACGCAAGGCACACAAATCCTCTCGGGTTTTAAAGGTACACCTACACAGAAACAAATAATATGACCTGAGTAGACTGAATACGTCATTACGGGGTGCTCACGAATTATTTAAAAAAAATGGAATGTTCAGTTGCTTTGAGAATTATTAGTTCCACCTATCAGCAATAAACTACGGAACAGCGGGCGTGTGGAGATTTGTAGGAAGAAAGTAATAATTCTGGTTGTCGATCGGAAAAAATCGGTTCTCCTATCAGTAGCGCTATGAAAAATAGGAACCACTGCTGTGTAGGCCAGCAGAGTCTGCACCAGATGCTTGTCCAATTTTAGTCTTCCGTAATACTTTTAACAATGACGCCAATTGCGGGGATACATAAACACCTCTGGACATAATTTTCGGCTTTGGCTGCCGCGAACACTACATTTCGCATTTTTCGGTCAAGCGCAATGCAAACAAATCAATGGAAAGCTTGCCAAATTTTATAATATTGAGGTTAAAAGTGTCAGTGGTTAAGTCCCATTCTGTTCACATATTCGATATCCGAGCGAGCTTATCTACATTTTCTCTGATTGCAGGGCATGCCCACCAGAAAGTTTATGGATAGTAATTGTCTAGGTTTGGGCTGACATTCTTCGGCTGTTGCTTTGCGAATAAGGTCATCAATCACTGATTTCGATAGATTATTGCGCTGACGCATTGGGTTTCACTAGTACGACTGTATGTATCATTCGCGCGGTGAGAGGAAATTCATATTCTTTGATGCAGTGCATTTCCAATTTTTCGACGTTAATGTTTGTACAGACACGTACGCACACATGCACGTTTATACTTTATATAGATGAACGAGTAGGTTTAAAAAACATTTCCAAAATTCTAGAGATTATTTACTGAAAATCGAAATGAAACAAGTTCATTTGCAAAATATTAGCGAAAAGTATTCAACCATTCGTTGCACTGTGGGTCTAAACGCTTTAGCGCTTAACTTTAGCGCCAAATATATGTCCTTATTTTACTTATCTTTATGATTTTTTTGCACGTTGTCATCTGATTTTTTATATAATAATTTTTCGCACATACTATGCAATATTCAAAGTATGTTCATATTTTTTTTCATGGTCATCCGACTGATAGGTGTGGTGTACCAACATTTTGAAAATGGGCTGGGTCAATTTGACCCAGTGTGACAAACATGTTTCTCCAGGTAAGTGTGGTAACAAAGGGTCACACTTAACGTAACTAAGAATCAAACTTTAGGCATATTTTAATGGTATATTTAAGTAGACAAAATAATTTTTTTACATTATTTATCATTAAAATGGCGGAGCTGTGGCAGAGTGTTACAGCAAGGTCGCCGCGGCAGTTGCGTATCGGCATGCAATCTAGCTTCCCGCAGACGTTGATTTGCAAAAAAGTTCAAACATTTTTTTCCAGTCAGAATATGTATAGTTTCTATGTGACGGTAATTAAAATGAAGAAAATGCAAAATTAAGAAAATGGCACGCATTTACAAAAAAAATCTACATTTCACGCAACATTTCTGTAGAATGTGGATTATCAATATTTCTACCAAATTTCAACTCAATCGGCTTAATATTTTTTAAGTAATCCTGCACGCCTATTTCGATAATGCAGTTTTGAGGAACACGCATTTGAAGTTCACGCTCGCGCCGAATCCGAGCGGTGAGGCACAGCGTTGACGGGCTGTAACGTTTACAGTTTTTTTTCGAATTTCGCTTTAAAACTTTGGGAAAATATATTACATATATGGATCTATCGTTTAAAGGGAAAAAAGAAAGCTTTTTTTTATCATTGTACGTGTATATCCCGCCTTAAACACCTTCAGTATGATTTTTCTAGTTTCGCATATTTACAGCCGAGATATTTTATTGACACCAATTTGAGAATAATGCTAATGACGAATAATGGAAGATTGAGTGCCTTCAATACAATCGGGGCAAGGTGATAGGATAGAGGTTAGAATTTGAAAAAATTCTATCAAAAACACGATTTTTTATATTCCATTGAAATCATTTCAATTAAAAATAATTAAAGAAAGTTGGGGGTATGTATTTCTGCGTTTTTCGAAAGAACCTCGTTTACGGTGAGCACTATCCTTATATGATACCATTTCAGGTCTCCCCATGCGATTTTGTGCACTTTGGGATATGTTATTCTTTATCAAAATTGAGATGGCACGTATTTTTTCAGAGGAAAAAAAACGGTTTAAAGGTCAAGTATCACTCTCAAAGTTCGACACCCTCAGTGTGTATTTGCAGTTTCGCATGCTTCCGTTCGAGGCATTTTGTTCTACGCGATTTACGAGGTACATTCATTTTGCAGACAATTGTCATTCCTGTACCTTCCGCTACCTGTAACAAACAATACAAATAGAATTCAGTACATTAACTAGATATTAAATAGGAACACTACATAAACTAAAATTTGACCGTGAAGCGCTTATCACCCCAATATTTTACCTGTACGTTTATCCTTCGTAACGGCTGTTGACTCTAGTCGTCGTGAGTCTATATATAAGTAGTGTAATGAGGCCGAAAGGGAACCAAAATTCCTACTACCGACATTTACCGATTGAGTTTAAAGACGAACCAAAAAAAAAGGTTTATTTCCGAGCTATCAGCGGATGGGCGAGTAGGGTCTTGGTTTGGTTTGGGCTTCATGATCGACTGTCGATGTTTCTACTTACCGACCAATAGCAGGGCTCCACTGCTTACCGACCGATGGTGGTCCCCCTTTGGCCTCACAAATGGGCGAAATGCGGGGGGGGGGGGGGGGGGGGGGGGCGGCGTAAACGCAGGGACCCACGACCGACTTCTAGCGAGGCCGCGCAACGACTGACGAAAGAGTCGATGTGCTTTGTAGTAAAAGGGAGTTACCCTCCCTTGAGAGATGAAGAGGGATCTGATCAGAGAGGGTCTGATTTCTCAGAAATTGGTTTTAAACATTCGTGGGGGGTGAGTCATCGGGCGCTTGCCGTAGCTTGATTAAGTCCCCCCCCCCCCGACCCCCCTCGCCGAGATGCGATAGTTTTGTTTATACATTGACGCGTTGAAACCTGCCAGCGAATAAATAATTGAGGTGTTAAATGATTATTTTCTTAGAATTTGGTTATCATCGGCTGAAGAGTGTTTAAACATTGATGAGTTTTAGGGTCAAAAAGGCAGAAGGATTTCGTCAGATTTTTTTACGAATTATATAGAAATTTTTTAAACGTTTTGTGGGGTGGTGAGTCATTGGACGCGTGATATTTTTCAGCGCTCGGACCCCCGTGCCCTCAATTTAGTGTGATGACAGGAGGAAATAAACAGATAACAAAACCGCTGCTATACTCGAGCCATGCGACGTTTCATTTGCACCTGCTCCCCCGCCCACACCTTGCGGATACTGCGCTTGATAAAGCCCCCCACCCCCCACCCCCCTCAAATGCGATATCGATGGACGCGTCGAAACTCGACCGCCATGAGGAAGGGGGCTATAAGTGGTGGTGTCTAGAAAAATATTTGTCAGTACAGCGTCTCCCCCGTCAACATGAGTCATTTTAGACATTTAAAAAACCCTGTTTCTTAAAAGGTTAAGATGTTTGCTGAATATCAATTTCGCAAAGACCCTCCCCCCCTCTGATTCCAACGATCAAAGGGAGTAAAGTATATAATGATAACGTTCATCCCGGGCGATACGGAGCTGTAGGTGATTCGCGGAAAAAATAAACTCTTGTCGAGAAGTTGCCACGGAAGGCTGCGGAGGACGATCATGCGGCGCACCGAAAAAAATTCGTGTAACAGACGTGAATAAAAAATGCGCATCGAACAATTGTTGCAAGACATTCAACAATTGAAAGGAGAAATAGACTCGTGGGTGCAAATTCATTCGCTGAGGATGATGTTTGAAAAAATAAATTTGGAGCCACGACCGGAAAGATCTCCCCTCCTCACCGACAAACGACATTGGTCGATAATTTAGAGTGGAGGGGGCAAAGACATAATCTTGTGTAGACGGCTTCGAACGATCAGACAGCAAGTGAAAAATGGACGTGTTCAATAAAATTGGTAAATACACCGATTTTCTTCCGGCGAAGAAATTGAACGAGTTGACCCCCGAGTCGGAGTACCCCATCACCAACATACGGGAAGTAAACACGAGATATGGCAAAAAAGTTCGTGATTGAAATTGGCAACGAGTTTACCGTGTTTTTACCGGGGAGGATCAGCAAGGTACCCGAAACGAATTCGGCGACATTCCAGACGATTTTGTGATCAGCGTACAACGGAGATCTATGCATGGTCTACATCGGAGGAAAATTTCGTAGCATGGAATTAAAAAACTTGGCAAACGAACCTCGCGAATGCAGTCACCGGTGAGGAGGAAGGCGACCAGTGTCGATTGACTGCTTTATCAAGTGAATTGCGAGTGAAAAAATGCTACTTTTTTCTCCAGGCAAAAAACCCCGAGTTACTATGGGGTCTCGGCAAAAAAAAACACATCACAGAGGCTCGATGTTGGCAGAGGTGCTTGTAAATAAAAAGGAAAATTTCGTAATAAAAAAATTTATTTCCTCGCATCCTCTTTCAACCATCTTTCCAGACATTTCACATTTTCATACGCACATTTGAATTTTGGGTCGAGAGTCGCATGGAAGGGACATCCGATGTTTCGTAGCACTTTTGGCGCAAGCTTCTCTAACAATGGGTAATCCAGAGCCTTCAGTTCGATGATATCTGTTGCTGGATGGCTGAATTTCTGGGCGAATGGACATGGAAATCGTATCGTGTGGAAAGTCGCCATCGTCCCATCGCGAATCATGGTAATTGCGCTCCAACCACATATTCGTACTCTTGTATTTTCCCGACAGAGAATTCCAGGTATATGGTGGTTCGAAGAGAAACGTCAAGGGCTTGCAGTCAACGCTCGCTATCTCGGCAATTGATATTTCCTTCGGGAGCAATTTGTTGATCGGTCGCTTGAAGCTTTGCACATCAACGATGAACTCCATGATGATTGAAGGGGGGCGCGGGATTTCACCTTTATATCAACTTTCTTACCCCGTCACCTATCGGATTGTACTCGACAGTAGTGGTAATAGGCCGGTTCTAACCACGGGATCTCAAGGGGAGCGGGGTGGGGGTCCAACGCAGGGAAGCCTAGTATGCATGGCGGCCCCCCTCTGCCTCCAGCGCGTGACGTTACGAGGGGGGATGTCAGGGGTCTCTATGGAGGGGGTAGCCATGTAGTCCGAAGAGCGGGTGGCGGGAGGGGGAAGCCGCTGTCGCCGAGTGTTTTGTGGGGGCGAGGATCATGGTGAGTGACCGTTGAAAACCGATAAATCTTCTAATTTATTATAGACATACTTTATTATAGACATACTAAAATTATAATCGATGCAAGCGGAGTGTTTTCATTTCTACACTAATTTGTCTGTGCGTGTGTGTTTTTTTCTTTTAAGAGGTTAGCGGGAAGAGGTTAGGTTAGCGGGAAAACGACCTTACATCCGCCGTTCCACTCGCGATGGTATGAGTGGTTTAGGGGTTCGTGTCGCTGACTTCATCTATGACTGCCTGGTCTTCCGGCGTCGTCTTCTTCCTCGCGCGTTCTGTACGTCGCAACTCCGTCATTACTGCAGCAGCATGAGCCGATACCGATGACGATGCGTCTGCTGACTTCAGCATCAACTCCACCAGGTTTTCCGGGGTGATGCGTGTCTCCAGCTGATCCTCGACTATCGCGAGGGAGGCACTAAAACGTGGGCATTGGAAAAATGCATGTTCAGCGTTCTCTTCGACTGCTACACATGCTGGGCAGACCGGGGAATTTTCATAATTAAACTTATAGAGATAAACTCGGAAACAGCCGTGTCCTGAGATCAGTTGAGTGAGATAATAGTTGAGCTCCCCCTGTGAACGGTTCACCCATATCTCCATCTTCGGGATTAGTCGGTGTGTCCACCTTCCCTTGGTAGAGGCATCCCACATCGTCTGCCACTGGTTGAAATTGGTTGCTCTCGCTTCTGTCCTTGCATAACTGGGGTTCCTAGCTCCCTTTTGCTGGTACATCGATCTACGCTCTTCGGCGAACACCTCAATGGGCAGCATTCCCGCGATAACGTCCTCGGAGACAGTGCAAAATGCACAGGCTACCCTCAAGGCGCTGACGCGATACTTTGCTGCAGCCTTCCTGCGGTACTCCTCAATTTTCAGTGCATCAGCCCATATGGGTATGCCATAGGTGAGCACTGAGGTCGTCACTGATGAGAGCACTTTCCTCCACTGCTATCTGGGGCCACCGAAATTAGGCATGAGTCGCGCCAGTGTGGTAGCCACCCCAGCGGCCTTTCTGCTGATCTGCTCGGTTTGCCTTTAACGTTCAGCTTCGCGTCGAGAATCACACCCAGGTACCGAATGAACGGTTGGAATGTGATTTCGGCATTTTCAACCCTGAGCGTCACCGTTTTCATCACCTTCCTGCTGGATACGAGGAGTACTATTGTTTTCCTTTCCTTTTATTTAATACTATTGTTTTCCTTTCCTTTTATTTAATTCCTTTATCTTAGCGAAAGCTTCGCCGAAGCGTGCGGTGCTTTGCTCCAGGAATTTGGCGATGACAATCAGCGCTGCGTCATCTGCGAACGCTACGATGGACACTTCTTTCGGCAATTGTAATAGCAGCAGATAACTGTACATGATGATCCACAGAAGCGATCCAAGTACAGAGCCCTGAGGAACTCCTCCAGTCACCATATACGTCTTCGGTCTATCCTCTGTGTCGTACATGAGTCACCTATTACATAGGTAACTCGCCACTATTGTCCGTAGGTACCATGGTACACCTAATGTTTTTAGGGCATCCATGATACACTTCCATATCGCCGAGTTGAAAGAGTTTTTGACGTCGAGAACGACGACTGCGCGATACTTCTTGGACCCTCTTGTCTATCGTTTCCCCGCAGTCGAGTCCTGCGCCTGCTTCACCACTGTGTTAATGGCAACCAGAGTAGACCGCTTCTCTCTGAAGCCAAACTGGCCCTCCGCCAGTAGAGGGTCCACGACCTTCTCAATCCTGTTACGGATGATGCGCTCGAAGATCTTTCCGGCGGTATCCAGCAAACAGAGCGGACGATAGGATGAAGGTTCGTCCGGTGGCTTCTTCCCTTTTCGGAGGAGCACTAGCTTCTGCCACTTCCACTTGTCCCGGAAGATTCCTTCCTTGAGACACGTATTGTACATGCCCAGGAATATTGCCGGTGCCAACTTGATGGCTACCTTGAGTGCGATGTTGGGTATCCTATCCGTGCCGGCGGCTTTATTATTGCCCACCCTGTGTGTGTGTATGTGTGTGTGTGTGTGGGTGTGAGCGTGTGTGTGTGCGCGCGTGCTCGCGCGTGTGTGTGCGCGCGTGTGTGCGTGCGTGTTTGTGTGTGTGTGTGAAAATTTCAACAATTTGAAGATCACATGAAAGGAGGCCCTTCAAAGCCCTTTTATTTATTACATGCAGCTGCGGTGGCTTGGTTTCGTTTTTCCGAAAGCCTTAAAACGTTTGTATGCGTATCAACTCGAGTCTCGCCGACACTTGAGACAGGTCCTGACAAGTCAGGGATTTTCTTGGAAAAACTATAAACTTTAGGAATTTATCATCAAAAACTTTGACCGCAGATGGACCACTCGAGCTGCGCTCTTGAAGAAAGTTTCAATACGTCGACGTCTCGGTGTCATTCCGAAATATAACGTTAAGATGTTCATATGTGCGACTATGTACGCAGTGCATCCGGCCAAGCACCCCCTGGACTTGACCAAAAACGAGCTTAAACATATTCCAAAAGTCTTGCTCTTAAATTATTGGGGAAACTACATTGGTTTATTGTGGGATTGGTTGCCAGAACATCATCGGAAAGACAGTGAAGTGATATCATATCTTCCATGCATGGAGCATTATCATACACCGCAAATGAGAGATCACATTGACGGTGCCCCACCTCAACGTCGGGAGTGTCAAAAATGTAATGAGGGGGGAAATTCTCCACGTACGAGGATTTTCAGACGTGTTTGAACTTGTTTTTTATGATTGGAGAAGTGTAGAGGCATGAGAGGGGAAATTCTCCACGCATGGGGATTCTACTACCGTGTTTAAACTTGTTTTTTTTTTCATCACGATTGGAAAAGTGGGGAGGAGTTTGAAAATTTGAGTGGGAGTATTACGAGGAAGCTTATAATTTCGTGGACCAAGCTCAGACTGCACTATTCCACCGCAACATCAACATCTTTCCAAAAAGGAACTTTGAAAATGTGGGAAGATGGATCTCTCGAGTATAAACAAAGTCAGCGTGATGGCGGGATTCCTTCCAACGAAGAAGCTGTCAGAACTCCGCGTTCACTCGGATCATCGAATCTCTGACATGAGGGCCGTACAAACCAAGTTTGGGAAACGCTACATCGCGGACATCGCGGATGAATTCACTGTCTTGTTACCAGCGCGACTTGTGAAGGCCTTCGATGAAGATTTGGAAACGTTTGCGTGAATGCGGCAAGCGGCACGTGATCATCGTCTTTGGATGACATACAAAGGTGGAAAACACAACAGACTTGTACCAGTCAGAGCACACATGGTGGAAAAAGACGAAATTCGTTGGAACACCATGGTCGAATGGCTGTCTGCATCATCGAGAGTATGCTGCAACTGGCACGTTATAGTCAACTCTACATGCAGTTGTGGAAAATACAAGAGCGTCAAGTTCCATCGTCTTGGAGTATGGTGGAAAAGAGCAAATTCATTGGGGCAGCATCGTTCAGTGGAACAGCCGTCCAGATCACAGTCGTCTCACGATCTTTTTCGACGTTTTAAGTGTTTGACTATGTAAAAAATGTATTAAAATAACTGTTTTATCGAAATGTATGCGAAGGAGAAATACAAAACAATTTTCGTCGTAGAATAAATGAAGAATACAAATCGTATATATTTTCATGGAAATGTTATTTATTCATTTTAAAAAAATCCCTCATTCACACAAAGCTTCGTATAAACTCAACCAGCTTTTCAGCGACTTTACATTATCATGGGCGCAGTTGTATTTCGTATTGAAGGAATGATGGGGGCATTTGGAGTTTGTGATTTTCGGCAACTTCTGCAGCGATGGACAGTCCAGAATCTCCAAGTCGATGACCTTTGTTGTGGGATCTGTGAATCTTGATAGCCATGCGCATTTCTCGAATCCCTGGGCATAGATGGTGGGAGCTCCTTGCAAGATTTCTCGTATGGTATGCGGCTGTGATCTCATCGTATTCCATGAAAATTGCGTTCCAACCACTTGTTTGTCATTTTGTACTTCGCCGGTAAAGAGTCCCATGCAAATGGTGCGTCGAAGGCGAGCGTCAGCGGTTCAGCATCCTTGTCGTGGAGTTTGATGATGGACATCTCCTTTAGGACAAATTTGCTGATGGGGCTCTTGAAGCCCTGTACATCGACGATAAGCTCCATGTTGACTAAAGTAGACCCGAATTATCGGCATGAATTTATATCAATTTTTTAACCCCCCACTGATTGGATTGTACTCGACAATACGATCATGGAGGATCATGCAGTATGCTGAAGTTTGTGGCGGAATATTATTTTTGAGAGAATCGTTTTGCTTTGGGCAGTGAATGACAAGGAGGGGGGCTTTTTCTAAAAATTCAATCCTGCTCAGCCATGGTTCGGCCTCTTTGTTGTAATAGGTCGGTTGAAAGCTTGCGTACATCTCGTAGAGTAGAGCATATTGATTTTGATCAATGTTCAAATTCAAATTTCCATATGGATAACATTGTAAGTTGAGGTAAAGTGTGTCATTGCTCAGGTTACAACGATCAAAGTGGCTCGCATTGTGTTGTTTCTTATTTTTCTGTCCCGTCTGCAGTGCGAGTATGACAGATCGTGGCTTCTCCAGCTGATTCGAGGTTTTCACAGACTACACGTGCTTAGAGGTGGCAGGCAGCAATCGATATTCATACAGTTCCCATGTTCGAAAACTCATGGCACTTTAATAGTTGAATTTTTTGCTGATCCGAGACTGTTACATACGGCACGAGCCATTCTATTTTATGCAATACGAGTTTGTAGTCTTCGGGCGCTGTTTATACAATGGCATTGTCTTCGGTCTTTGATCTGGTGAGAATCAACTCGTGCTTGGTTGGCATTTACGACAATTTTACGATAATCTTCGGCAAACCCGAGGAGCATGCTAAGCGGAATGCACCCATCAAAGTTCCCCGATACATCTACAATCTGCTTCGTCTCTTCGACATCGAGCCAGCCAGTGTTCTCGAGCATAGAACTTTCGGCCGGTGAGAGAGATGAATATCCCTTAATTACACTCGTAATGCCAAAATTCATATCGCACTTCCGCAAATAAATGACAAATTGCATTGTTGACGCGACTTGTAGCAGTGGTGGGCACACCATCACGCTTGTATAATTTCCCACAAATATGTAGGGAACTTTTGCTTGGCAGGATGGAGAGGTCTTGATGTTGGATGGCAATACGGATTTCATCGCTTTTATTGAAGGTTGAAGATGCATATGGCTGATGAGCGTGAATGTCACAATGGATGATGGATTCATCGAAGACCACGGGTGTCTGAGTGTTTACGATTTCTTCTTCCATTTCACGCAAGATGTACAGAGCTCAGATTAAATATTTTTTTACACGCTTTCGCTACGCACTTTGACACCCAAACTCTTCAAGAGTAGCACGTTTTGAGGTGTTAGCACTTTGGGCGCTGGCCGACGACTGGTTGTTTTTATCCATGGCTGTTTATTGTTATTGGAAGATCTATTGAAAACTATACCCATCACGACTTTATATGCAGGCAGGCAGGCAGTATGGTGGAAATTCACCGCGGAAATTTCACCGCGGAAATGTCACCGCGGAAATGTACCAAATCACCGTCCAGTTTCACTATGCGGAGCTGTATCTTGTCAATCGTTCGGCTCGTGATTGGCAGATAAATTACGTGGGAGGGAGCTTCATAGATCTTATAGCCCGGTGGCACAGATGGAAAAAATTCGTGAATTGTGTGTACTTTTTGTCCGTTAATATAGGCGCCAGCGGTGATGTTGCACTCAACGCGTAGGGCGTTTCTTTTAAGAATGGCTACAGGACGGTCCGATTCGTGTCTTTTATTGGCTTCCAATTTGCGTGCGGTGAAGCTTAGTAGATGCCCAATAGAGGCATTAGTAGTAGATACTTAGTAGATGCTTAGTAGATGCCAATTCTTGCGCACTCTGCTTGCATAAACTGCTTGTACAAACGTCTCAATATCCTCTATTTCATAGCTGCCCGTAGGTATCTTCAACACCTCATCTCTCACGTTAAGTTTATTGTGCTCAACGTCGATATTGGGAATAGAGTTAAAAGTTAACAATTACACGAGACAGAGAGTATAATTTTTGTGTGGCGGGAGTTCGACGGAGGGAAAGTATTGCGCCTCGAGTATGGATGATGAGCTAGATATAGTCAATGTTAAACTTTCATCCATGATGCTGGTAAATTCACAATTGAATTCTCCACGTCATTTCCCCACTATATATAGTGTATCTTTGTGCTGCAATTGTCGACAAAGAAATTTGAGACACAAATGCCCACGTTCAATCGTATCATATTCCTGATATCTAGTATAATTATAATTAACGCTACCGACACGGAAATATCTCATGAGCTCGGATGGTGGTGGAAGATTGCCGAAACTATCAAAGCACACGACTTTCCATCCGGTCTTTTTGTAAGCGACCCAGTGCGTTCCAGTACCGACATTTCCATCCAAATTTACAATTGCTGCTTACCATTTGAGAGGTCCGCTCGCTGGCAATGTATCGCGCATATAAACTCCACGAAAATGTGGAATCTTTAGGATTTTTGCATATTTGAGTAGGTCGCAGTCGGTGAGGGGTCGATGTGGTAGCGTTCCTTTTAGTTTTTTGGCTTAATATGAAGTCCCAATCCCTGTTTATGTGGTTTCAGATGTAGATCCCGACCTAATGCAATTGCTTCAATTGTTCGATTATGACGCTAACTGTCATCCAATTCACGTTGAGCTGCTTGAGCAACATTTACAGCTTTAACTATACTAGCCGCACCACCCGACAAAGCACCCGCAGCGCTAATACCCGCAAAAATGAGCACGAGGAAGGGTAATAAACCACCAATTTTATGGGGTACAGGTAGAACCCGAGGTGTGCGCACTTTACCACCTTGCAACTTTACGGCTGCACAAGCACCCTTTAGAGCTGATTTGATAATCTTATGCGGATCATTACTTTCAATCATTGTCTTCTTTGCAGCGCCAATGATCTTTTTCAAACAAACGCCACCCTTGCGGCCCTTCATTCCCATGCCAAATTTTCTCTTTGTCTTCATAATATTTGCCACACCCTAAGCACTGGCTTTTTCACCGGTACTAGCATTTCTCGCCGTAACACGTTGCCTAGCCTGTTCAGCCAACACTTTATCCGCTAAATGTCTCGCTTCAAGATTATCCGGATTTTTCGAATATGCAATATCGTGTTATTTGCAAGCCGTATCCAATCGATTAATGCCCGGATCACCACAAGCAAGGCGCTTGGCCAACTTTGTGCCTGGTCCACAATACTCATACCCAGGAAGATGTAGCTCAACGGGCGGTTTGTTGATTATGCGATTGACCAAACCTTTACCATTCTTCCCATGCATAATCATGTCTAAACACAATACGCGACTGACGGATAATCCCTATAAGAAGCCTATTTATATGATTTCGCCGTTACTCGTGTGTGAGATGACGTCCAGGAAAAAACGGTGAGGTGATGGTGGTGAAGGAGGAAATTAAGGATGAAAAAGTGGGTGATAATGTTGAAGATGAAGATGCGTTAAATAGTGTGGAACATCAAAATGAGGCACATGATTCCTTGAAGAGTGGAACACAAGATTCTTTCAAATTGATATATGAAGATGATGATGACTCGCAAAATGTCGATGAATTGATCAGTGAATATCTCCTGTTATTACAAACAAATAGAACGATAAGCTTGGATGTATTATACGGTGTACGAAATCTCGCAAACAACGAATTAATGATTGGTAATTCTCCGATAATTTTCGACTTTCAACATATTCGTATGGGAGATGTGAGTTATGCGAAAACTGTCTATAATAAAGTATGTCTATAATAAATTAGAAGATTTATGCGTTTTCAACGGTTACTCACATGAACGATCACTCAACATGAGGAAGTATTGGCGGGAATATTGGTCTTTGATTCAAATTCGATGCGTACGTCTACGGGGCTGGACTTTTGAGAAATATTTTGCTTCGAGCAATCAATGACAATGAGCGGAGCATACTTTATGAAATCCAATTTTTCCAAGCATGGTTGGGGCTCTTTATTTTAGTACGAATATTGAAAGTTTGCATACATTCGATGGAGAAGCGCATATTGGTTCTTAGCAATATCCAGATTCAAATTCCCATAGGGATAACTTTGCGAATTGAGGTAGAGTTTGACATCAGTGATGTCACGATGATCGAAATTATACGCATTTGCGCTATTCTTAGGTTTACGATCGGCCTGGAAGGCTAGAAAGACACATCGCGGCTTCTCAAATTGCATAGATGTCTTCACAGCTCACATGTGTTTTGAGGTCGCGGGGAGAATTGGGTATTCGTACAATTCTTGTGAGCGGAAAATCATGGGTATCGATGTGTCTTTAGCAATAAACTTGAGAAGTTGAATTTTACACTTATCGGAGAGTGTCACATATGGTACGAGCCATTCTACTTTTTGTAACGTGAATTTGATGTCAACTTCACCTGAAGCTTGCCATATCGCATTATCATTAGTCTTCGATCTTAATAAAATCAATTCATGCTTCGCGTTTACAGCGATTTTTTTATCATCTTCGGCGATACCGAGGATCATACTCAGCGGTATGCATACGTCAAAATTCCCTTCGGCATCTGCGACAGCGTGCCCGCTGCGAACATCATACCAGCCAGCATTCTCAAGCTTATAGTTCTTGGATTGACTCAAGGATGCGTTGTTACATCCTAGAGAATGTGCCTCCTCTCAGTTATTTTCAATATCCTCATTTGACGTGATAAGCATATTAAATGTATAAATCTAAGAACAAGACGCGTAACAGCATTAAACGGAACTTGCGTATGTTCCGCGAGCATATTTAAATCACAGCGACATATACACGATAGCAGCACCGAGACAGTCATCGACTTTTCCTATCCCATTGTCAACAACAACACGATCTCAGGCGCATATTCCAAGAAGAGCTGTCGAACGAAGAATCAACCATCAGCTCGATCAACAGACTCCAAAAATCCTACGCCGGCCCATCCGCATGGTGACCAAGAGAAGCCTCGACCCTAGATTATTTAAACATAACATAGACTAGACGGCTCCGAAGAACTTATAACTCTGACTAAATAATAAGACATCCGCTCTCGCAGCGTAGTCCGATATACAAACTTCTCGATATGAGAAGTCACCAGAGCCATAAATTGACATAACACAAATCATGGGAATGCTTAGGTCTCTGATATCGAACTCTATATCCCACGCGCTTTTTCGCCGAAACACGGGACAAAGGTCCCTTGCCTTCGATGCGTGCCATTCTATATAAGGAATGATCGAGATCGATTTTGCGAATCATGAATATCGCGACCAATCACGCTAAACCTTAAAGTTCCTTCTGCCACTATCGAACCCCTCCTAATTTTCATATAAAGAAAGACTTTCTTTCTGAAGTCAGTCTTCCATCGCGTTCAGATCAAGTCTCCCGACAATCTTCATCAAATACAGATCTCAGTCTCGGAAAATCTTCCATCGAATTAACTTCACTTCCTAATCTTGTTCTGATAGAATTCGAAGTGTAGTACCGGTGTCATAGAGTTTCGAATATTATACATCTTCGGGTTTTAAACGAAGTGTCGTATAAACGTTTCGTCGACTCTCGCGGCCTCGAGTCCGTAAAATAGTTCAAGTGCTGTTTACTACGCGTATATACA
This sequence comes from Ophion obscuratus, assembly GCA_964007375.1. Lineage (NCBI taxonomy): Eukaryota > Metazoa > Arthropoda > Insecta > Hymenoptera > Ichneumonidae > Ophion > Ophion obscuratus. Next base: position 9,547,212 of record OZ023318.1, read on the forward strand.
TAAATACTTTCAGCACCCCAAAAGTCTGGTGCTGGTGACCGCTATCCGAACGCTAAAGGTCTGCATAGACTACGACACTTATTGCGACACAAATGTCTGACACTAATGTCCGTTCTGTTCACACATAAGACGGTTTCGGTGTCCCAGAAAGTGTCTGTACTGTGATGTCGCTACACAACTGTCTCAGGCGTTCACACACAAAACTACTGACACAACTGTAGTACCCGCTCGGATGCCATGGAGAAACGTTGTGCGGTGGCAGCCGTAATTTCGTGCGCTGTTATTAAGGGGCTATATCAGTGCGACACTTTATATAGATCGATTTTTTTGCCTTCTTCGACAGTTTATTCTTTCAAGAATATCATTATCATTTAAATTATATATGTCAATATCATTTTATCTTGCAAAAATCGATAGTTAAATCTCTAAACGCATTTTTCTCGAAATGAGATTTTTCAGATATGCTGACAGTGTAACTCAAAGAGATCCGATTGACTTGAAATTTGAATTGACTACTCTTGAATATATTTACTCTACAATGACGTAGGATATTTTTGATTGGATGAAAATAGAAGATTTGGCATTGAAAAAAACGACCATTTTATAGGCAAGAAAAGAGACTTTTTTCATAACTACGCTATTTTGTTAGATTTTGATATTTTTCAAAAATCCTACGTCATTGTACAGGAAATACCTTCTGGTTTAACGACATTTTTTTTCCTTTTTTGGTTTCAGCTACTCAATCAGCCGGAATCATGTCAGCAGTGGAGGAACTTTTTTTTGCGCCTGCGAAGGCAGCGCATTAGTCGCTTGGATCTCAATATTTACCTATGAAAAAATTATTTAATATAGGTCAAATATATTTTTAATTTTCCAAAAGATTTAATTGAGTACTTTTCGTCCAAAAAGTCCTGAAAATCACCCAAATTTCCAGCGTTCACACTGGTATAGCCCCTTAAGCTGTGTTCTTTAATTATGAATTTTTCTGCCAACTTTAGCCGATATTGTGCCAAACTGTTCCGCCAAGCATTGAAGTGCTGCCTGTTTTTTACTCTATTTTTTATAATCAGCACAACATATTTGCCAAAGTTCAGGCAGTCCTTCCACAAAAAATATCAAATTTTTAATGCTCTCCTTGCTCCACGTAATGGCCACTTTGATTTAACGCGGGTCGCGACTGTCTGGATAATTTCGTGCCGATTCGAAAACTTGGACACTGCCGTAGACACAGAATGTTCACACGGCGCTCGAAGCGACACCTAGCGAGATGTCGCAATAAATGTCCCGAGATCAGACAGTGGTGTTCACACACAGACACTCGATGTATACATTGAGTGTATACACCAAAGTGTCGTAGTGTAAACCTACCTTTAAGGTCTGTATAGACTACGACACTTATTGCGACACAAATGTCTGACACTAATGTCCGTTCTGTTCACACATAAGACGGTTTCGGTGTCCCAGAAAGTGTCTGTACTGTGATGTCGCTACACAAGTGTCTCAGGCGTTCACACACAAAACTACTGACACAGCTGCAGTACCCGCTCGGATGCCATGGAGAAACGCCGTGCGGCGGCAGCCGTAATTTCGTGCGCTGTTATTAAGGGGCTATACCAGTGCGACACTTTAAAAAGATCGATTTTTTTGCCTTTTTCGACAGTTTATTCTTTCAAGAATATCATTATCATTTAAATTATATATGTCAATATCATTTTATCTTGCAAAAATCCATAGTTAAATCTCTAAACACATTTTTCTCGAAATGAGATTTTTCAAATATGCTGACAGTGTAACTCAAAGAGATCCGATTGACTTCAAATTTGAACGGAGTACTCTTGGATATATTTACTCTACAATGACGTAGGATATTTTTGATTGGATGAAAATTGACGATTTGGCATTGAAAAAAACGACCATTTTATAGGCAAGAAAAGAGACTTTTTTCATAACTACGCTATTTTGTTAGATTTTTATATTTTTCAAAAATCCTACGTCATTGTACAGGAAATACCTTCTAGTTTAACGACTTTTTTTTCCTTTTTCGGTTTCAGCTACTCAATCAGCCGGAATCATGTCAGCAGTGGAGGAACTTTTTTTTGCGCCTGCGAAGGCAGCGAATTAGTCGCTTGGATCTCAATATTTACCTATGAAAAAATTATTTAATATAAGACTTTTAATATAATATTATATAATTTAATATAATTATTAAATAATTTAATATAATTATTTAATAATAATAATAATAATAATAATAATAAGATTTAATATAATTATTAAATAATAAGAATATTTTTAATTTTCCCAAAGATTTAATTGAGTACTTTTCGTCCAAAAAGTCCTGAAAATCACCCAAATTTCCAGCGTTCACAGTGGTATAGCCCCTTAAGCTGTGTTCTTAAATTATTAATTTTTCTGCCAACTTTAGCCTATATTGTGCCAAACTGTTTCGCCAAGCATTGAAGTGCTGCCTGTTTTTTTACTCTATTTTTTATAATCAGCACAACATATTTGCCAAAGTTCAGGCAGTCCTTCCACAAAAAATATCAAATTTTTAATGCTCTCCTTGCTCCACGTAAAGGCCTGCATAGACTACGACACTTATTGCGACACAAATGTCTGACACTAATGTCCGTTCTGTTCACACATAAGACGGTTTCGGTGTCCCAGAAAGTGTCTGTACTGTGATGTCGCTACACAAGTGTCTCAGGTGTTCACACACAAAACTACTGACACAGCTGCAGTACCCGCTCGGACGCCATGGAGAAACGCCGTGCGGCGGCAGCCGTAATTTCGTGCGCTGTTATTAAGGGGCTATACCAGTGCGACACTTTAAAAAGATCGATTTTTTTTGCCTTTTTCGGCAGTTTATTCTTTCAAGAATATCATTATCATTTAAATTATATATGTCAATATCATTTTATCTTGCAAAAATCGATAGCTAAATCTCTAAACGCATTTTTCTCGAAATTAGATTTTTCAAATATGCTGACAGTGTAACTCAAAGAGATCCGATTGACTTGAAATTTGAACTGAGTACTCTTGAATATATTTACTCTACAATGACGTAGGATATTTTTGATTGGATGAAAATTGACGATTTGGCATTGAAAAAAACGACCATTTTATAGGCAAGAAAAGAGACTTTTTTCATAACTACGTTATTTTGTTAGATATTGATATTTTTCAAAAATCCTACGTCATTGTACAGGAAATACCTTCTAGTTTAACGACATTTTTTTCCTTTTTCGGTTTCAGCTATTCAATCAGCCGGAATCATGTCAGCAGTGGAGGAACTTTTTTTTGCGCCTGCGAAGGCAGCGCATTAGTCACTTGGATCTCAATATTTACCTATGAAAAAATTATTTAATATAGGTCAAATATATTTTTAATTTTCCAAAAGATTTAATTGAGTACTTTTCGTCCAAAAAGTCCTGAAAATCACCCAAATTTCCAGCGTTCACACTGGTATAGCCCCTTAAGCTGTATTCTTAAATTATGAATTTTTCTGCCAACTTTAGCCGATATTGTGCCAAACTGTTCTGCCAAGCATTGAAGTGCTGCCTGTTTTTTTACTCTATTTTTTATAATCAGCACAACATATTTGCCAAAGTTCAGGCAGTCCTTCCACAAAAAATATCAAATTTTTAATGCTCTTCTTGCTCCACGTAATGGCCATTTTGATTTAACGCGGATCGCGAGTGTCTGGATAATTTCGCGCCGGTTCGAAAACTTGGACACTGCCGCAGACACTCCGACACAACCTGTTCACACGGCGCTCGACGCGACACCGAGCGAGATGTCGCAATAAATGTCCCGAGATCAGACAGTGGTGTTCACACACAGACACTCGATGTATACATTGAGTGTATACACCAAAGTGTCGTAGTGTAAACCTACCTTAATGGCCATTTTGATTTAACGCGGGTCGTGAGTGTCTGGATAATTTCGCGCCGGTTCGAAAACTTGGACTCTGCCGCAGACACTCCGACACAACCTGTTCACACGGCGCTCGACGCGACACCTAGCGAGATGTCGCAATAAATGTCCCGAGATCAGACAGTGGTGTTCACACACAGACACTCGATGTATACATTGAGTGTATACACCAAAGTGTCATAGTGTAAACCTACCTTAAGTGTGGCGTTCGTCAACGAGGACCTTATCTGCGAGCGTCAACCGATATCCTTGCGGGCGAGCGTACCTACACACTGATACACTCACAAACACAGCGACCAATGTAAGCGACAAATTTCATTTTATGTTAATACGATTGTTCCCCCGGCTTCGTAGTTATTTTGATTGGCAATTTTTCGGATAAAGTTCCGAAAAGCCCATACCGCTTTTTTCCTTGACATTTTGTATACTTATACATTTTTACTCGCTAAACACGAAAATGACAATTAGAATTGGCGCAAATTTGATTTTCAAGATAAAAACTGAAAAAAAAAAAACGGATTTGTATAGTTTTTTTTTATTGTAACAAATGTTGATCGTAGAGGAAAATATCTTCAACGAAAGTTGTAGCCCATCAAAAGACTGATAATTTATGTTCTGTATAAATTTTGTCTTAAATAATTATTTTCCAAGAAAATGGGATAATACTCCAATAAGTATATTTTGCTAAACTCCATTTGTTTCGATATTATCTACTTACGCACTTTACTGCATATGGGCCCATATAAACCCAAATAAAACAAACATAAACAGCAATCAAAACATACCCAAACAAACTCGGTGTGTTGAATTGTGAGGTGTGTAGTTAACTGGGGTGGGCACAGGGCACCTCGAATGGGTGTGTGGAATCACAAGGTGCGTAGAACACTGGGGTGGGCGCAGGGCACCTCGGATGAGTACGTGGAATCGTGGGGTTCGTAGAACACTGGGATGGGTTTGTTGGGCACCTTGGATAACATCGAAACTAATAGAGTTTAGCAAAATATACTTATTGGAGTATTATCCCATTTTTTGGAAAATAATTATTTAAGACAAAACTTGTATAGAACATAAATTATCAGTATTTTGATGGGCTACAACTTTTATAAAAGACATTTTCCTCTACGATCAACATTTGTTGAAATAGAATTAAAAACTACAAAAATCCGTTTTTTTTTTCAGTTTTTATCTTGCAAATCGAATTTACGCCAATTTTAATTATCATATTCGTGTTCAGCGAGTTCAAATATATAAGTATACAACATTTCAAAGAAAAAAGCGGTATGGCCTTTTCGGAACTACATCCAATTTTTCTGTATAAGCAACTTTATTCTTCCGATCACTTATTTGTAATAAACCTTTAGTTCAGTTTATACAAATTCATCGGATTATTTCTAAATACCAATCACTGCATGACTTCCTAATTTTTAACTCATTCCAAGCACTCCCCCTTTTTACCCTCATCCCGTGCTATTGCGCTTGCCGTCGGCAAAAAAGGAGGTAATAAAAAAATATATGCCCAGGTCCCTTCCGGACGTGACAGCGTATCAGTTCATCGAAGTCGTTATGCCTACATTTTTACTTCGATCTATTTCCGTGGCATTGAGCTCGTATCTCACCTCGTCGAACAAATAGCAAATGCCATTTTTTGCGAAATGCGTGTTGGCAGCGAGTGTACCATCGGCTTTGGTGATTCGCCCGCATACGCGTAGCGAAATTTGACTGGGAAGTATACATATGTCTTGATACTGAATGGAAATACGTATTTCATTACTGTTATTGAAGGTGGTGGATGCATACGGCTGATGAGCATGAAAATCATAATGCGCGATGGAATAATCGGAGATGACGGGGGTTTTGATATCAGTCATTTCCGCCTCCAACTCAAACAGCATACGCACGCAATGCAGGTTTTATAGTTTTTCATGCGATTTTTCCACGTATTCGTAGAGCCATACTCCCCAAAAACAGCACATTCTGTATCGTTAGCGGTGTGCGTGTCCATCGACTACTGGTCTCTCTCACCGACGGAGTATTGTTTTTATAAGTGCTCGAGACTCTATGAAAGACGATACCCATTGTGATTTGATGTGTAATCGTATGGTTATTGTCTCACCACGGACGTACACCAAATCACCGTCGTGATCCACTATTCGGAGTTGAATATTGTCTATGCTCGCGATTGGTAGATAAATGGCTTGCGACGGTACCTCGATGATTTCATAGCCTGGTGGTACGCATGGGGAAAACTCGTGGATTGTGTGTACTCTTCGCTCGTTAATACAGGCGCCAGCAGTGAGGTTACATTCGATGCGCAAGGCGTTCACTTTGAGAATGGTCACTAGATTATCCGATCCATGCTTTTCGCCAGCTCGCAGTCTACGGAGTGCAAATCCTAGCATACGTCCGATAGAATCCTCAGGCGTGAAATATATTTCATAATTGCACTCGATTTCACTGCGCAGTGTATTGTGGTTGAGCCTAATGCGAATGGTAATATTTTTTTTCCGCAGCTGTTTTTCCAAGTATGTCGCAATGTTGGCTAATTCATAACGTCCAGTAAGTATGGTAAAAACGTGCTTACCAAGTAAAACTTGTTATGTCCAATATTTGGAATAGAATTGTAGATTTCGCAATTCGATGAGTCCGAGGGTATAATTCTTGTGGGGGGTGAGTTCAATGGGGGGAAAGTATTTCCTCGAGCACAGACGATGATCCCGATAAGGTCAACGTAAGACTGTTATCCATAATGTCGTTTGACAAGCTGACTCGATTTTTTCTCATCACCAACTTTTATATAGAGAAAATCTCTCTCGTCGCGGTAATTGTCGACAGAGAAATTTCAGACACAAATTACCATATTCGAATGTGTTGTATTTCTGGTATCCCTTGTAATTATAATTCACGCCACTCACACCGAAGTATTTCAAAAGTTCGGCAGGTGGTTGAAGATCGCCGAAAGTATTGAAATACTGGACTGTATTGTTGGTTTTTTTGTATGCCACCCAATGTGTGCCAGACCATATATACTCATCGAGATTTAAAATGGCACATTCGTGTCATCATGGTCCACCCTTGGGCAATTGATTTCGCATGTAAATTCCACGAACATAGGGGATTTTCATTATTTTGGCGTATTTCAGCAAATCTGCATCGGTGAGTGGTCGGTGAGGTAGCTCTACTTTACGTTTTTTAGTGCAATAAAAAGACCCATTCCCTGTTTGTACCGCTTGAGATGTAACCCTTTGCCCAATGCTATTGCTTCAATCGTTCGATTGTGACGCTTGCTTTCTTCGAGCTCACGTTTCGCTGCTTGAGCGGCCTCGACCGCTTTAACTGTGTTGGTCGCACCACCTGCGCCCCCGCAGCGCTAACACCGGCAAAGATGGTCACGAGAAATAGTAGGAAGCCACCGATTTTACGAGGTACATACATGCAACACTTGAGGCATACGCACTTTGCGCGTGCCACTGCGACCCTCCTGACAGCTGCTCGGGCGCCCTTTAAGCCCGACGCAGCAACTTCACTTGAATCTTCACTCTTCACCCTCCTCTCGCTACATCGATGATTTTCTTCAAATCAACCATTTTTGCTCCCCTTTTCTTCTTAATCCCCATGCCGAATTTTCTCTTTGTTTTCATGATTCCTGCTACTGCAAGTGCGTTTGTTTTCTCCACGATACTAGCGTCGCTGGCGCGAACTCGTAGCCAAGCTCTCTCCTGCAATATTTTATCCGCAAAATGTCTCGCTTCGAGGTTTTCGCAATTTTTCGAATACGCGATGTCGTGCTCCTTGCAAGCTGCATCTAACGGATTTATCCCAGGATCGCCGCAAGCAAGACATTTAGTTAGCTTTGTGCCGGATCCGCACTACTGATATCCAGTCAAGTGCAATTCAACGGGAAGTTTGTTGATGACACGATTGAGAAGACCTTTGCCGGACTTCTTTCCTCGACGTTTGATCATGATGAAGGTTGACGCTCGACTGAAGCAGCGATCGCTATAAAAGCTCGTTTCATACCAAAATTATGTCAGTCGCGGCGAAGATAAAGTCCAAGATGTATGGAAAGCTACCAGTGATAAACTTTAATGAATTTATGCAAATTTGGGGAGAGGGTGGACAAAAGCGATTTGCTGCCAAATTCGATTCGCGCGGTATTCAACGGTCCCTCAAACTGCGGAAAAACCAACGCGTTACTCACCCTCGTAATACACCCGAATGGTCTGAGAGTCGAAAACGTTTATCTCTATTCAAAGTCGCTGGAACAACAGAAATATTAACGAGCATGAACAAGTGGTGCCACCGACCGACGCACGACCAAACTCCATATTCAGCTTTGACGATATCGCGTGTTAGAAACAGGACAACGTCAGTGTCTTTTTATCCATGGTAAGGCATGAGAACGTTGGCTGTTTCTATCTTTCTCAAACATACGCTCGTATTCCTAAGCATCTCGTACGTGATAATACGAATTTCATAGTTCTCTTCAAGCAGAAAGATTCGAATCTTAAGCATGTGTACGATTACCTTGTCAATACCGATATGTCATACACACACTTCAAAAATATATGTTGCGAATGTTGGAATTGCAGCAAGTATGGATTCCTTACAATTGACAAGGATAGTAATACCCATGAGGGTAGGTATAGACGAGGGTTCGTTTCTTTCCTCCGAGTCAATAAATAACGTGTTCTTTGTTCCAATGCATACAGGATTGCTTGTATTGTGAAACTGACAACAACAGGATGAAGCGTCGAGAACTTTTGCAAGAAAAATATGTGTTGCAGCAAATTGTGAAGGCTAGTGATGCAATTAGACGAAAACATCGAATGGTGAAGATGGGTAGAGATAATGCTGATCAGGCGATGCAGGATGTCTTTGAGCCGATAGTCACACCATTGGAAAAGCTCGTTTCTCGCAAGACGTCACCATTGGGGGAGTATCACAGTCACCATCGAAATGCCCGCGCCAGAGAGACAGCGCCGTTGTCTGTAGCGGCGAGGTGCCAAAGTCCGCCGATAGCAACCGTGCGGCAAGCCGGGTCGAGGCCAAGGAGTCTGGCTGAGATCGGAGCAGTCGGAGCCTAACGTCGGAGCAGTCTAGTCGAGCAAAAGTTCAAGCAGTCGAGTGAAGTAAAAGTCCAAATAGTCGTGTCAAGTAAAAATCCAAATAGTCGAGTCAAGTAAAAGTCGAATAGTCGAGTCAAGTCACGTCCAGTCCGTATAATCGAGTAAGGTAGCGTCGGTACTGTGGAGTCGAAAAACGTCTGTATCGCGGAGTCGAGAAATTGGAGTACGCGCGTGAAGGCGAGCGAGCGAATACGACGCGAGAAAGTACGCGTATGAAAAAGTACGGAAGCGATAGAGACAGTCGAGCGAGCGAGCGTTGCGGGCACGTGGACTGTGGAGTAAGGACCCTTCTGGTCGCGCATGCTGTGCAGCCTTTTGCATGCCGTGTGACCCCCGTAGTCTAGAAGCATGGTTTTCGCCTTTTCGTGTTAATTCGCGTCTAGTATTAAGATTCCAGTATTATAAATATGTATTTTCATACCGTGCAATGTGCGAGAATCCCGAAGCCGTCCGCGGCGGCTATCGGAGCAATATGTCGTGATTATTAAAGACTAACTAGGAAAAAAAGAGACTAGAATTATTTATTTAAAGACTACAACATTTCAGAAGTAGGATGAACAATAAAGTGCACGCGCGAGAGACCCACGGTGACGTAAGCGCGACGTGATCGCGAACTGAGCGCGAGAGTACTCCGAGACGATAAAAAAAAGTGCGAATAGTGAAGGAAAGCCAATTCGAACATTTTGTGCACGATAGACTGAGAGAGATGGGTCTAAACCGCACGTCAGGAAGGGTTCGCGCCGTCCGAGAGACGCGAGCCTACAAGCGCCGGCTCCCCGGAGAGCGCGCGGAGACGCGCAAGATGGCGGCGAGTCGGTGGCACGCGCAGGCCGCACCGGCGCGAGGCCTGAGTCGCCATTATTGACCATGTGCGCTGAAGTGGATAGTGCGCGTGCGCCGCGCGAGGAGAAAAGAGAGCGAGAGGCAACGGACGAGTCAGGGGCGGCAAGTGGACCCCATGAGCCCCCGCCACAACAATCCTCACTCAACGAGTCCGCGAATTCGGATTTTGCAGCGGCGTTCCGGCGTTTATTATCCACCGGAGATAAGGAGGAGTTGTTAGTGCAGTTATTGGCCGGGCTGGCAACGGTGCCCGCCCTGCCAACTACAAATAGTGCAATTCCCGCGTTTCACGTAATGCCCGATCTATCAGAGAACATCGAATATTTTACGGGAACGGATGACAGTCGCGCGCTCGCGCGTGGCTCGAGAATTTAGAATTAATGCACCGACGGCATCATTGGCCCGAGGAATACCTGTGTGAATCGGCACGCATGCACCTGCGCGAGGGGGCGAGAGATTGGTATCGGAGCCAGGCACGCCAAATAAATTCGTGGCCGTTATTGCGCGAAGCCTTTCGCGAGAAGTTCATTGTGCAAGATGATTCATCGGTGCGTTGGGCGTGGATGAAAGCCCGCTCACAGTCAAGGGCAGAACCGCTCTCAATGTATTTTCACGCGAAGGCAAAATTGTGCGCCGCGCTGAAATTGACTTTTCGTGAAACCAAAGCAGAAATCCTCATCGGTGTGTGGTCGAGGGAGCTGGTAGGCACCGTGATGCCCGCAGCTCAATTTGAACTCAAAGATCTTCTGCACGACCTCGTGTACTACGAGAAAATATTGAGCAAGCGAGTCGAGCGAGTCCGATCAGCACGAGAAGCCCCAGCGACGTCAAGACCGAAACCGGCGTTTTCGCGTCAAGCCACTAGCACCAGAAAAACGAGCCGAGACGAGCTGCCACGATGAAGCGAGACGCGAGCGATGGGAGGAAGTAAGTTGTACAGCGAAGCGGACTTTAAGTGTTTTAATTGTTCAAACATGGGGCATCTAGCTCGGGATTGTCCCGCTTCGAAGAAAGAATTTAGATGCTATAAGTGTGGGAAAATGGGGCACATTAGTCGCCGGTGCACCGAGCTGGCACAAGGGTCAGTCCAGACGATAGGTAGGATGCACGATGCAGCCGCCCTAAAATATTAGAAGAAGGCGCGCATAGGGGACCGCGTCTTGACCGTCTTCGTAGATCCGGGAAGCTCGGAGTGCACTATAAGAGCAACAACGGCACTCACCGAGGGGTTCCGGATGGAAGCGACACCGCGGGTCCTCAAGGGATTCGGGCCGCCGGAATGCGTCGTAAACACTCCCAGTCTGATTCGCGTCACAGTGTCGATCGACGGCGTCGATGTGCCGGATGTGGCCCTGCGGGTCGTGCCCGATAACGCGCAGCCCATGGAAGCATTGATCGGGCGTATCTATACTGACCATCCGCGGGTGGATTATTTCAAGGTGGACGGGACGCAACTGAGCTCCCAGGTGCGGGTGTCGATCAGGCGATCGGCCCCGAGATCCCCGAGACCCTGGCGATTCCACCCCACTCGATAGGCTTCCTGAGAGTGGCCAGCGCGGAGAGTGAGTACGAGCTACCGGTGTTGAAACTAGGAACAGAAGAACATCAGATAGGGGCGGGAAATAGGAGCCTGGTGCGAAGTGAGATTTTACCTTTACCGGTGGTGCAACGCACGGAGGACGAACTACCGCCTATCAAACCAGAGGAACTGAATGTGGGCCCTGCACAACCGCCGGAGGTTGTCGCCGAGTTATGCGACACCGTTAACCGATATCGTGATTGTGTAGCGACGGGATTGCACGACTTGGGGTGCGGGACGTAAATGGCCATGGACATTAGATTGAAAGAGGGGGCGCAACACGTAGTGTCCAAGCCGTACCGAGCGACGGAAAAGGAGAGGCTCGAGATGCGAGACATCTTGGCGGGCTGGGGAAAGGCGGGAATAGTGACCAACACGCAATCCCCGTACGCGAGTCCGGTTCTGTTAGTGTGAAAGAAAAGTGGGGAAGGGCGATTGTGCGTCGACTTCCGCAAATTGAATCGGCAGACAGAACCGGTGCACTTTCCGCTGCCGAATATCGATCAACACCTAGCGCAAATAAGACGAAGTTCACTATTTATTGTACTCGATTGGGCCCATGGCTATTTGCAGATACCGCTGGTCGACGACGCGAGGGAAAAAACAGCCATTATCACCGCGGAAGAGACAGCAGAGTTCACGAGAATGATCTTCGGTCTCATGAACGGGCCTGCCTTCTCTGCCAAGGCGATTCATCGTGCCCTGGGACCGCTGCGGAAGACGTTGTCCTTTACTACCTAGACGACAACCTCATCCTGGGTCGGGATTAGCCGACCATCCGAAGCACCTTGGAGAAGGTGTTCCTCGCTCTCCGCGGGGCCGGGCTGACAATACGACTGTCAAAGTGCCGTTTCCTGCACAAAAAGGTGACGTGCCTGGGGTATGAACTATCCGGAGATGGGATCGAACCGGGCGAGGAAAGATTGAGACTGGTGCGAGATTTCCCGAGGCTGCGGAACGTACACGAGGTGCGTCGTTACCTCGGCCTGACGAGCTTCTTCAGGAGGTTCGTGCCGCGGTTCGCGCTGCTAGCGGAACTCCTGACGAGCCTACTACGGAAGGACAGCAGTTTCGAGTGGACCGAGTCGCAACAGAAGGCGTTCGAGACTCTGAAGGGGCACTTACTGGCGCGACCCATCCTCCAGACGTACGATCCAGTCGCGAAAACCGAGCTTCACACTGAGGCGAGCGCTGAGGGGTTAACGGCGATGCTGCTCCAACGGGACGAGGCGGGACGACTGCGGATAGTACACGCCATCAGCCGACGCACATCCGGGCCAGAAAGTGCCTACCACAGCAGCAAGCTGGAGCTGTTAGCGGTGATCTGGGCGGTCGCAAGGCTTCGCCCGATGCTCGTCAATATACCATTCACGGTGGTGACAGATTGCAGCGCGCTGACCTTTTTAGACACCCAAAAGTCTCTAAATCCATACGTAATCCGTTGGAATGCAGCGCTGTCGGAGTATGACTGCAAGATCGTCCACCGGCCGGGGTCGAGGATGACCCACGTAGACGCCTTGAGCAGAGCCCCGGTGGGAGAAGCCGGAACTCAGCCTCCAGACCTGATGATGGCGCTCATGAGCGACGAGGAACTCGTGCGCATGTACCAACACGGACACGCCGAACTAGCCGCAATACGGGACAGCTTGCGGATGCGGAAAAGCGATCGCACCGCAGAGGAATAAAGAAAAATTGGAGAGTACGCGCTTGACGGTGGGATCGTCGTACGAGTGGTCGGAGGAGCCCAGAAATATGCGGTGCCGCGGGCTATGCGGAAGCCCTTGGTCGTGAGGTTCTATGACCTGAGGAGCCACCAGGGCGTCGAGCGAGTCGTTACAAGGCTTCGACACCATTATCATTTCTCACGGATGCGGGCATACGTTCGGCGGCATGTACAACGTGCCCGCAGTACAAGCCGAGGGGAGGGCGGCAGCCGGGAGAACTGCACCCCATACCGCCCGGACGACGGCCGTTCGACTTGGTGCACGTGGACCACCTGGGGCCGTTCGTCGCATCTACACGGGGGAACCAATAAGTGTTGGTCATCGTGGACACCCTAACCCGGTACATCGTCATGAGGGCCGTTCGAGATACCGGCACCAGGGCAGTATTGCGGCACCTCGAGGAACTGGTCGACGAATATGGAGCTCCGACGCGCATCGTGTCCGATCGAGGGACGTGTTATACCTCTAAGGCATTCGAGGAATATTGTCGGCGACGGGGGATTCGCCATAACTTAAATTCACCACGGCATCCGCAGGGAAACGGGTTGGTGGATCGGACAACGCCACCATCGTAGCAGCGCTCAGAGCCCACAGAGACGTCGACGGAGAACGAAATTGGGACCGAGGACTGCGGAGAATCCAATCAGATCTTAATGAAATGAAAAACGCGAGCACGGGTCGGAGTCCGTTAGAAATGCTTTTAGGTTACGTCCCGAGACGGAGCGAAGGACCACTGTGGCAGGTGGCGAACTCGAGTCCCGACGAGCTCGAGGACGTGAGCGCGATACGAGAGGAGGCACGGATCTGGTTGGAACAACATCAACAGGCGATGAAGCGGTACGACGCCGGGCGGTTGAAGCTGACTCAGTACCAGACCGGGGGCATCGTCTACGTGAGGGCAGCAACAGCAGCGACGGGCGAGTCAACGAAGTTGCAGGCCAGGTATCGGGGGCCGCTCGTGGTCACGGAGCGCCTTCCTGGAGACTCGTATCGTGTCTGCAGCCTGAGTGGTGAGGGCGACAGGCGTCGCTACGCCTCGACTGCCCACGTGACGCAGCTGAAGCTGTGGACGCCAGAGGAGCCGGAGGACGACGAGGAAGAACTGGAGTCGAGCGACGACGACGGGGACGACCAGGAGCCACCAGAGTCAACCGAGGCTGCGCGTGAGCCGGTCATGAGCCCTGCATCACCAGCGGAGAGGGACGCGGAAAAACCCCGACGCAAGCAGTCTGGCCGAGATCGGAGCAGTCGGAACCTAACGTCGGAGTCTAACGTCGGAGCAGTCTAGTCGAGTCAAGTACAAGTCTAAATAGTCGAGTCAAGTAAAAGTCAAATAGTCGAGTCAAGTCACGTCAAGTCCGTATTATCGAGTAAGGTAGCGTCGGTACTGTGGAGTCGAAAAACGTCTGTATCGGGCAGTCGAGAAATTGGAGCATGCGCGTGAAGGCGAGCAAGCGAATACGACGCGCGAAAGTACGCGTATGAGAGAGTACGGGAGTGATAGAGAAAGTTGATCGAGCGAGCATTGCGGGCACGTGGCCCGTGGAGTAAGGACCCTTCCGGTCGCGCATCCTGTGCAGCCTTTTGCATGCCGTGTGACTCCCGTAGTCTAGAAGCGTGGTTTTCGCCTTTCCGTGTTAATTAGCGTCTAGTATTAAGATTCCAGTATTATAAATATGTCACATTCACCTTCACGTTACCCTCCTCGCGCACGATGTTGTCCAGTTTTTATACCACCACGCGCATCGCATCTTCGAGGAAAGTTTGCACATCTTTGTGCTCGAAATTCACAATCGAGCCCGTCTTTATCCGATTTCTAAATGCCAACTCGAGATCGGCCCACTTTAGTTTATCGCGAGCATCGCTCACACCAGCATCGTTTACACCAACACTGCTTACACATGCTCCACGCACGATTTTTTCTCTTAACGACAACAATTTCGCTATTGTCGATTGAATTTTCAGTTTTTGACCGACGTTGAGCTTTGGTTTTTGTTTTTAATGTTTGCCCCAAGAGTTTGACGTGACAGAACTTGTTGCCACTTTTTCACGTGACAGAAATGGTTCCTTGCACCCTTCAACTTATCGATAATTTTATCGCAATCGTCCATGGTCGAGACTGCTGGATGAATCGAAATGAAATACCGATGCAGAAGGGCTCACAAATATATTTAGGAAGAAAATCTCTATATAACCTCGCATGCGCGTCTGTGTGTGTGCCGCCGCTCGAACGTTGAGTTTGTATACACAAGATCGAGTTCCAAACAGCGAGATGGTGCTCTTTTAAATCTTGAACTGAAAATGATTTATTTCTTGAAATGCTAGCATCCTTCATTATTTATTATGCATCCATATGTTCAGAGTCTACGACGAACGTTTCGAAAACTAGTTTTTTTCTTCATTTTGAATATACGAGCTAGCCGTTCTCGATTTTCATCACCCTTAACATATTCGAAAAACTTTCCACCGATGTGAACTATGCAGAGATCTTCATCGGACGCTGCTGCCAACAGCAGCTGAAATGTTGCTGAATTCTGAAATGTCAGGCCTTTATCTTTTCCGCCGAAATAGCCTATGCGTAGATTTTCTCTATGCGCTGCTGCCAACATAGTCTCCAATGTTGTCATATCAGCCTCAAGCGCCTTGGTGATGGTTCCGGGTAAAATCACGCTGAATTCGTTGCGAATATCGACTACGTGCTTCTTGCACAATTTGGTGTTGACCGCCCGTATGTTGGCGATGACGTAGTCAAACCTGGGTAAAAACTCGCTGAGCTTCTTCGTCGGCAGAAAATCGGCAATTTTACCAGTCTTATTGATTCACTCCATTCTTTTACTCGTGTGCACGTGGCTCTTTCTCATGTGTGTGTCCAATCTTGATTCGCAAGATTATGTACTCCTTTTCACCATCACCACTCCCCTCCCACATCTACGCCATTTCGTCGGCAGTAATCCCTTTCGATGGCGAATAATGGGGGAGGGGGGGGGGGGTGCCTTTATCATGTCACGGCGAGCGTCCGATGATTCACCACCCACAAACGTTTAAAAATGTCTATGTAATTCTTTAAAAAAAAAACTGGCGCAATCCTGCCGCCAGTTTGACCACATTACAAAACTCATCAATGTTTAAACACTTTTCCGCCGACGATAAACAAATTCTCAGAATATAATCATTCAACACCTCAATTCTTCATTCGCTGAAATGTTTCAAAACGTCAATGTATAAACACAAAACTATAGCATCTCGGCGGGGGGGCTTTGTCAAGCCACGGCAAGCGCCCGATGACTCACCACCCACAAATGTTTAAAACAATTTCTGAAAAATCGGACCCTCCACTCTTCATCCCATCGCCCCTCCAATCCCCTTCAGCTGGCGAGCGAGGAGGGGAACTCCCTTTTACAACAGAGCACTTTGACTCTTTGTCAGTCGTTACGCGGCCTCGCTAGGAGTCGGTCGTGGATATCCGTGTTTACTCCCCCCCCCCCGCGTTTCGTTAATTTGCAAAGCCGGAGGGGGGGGGGGCACCATCGGTTGGTAAGCAAGGTGAGCCCTATCATCGGTCGGTAAGCAGAAGAGCCCTACCATCGGCCCTACCGTCGGTAAGTAGAGACATCGACAGTCGATCATGAGGCCGAAAGGGAACCAAGACCTTACTCGACGGTCCGCTGATAGCTCGGAAAAAAAAACCTTTTTTTGGTTCGTCTTTGAACTCGGTAGGTAAATGTCGGTAGTAGGAATATTGGTTCCGTTTCGGCCTCATTACAGTACTTATACAGGGTCAGGCACATAAAGTGTTATAGAGCAATAGCACTCAAACTATTGATCATATCCAAAAATGTTTCAGATAAAAGTTTCAGTGTTCGAGAAGGCCGTCATACTGGACTATTTTTTTTTATCGGTGGAGGCGCTGAAGCTACGTCAAGGTCAACTCCACTTTTTTAAATGGAATGGTACTTTTTTTTCATCTATCTTGCGAAGCACCTCAAACCACATAAAAAACATTAAGGGGTCAAAGTCGTTCAAGTTCATTCCAGGTCAGTGTCGATGATACAAATCTGAATATCTCGGATCACTAACAAATATTTGGTACTGATCCAAGATGTTTAGATTTGTATTCCATTTTAATAGGTGACCCTGAATGATCTTGAACGACTTTGATCGCCTAATGTTTTTTATACGGCTTAAGGTGAGCCACAAGGTGAATGACCTTGAACGACTTTGACCCCCTAATGTTTTTTATGCGGCTTGAGGTGTTCCACAAGATGGTTGAAAAAATGTACCATTCCATTTAAAAGAGTGGAGTTGACCTTGACATAGCTTCAGTGCTTCGACCGATAAAAAAATAGAGTGGTCCAATATGACGGCTTCCTTGAACACTGAAACGTTCGTCTGAAACATTTTTGAATATGATCAATAGTTTGGGCGCTATTGCTCTGTAACACTTTATGTGCCTCACCCTGTACATTTATTATTAAATTAGATATACTAAATAAAAATGTTCTCCTTTTCCTTTTCTGTATCTCATGAATGAGCGACGACTGACCTTTGTTGCGACCATAGCCCTTTAGCAAACAAAAATTGAAATGATACCTAGTAGAAAAATATTCAAAATGAGAATAGAAACTAACAAATAAAAGAAAACTGCAACCAAGTCAGCTAAGTAAAAAAATATAACATAAATTAAAGAACGAAATATTACTCACCTATAAGATGAAAAGCCATCTAGCATTGTGGTCTCGAGAACTTTAAAGAATCCAATTATTATTATAAGTATTATGTATCATATTGTAGTGTTGTTAATCGACGCGTTCGTAATTTTAATTTGCCGCCCGAAAAGTCGTTTAGAAACATTTGAATTTTCCACGTAAAAGATGGAGCCACCAACAGGGCGTAGAATTGTCGGAGAGGGCATTGATTACAATGTCCGTAAAGGAGAGATCCTGATTGAACGAGGACGTCGATCAGAGCTCTCATGACTCGTGGAGAGATCGGACGTATCGTCGAAGCAGGACAGGATGCTGTCGGTCCGTAACGCCGTGGGCCGTTCAAGAGGCCATCTTGGCTACACACCGAGCCGTTTTCAACGTCCCAAAGAACATCTAATTGCTGGAGATCGAGGACAAAAGGCCACGAAAATCTACAGGACCGTCAACGGTACAAGTCTTCGCCACCACGACCTTGTGAAGGATCTCATCCATCACATGTGTGATGCATCGATGTGCACCGGGTGACGACCATTTTAAAGGGAAGGCCGGTAACGCTCGGGATAAGGGACAAGGGTGAGTACCGTGACTCTATCGAGTAGTACGAGATCGCGTGTCTATTGCGTCAAAAAATGGGCTACCACAAAAAACTGTGAAAAAGCACGGGCAGAAAATGGTGCGCGTATATGAATATTCGCGTGTAACGGTCGACCTCGTTTGAGTGACCATCTTGGAACGGAATTCCACCGGATCGTTCGTGAACATTCGCGTATACCGGTCGACCCTGTCAATTCGAGTGGCCATCTTGGCAAGATTTAGTCCGATCATATATGAACATTCGCGTGTAACGGTCGACGTCGCTTGAGTGGCCATCTTGACCATGTTCTGTCGATCATACATGAACATTCGAGTCGGTACGGTAGTCGTATAATGAGAGATGGGAGACTGAACTGTATTTCTATGATTTATGTTGAAATGCGACAGACGTGTGACTTAATTTTTATAATTTATGTTGACTTCCGAATTTGGGATGGTAAACTTATCGGCGAAATATAACCGAGTCGAAAGAATGATATTGAGGGTACTGAGAATTGAATTCGTCTAATTTATGCTGACATCGTGGAGGCGGCAGAAATAATATAATTGTTATAATTTATATCAAAAGCATGCGAGAGATGGGAGAAAGAATTGAATTGTTATAAGTTGATGGTTGAAGGTTCGGCTTCGGTCCGGCCATCGGTTCGGTTGGAAATAAAAGATGTTTTTCTTACTTTTCGGCCCTCTGGTTCGGGTCCTCTTCAGAAGTTATATTTTTCTCTATAAATTTTGTTACACAAATTTTACAAATCACGTTTGAAAGAGTTAGATATACGAAGGTTTTATGTTATAAAATTGATGTTTCATTTTGTATAACTGTTATGTTAATTCTGTTATGGTTATAGCTATATGCTTTGACATGAATAAGTTCTTGTATTGCGTTAACTATTCGTATGTATCGGTGTTAGAAATGCGTGATGTGTGAGAAAGTGGTATATTATAATATAGAGTTATAAAGAGATGACATGTGAGAAATGACTAACCTCGATGTTGTTGATATTTCTGGCTTTTGTGTATATTTGGAAGATTATTTCAAAAGACAGTATTTATGGGAGTAAATACTGTCTTTCAAACGTGATTCTTACAAACGTGATTTGTCAAATTTGTGTAACAAAATTTATAGAGAAAAATATAACTTCTGAAGAAGAAAAAATATAACCCCGACACCCTCGACGAGATGCGATAGTTTTGTTTCTACATTGATGTGTTGAAATCTGTCAGCGAATTGAGGTGTTGAATGATTATTTTCCGAGAATTTGTCATCGGCGGAAGAGTGACATTGATAGGGTCAAAATGGCGGCAGGATTTCGTCAGATTTTTTTCTACGAATTATACTTTTTAAACGTTTTGTGGGGGGGGGGGGTCATCCGACGCGTGACATTTTTCAACGCTCCGACCCCCGTGCCCTCAATGCAGGGGTGAAGGAGTGAAAAGGAGTACATACTCTTGCGATTCAAGATCGAACGGACACACGAGAAAGAACTACGTGCACACGAGTGAAACAATAAAATTGTTTCAATATTCATCAATTTTTTTATGAATATGTGTGATGAATATGAATATGATGAATACTCGTGTGATGATGACAATATTCACCATCACACGAGTTCATCAATAAAATCGGTAAAATTGCCGATTTTCTGCCGATGAAGAAGCTCAGCGAGTTGTCACCCAGGTCCGATTGTGTCATCACCAACATACGGGCGGTCAACACCAGATTTGGCAAAATCACGTCGTCGACATTCGCAACGAATTCAGCGTGTTTCTACCCGAAACGATCATCAAGGCGCTTGAGGCCGATTCGACAACGTTCGAGAGCATGTTTGCAGCAGCGCATAGAGATCTGTGTATGGTGTATCGTGGTGAAAAATCCCACAGCCTGAAATTCGCGAATTCAACAACATTCCAGCTGATGTTGGCAGCAGCGTACAAAAGAAATGTCTGCATGGCTTACATCGGTGGAAAGTTTATCGCATACGTTAAGGGTCATGAAAATCGAGAACAGCTAGCTCATATACTAAATAAGAAGAATTATGTAGTTATTGAAACGTTGGACGCGGACTCTGAAGATATGGATGCATAATGTATAATGAAGGATCCTAGTAAAGTATTTCAAGAAAACAAATCATTTTGAGTTGAATATTGAAAAGCATGAGTAAAAGCACCCAACGTCTCGCTGTTTCGAACTCGATCTTGTGTATACAAACTCGACGTTCGAGCGCACACATACACACACACAAACACACACACACGCACGCAGGCACGCACGCACGCACACACACACACACACACACACACACACACACACACACACACGCACGCACGTACGCACACACGCTCGTACAAACGCGCGTGCGAGGTTGTATAGAGGTTTCCGTCTTAAATGCATTTGTCAGCCCTTCCGCATTTTATTTCGATTCATCGAGCAGTCTGGACCATGGACGACTGCGATAAAATTATCGATAAGTTGAGCGGTACGAGGAACAATTTCTCTCACGTGGATACGTGGCAAAAGTTCTGTGACGTGCACGTCAAACTTTTAGGGAAAACGTTGAAAAAACCAGGGTTCGACGTCGGTCAAAAACTGAAAATTCAATTGACAAAAGTGAAATTGTTGTCGTCGAGGGAAAAAATCGTGCGTGGAGCAAGTGTAAACAGCGCTGGTGCAAGCGGTGATGGTGTGAACGTTGTTCATGATAAACTAAAGTGGTTCGATCGCGGGTCAGCATTTGAAAATCGGATAAAGACGTTCTCGATTGTGAATGTCGAGCACAGAGATGTACAATGTTTTCTCGGAAATGCGATGCGCATGGTGGTATCAGAACTGGACAAAATCATGCGCGAGGAGGGTAACGTGAAGGTGAATGTGACCTTAGCATGCAAATTTCGCCTAATGAAGGTGAATGAAATCATTGAAGACGAAAAGACGTTTCAAATGAAAAACGCGATCATTCTATCATCGAGCGATATTACCGAGTGGTTCATCGAGTGCGTCCAAGCAAAACTCTCCACCAAAATCGAGGAGTTTCAGGAAAATGAGTCGGGTTGGACGTTACACGAAATCTCACATCTACTTGTGAACATTAACAAATACGAACCACTGCGAGGAGGCTTATCCACATACACGCGTCTTCCAAGGGATATACAGATGAAACGGACCGTCAACAATATTGAAAACAATGACCCATATTGTTTTCTCTGGTCCATCACCGCAGCTCTCTTCCCACCACCGAGGATGCATGCCGGACGTGAGAGTTCGTATCCTCATTATAGCGAAGTGCTCAAATACGAAGGCTTGGATTTTCCGATCAGCTTATCGATTATTAAGAAATTTGAGGAATGTAATGGTTTGACGATCTACGTGTATGGGATCATCGATGGTATCACGAAAGACGGTATTAATAAAATTGTACTGATATATCAAAGTAAACAAACTTCGGATAAACCAACCATTCACCTACTCATGATCAAAGCCGAAATCGATGAGGACGAGGACAAGGAGGAGTAGGCTGACGAGGAGGATGCTGCCGTTCATAAGGTGTATCATGATTTCGCGTGGATTAAAAACATGTCGCAACTCTTGAATGTGCAGATATTGAAAGGTAAACATCGCACGCAGATTTACGGCTGATGCTTACGTCATTTTACCACGGAAGAAAAATTGCAAAGGCACAAAGAGAATTGCGCGAATAACGCGTAGATAATTGTGATTAAATATAAGAAGTCATCTGTACACTACAATCAAATTGAGATTGAATCAACAATTATAAAGAAAAAAGTATAAAATTTATTTCGAATTTACCGTGCTTTCAGTTATACGTCGATCGTTCGGTCCCGGTCACCTCAGTTGATACGAGTCTTACTGTAAAAAGTATGAAAGACAAGCATGGTATATCGAAAGGCTATCAATATGGTTTTCCACAGATAAATCAAAGACAATAAGAACATATCCATAAGATGCGGTAGCATCGCACTGCCAGCACACTGAAAAATTTAGAAGAACGGCTGCAGATGTGTGATACGCTAATATGCCGGCCGAGCCATACTTGATGTATTACAATTTCAATCATCTGTATGGTGTAGCTATGTGTGTCATTACCATACGGCTCGTTCGCTTGGGTAGAATATTTCGAGCAACGTATCAGGGATATTCCAGATGACGCTGAAACGGGATACATCTTGAAGGTTGATTTGGAGTATTCTCGAGAGTTACCCAACAGGCGTAAAGATGTACCCTTGTACGCACAACACTACGGCTCTCCTTGGCGGACACTCTAAGAAAATTAACAACCACGCGGCCGCGAAAAGAACAATACGTAATTGACTAAAGAAATTTGAAACATAGCGAAAAATTGGGATTACGCATCGTAGAAATTCATAGAGTACTCGATTTTAAGCTTGGCTAAAATGTCGCAATGATCGAACTGACTCGGATTCTCGCGTTTATTATTTTTACGATTAATCTGGAAAGCTAGAATGACATATCGTGGCTTGTTTAATTGTGTAAACGTCATCACGGACCGTATGGTATACTCGTTATGGTATCGAATTGAACGTGAGCATTTCGAAGAGTCCGCGAGCATGATTTTTAAACGGCTATAGTTCGATAGGTGCGATGGAGCTAGTTCCCGAAAGCGTCAGCGTGAAAGAATTATTCATGTGTATTTGTCGTTCAACTGATTCGTATAGGAACGGAATACTTTTTTATGCACTTCAAAATTTCATACATTAGTCACTACATACAACATTATCACATTCCTCGTATCGTTCATGGTTGTATCTGATAGTGCTACTAGCACCCAAATATCTCTCCAGATCTCGAGGTAGCTAAAAATGGTGAAAACTGTCAAATTACACGACGTCATCGTTGGTTTTTCTGTATGCAACCCAATGTGTGCCAGGTCCACCTTTGTCATCGATATTCACAGTGAAGGATTCGTAATTTCGGCGTCCACTCTTGGGCATTTATTTCTCACGTGAACTCTACAACAATGGGAAATTTTCGTCGCTTATGGATTCATTATCGAAATGTTAAGCAATGCTTGAAATCGGGTCTGCGCATCACAAAAATGCAAAGAATTTTCAAATTCAAACAGCGCGCTTGGCTTAAAAGATACATCGATGTAAATATGGAATTGGGAAAGAAATGTCACAATGAGTTTGAGAATTTTTTACAAACTAGTGAACAATCCAGTCTTTGGTAAAACAATGGAAAATGTGAAGAAACATCGGGAAGTACGTCTCATAACAAAGAGGAAGAGGCAGTAGGGAGCGGAAGCGCAGATCGCCAAGCCCATATTCCATAGCTGCACCATATTTGACAATGACATTGTTATAATCGAGCTCAATAGAGCGTGCGTTCTCTTTAATAAAGCCCATATCACAGGATTTTCCATTCTCGATTTACCGAAGCCCTGGATTTATGATTTTAACTATAATTACATACTCGAAAGACTTAACAATCGAAAAAAATTATTGTTTACGGACACTGATCGTCTGATTTATCACATCAGCTTGTCCGATATTTATGATACGATGAAGTGTGACATTGACAAGTTTGACACGTCTGATTATTCGGCAAATAATCCGTACAATATGCTCTCGCGAAATAAGAGGAATAAAGCCTCATGAAAGATGAGACTAATGGTCGTATTATGGTTAAATTTGTAGGCTGGAGAGCGTAATTTTACTCGTTTAAAATCCTGTGAAGATATGAAGAGGCAAGCTAAGGGTATTAGGCGGTCAACCCCGAAATCCATCACATACGAAGACTTAAAAAAATTACTTGTTTGCGCACGAAACATACCTCATCAAGGTAAAATCATTGATTATGAGTTAAAAAAAAACATTTTTCATACGGTGATGCAATATAAAGTTGCTTACAGCTGGAGAGATGACAAAAGAGTGCTAATTCCCAGATTCCACGGACACTCTTCCATAGGGTTATGATTACGATGATATGGAATATTAAAATCAAGTGTTAAAAAACAATTGTGTGCAAAGAGAGAAACGATAAAATACATTTACGCTTAAACCTAGACATTTCCCAAAATTTACCCCCCCCCCCCCGACCGATTGAAGAAAAAACCATGCCATAAATATTCTAGCCAAGTGCGCGACACTGACAAGGAAACGTTGCGAGGTCGATGTCTTCGATTTCCATGAAATTTGGCATGCTTGTAGAATGGGTAAAAATAGGCGACACGTATTTTTTGTTATATCGGCGGAACCCGATTTTTATGGGTTGAAAAGCACCCTTGAGAATTGGGGTGTTTTTCGTTTTTCGTCGATAACGTTTTAACAGCACGAGATATGGAAAAACTTCAAGTTGCAACAATGTTTATTTTTTGGCGTACTACACAATGGAGATGAGAACGATGCAGATAACAACAAATTTCATATTGTTTATTGCAAATATGCAACTTTTTCAACCGTATCTCCGCGAATTTTTAATCGATTGGGATGTAAATTTGCATACATGTAGAGAATGAAAACGTGCGAATACGGTTTTTTTCTTTTTCCGATATCTCACAATTAAGGGGTTGAAACTGTCCGTCGATTTTTTTGCCGAGAGCATCGTATTACCAGCTAGCCTTTTGGCATTTCGGTCTAAATTCACGTCAATATATGTTCGTGTTATAATGCAATTGCATGTCTATAACATTCCAACCCCCCCCCCCCCCCTTAACGCTTCTCCTCGCGAAAGGCAAACGTTCAAAGTTCTTACCGTGCGGCATGGACGAAAATTTGTATAAATAAAAATGGGTTACAAAGAAAGTACAATCAGTCAAAATAGTCGATACAAATTTTCTCGTTTTCGAAATAAAAATAAAGTTCGAAGGGAAAGAATGTTGTATTCTTCGACTACTAGACGTTCATGATGATAATGATGAGTACAACAACAAATGACGTGCTATTTATTGCAATAATTCGTGCATTACTTGTGAAAAATCACTCTTCAGTTTCCCACTCATATGGGCAGAGGCTCGCAATCACGCACTAACTTCGTGCTTCGGAAAGCAACTGGATTACAATTGTATATTTACGAAGAAATTCCATTCTGCTCACCGTATCGAAGGCATTATCTGCAGAGATTACAGCGTTTTTGGTTTACCACTGCAACTCATGAACAGAACGATGCAAACATTTTTATCAGCTTATAACGCAGCATAATTTAATCGTTATCTTTAACATTAATTTCACAAACAGCAGAACTAATGAACGAAAGAAATAAATCTTCGCAAAGAGCGACTACGGGGCAAAGAGCGGCTTTCATGATAACCTTGAAATCGCATTATTAAAGATGAATAGCAGTTCTCGTAATAACGTGTGTCGTCGTTATTTTTCTCGTGTGTATTTATCAATTGAGTTTCAAGTCATATAAATTTACCAACGATCATTATTGCTGCAGCTACGACGGAGAATCCAGCCATACATTTTGAGTTCGAAATACAAATAAAAATGTACGTTATTCTGGTGAATGTCATTCAACTTCTATTCATAGCGATAAGTGCTATAACTTGCCTCGCACTCCAATCACCGAACAGGAAAAACTGTTCAGTAAGGATCTAGAAAACATGATCATCGAAGCGATGGATCAACCTATGAAAATGGATGTCGAATCTGGTTTGGATTTTCTGTCACCAAATGAAATTCATGAAGCAGCCGCAATAGAAGATGACAGTGAAGGAGATTGGCGCGGACAACGATAACTAGATAAAAAAATTGGTGAAAATGTATGTGCCCAAGGTATAGAAGAATTGAGTTACGAACATAAGACAAGAGCTGTAGATTACTGGACATCCGGGGCAAATGGGAATAGAAAGTTATCATCTATTCAAACGAAATTGAAAAAGTTGAAATCAGAGCCGCAGTTGCGCCGGTGGGCCCATAGTATAAATAAGGGTGGCACCTACAAAGAAAAGTCAACAAAGATAGCTTACTACACGTTAAACAATTTTAATGATGTCTTGGACAAAAGGCTGCCTGTCCATGATATAGATCTTCGACGATGGGCTTTACGTGCACGAGAAATTGTAGAAATACCGGCCGTAAATTTCCAAGCATCCGCTTCTTGGCTAAGACATTCAAAAACCAACATGAAATTGTGTCACGGAAGATTACTCAATATGTAACAAGACAACAATTATTAAACGCTGATACACTTCAAAACAAAGCTACCGAATTTATAGAAATGGTGAAAGTCAACATAGCCGACGTTGGGGCTGAAGAAACATTTAATTCTGATCAGAGCGGATTCAATTTAGAGCTACATACAGGCCGCACATTGGCGAAAGAACGGCAGAAATCCGTTGAGACAGTCGTGCAATCGAAAACATCAAAAACACACAGTTATACTATACAGCCTTTGGTTTCTGCGAGTGGCAAGCTTTTGGTACCTATGTTGATCGTTTTAAACGAACCTACTGGCAAAGTTGGTCCTCGAGTGGAACAAACTATGTTCAGAGCCGAAAATATATTTCTATTGGCTTCGAAATCTGGAAAATTGACGACTAATCATTTCAAGCGATGGTTCCAAGAAGTATATATTCCCAATACGGGTCCAAAATCGGTAATACTTCTGGATTCTTGGAGCGGTCAATGTCCAACTGCATTTAAAGAAATGGATATGCAAGGGAAATACATTAAAGTTTTAACCATTCTAGCAGGTAAATATATTGCACCGGTCTCATTAGTTCTGTAGACAATTATTCCATACGATAAGTAGTAATTCCTGCAGGTACGACTGGAAGGATACAGCCCCTTGATGTTTATGGCTTTTGTGTATGGAAAAACTTCGTCAAACACTTTTCTGACGCAGTAATATTATACAATTACGACGTCAATCTGCATTTGAGAGGCAATATTATTAAATTACAATCTCTTACACATAACCAGTTTTCTTCTCCACGGTTTACAAACCTTTTCAAATATGCGTGGTACAAAAGCGGGTACGAAGAAGAAAGACCACCAAACTTCGAAAATCCGGTAGAATTTTAATTTTCACAAAATGTACCGACACGCGATATATGCTGTGAAGCCACTATTATCACTCGTGCGTGGTGTAAGAAATCTTTTTGTTTCAAACAATTTCATCATGACTACCATTATTGTAATAAGTATAATCGATAAAAAACAGAGTTCAAACGTTTCCTAAATGAGTAAGCGTGAGAACACTTATCCCATTGTGTTGTAATCTTCAATGGCAGTACGTGGGTGGGGGGGGGGGGGAAGAATTTCTTCGTAAATATACAATTGTAATCCAGTTGCTTCCCGAAGCACGAAGTCAGTCCGTGATTGCGATCCTTGCTTCTGCCCATATTAGTGGAAAACTGAAGAGTGATTTTTCACAAGTAATTCACGAACTATTGCAATAAACAACACGCCATCTATTGCTGTACTCATCATTATCATCATGAACGTCTAGTAGTCGAAGAATACATTTTTACCTTTCGAACTTTATTTTTATTTCGGCCCGTTCACGAGCTATAGAAAGAACGAAGTTTTTAAGGGTGCGTTGACCCCTACGAGTATCGTTCCGCCGTAACGAGAAAATGTGTATCGACTATTTTGACTGATTGTACTTTCTTTGTAAGCCGTTTTTATTTCTACAAATTTTCGTTCATGCCGCACGGTAAGAACTTTGAACGTTTGCCTTTCAAGAGGGGGACCGTTGGGGGAGGGGCTGGAATGTTACAAATATGCAATTGCGTCATAACACGAACATATATTGACGTGAATTTAGACCGAAATGCCAAAAGGCTAACTGGTAATGCGATGCTCTCGGCAAAAAAATCGACGGGCAGTTTCAATCCCTTAATTGTGAGATATCGGAAAAAGAAAAAATCCGTATTCACACATTTTCATTCTCTACATGTATGCAAATTTATATCCCAATGGATTAAAAATTCGCGGAGATACGGTTGAAAAAGTTGCATATTTGCAATAAACAATATGAAATTTGTTGCTATCTGCATCGTTCTCATCTCCAATGTATAGTACACCAAAAAAAAACATTGTTGCAATTTAAAGTTTTTTCATATCTCGTACCGTTAAAACGTTATCGACGAAATACGAAAAACACCCCAATTTTCGAGGGTGCTTTTGAACCCTCAAAAATCGGGTTCCGTCGATATAAAAAAATACGTGTCGCCTATTTTCACCCATTCTACAAGCATGCCAAATTTCATCGAAATCGGAGACATCGACTTCGCAACGTTTCCTTGTGAGAATGTAAACAAATCACGAATACTATAAGACGAGCAACAGGAATTGGCTTTGAAGGAGGAGGAGGCCGATGTCGATAATACTTTTAATACTATGTATGGTGATGGTGATGATGATGATAATGATGATAATGATTATCAACAAGTATTATTAACATCATCTAAGAAGGATGCTGAGCGAAGAAACATTCGAACCTCGATGATTTTATACCCTCCCGGGGAAAAACATTCATATCTAAATATATCTGAATCTGGATCATATCTGTAGAATCAGATATGATCAGACAAGAAAACTGGCAACATCTGTTCATGTAGTGTCATGACAGATCATGTATGCGTATATCTGAGCGTGTATGATCATATCAGAGCCATTTTGATAATTTTGAGAGCAGACCCGTCCATATCGCAGGTGGTCTGACCAGATCCAATCCTCAGGCAAGATCTGATCTTGTTGGACCAGATCTGATTTTATTGGGCCAGATCTGACCATGTCAGGTAGATCTGATTTTATTGGGCCAGATCTGATCATGTCGGGCAAATCTAATGTTATTGAACCAGATCTGTCTGTCCGTATAAGAATAAAATACCGTGGATCCCAGTAGACCTGGACATCTATGAACAATAGACCTGCCCATATGATAGACTCATAGTTTATCTGAACCATCAGACCAGGTATGACTCCGACTATATCAGAGCAAATCTTACCCTGTTGAGACAGATAAAATCTTGTTAGTGCAATCATGAAGACATTAAAATGTTTACATATATAGAGTCGGGTTCTTAGCACGTCATCACTTGACGTGTTAATAATTAATAATATTATAGTGACTCACATGATCACATTTAATACAGTCAGGTGAGGTGCCATATCTGATCGGATATCGTCTCATATCCTCATATATCGTTGCATATATTCAGATGTTTTCATGTGTGAACAACTGACCTGCATATACGATAAGGTATGAGTGCATAAGACTTCGTATTTTTCCCAGGTTTTGTATCGTATCTTATGGGATAAAATTTTATATGCACGTGCCTGCTCAAATATCACATCATATATGTTCAGATATGGTTTCACGCTGCCAATTCGCCTTGATACCTGACCAGATAAACACATATATGAGATCTATATAGCGGAGTCTGGTACCGTATTTGATAGGATGTGATCTTCTACGAACAGATACGTTCACATATCACATCATGTATGTTCAGATACGAATTTACGGTACCAACGCGCCTTGATACTTAGCCAGATATAAACAGATATGAGTTCATATATGGTCAGGCCAGATACTGTATTTGATCAGATATGATCTTCTATATGCATATGTGATGTGGAATATGGTCAGACCTAAACATATATGATACTGTAAAATGTCAGGTCTAAATATATCTGATACATGTATGACACTATCTGAAACATATATGAACATATCCACGCAGACATGAACTTTTTTTCCCGGGATCCGACAGCAGATGATTGTTCGAATTTCCATCAATTTAGCGTATTCTCAAATATTAAATTTAAAGTGTTTATGAATTCCTGTTGCTATGCGCGATTGTAGTCCTGGCTATTCGCGACGGATTATGACGTATGTACGCAAAAACAAGCGCGATTTCTTATTCCCGAATTACCCTTCGGCCCTCGCGATCCTCGGACCCGGTAATACGCAGTGCCGTAAGTAGCCTTTTATGCGCCCGGTGCGAGCTTCTATAACTGCGCCCTTGAAAATGTTCTAGTCTTAACCGGGTTTGACACTAAAATGGAACGCCTATAAAAATAAATCTATCATAAAAAAACGAAGTCTTTGTATACTTAATTATAAGTACTTGGTAGAATTTGAATAAGGACGTAGGTATTTATAAATTAAGTTTATGAATTAGGTGAGAAAACGATTATTTAAAAATATTTCTCAATATTCACAATTGAAATACACAAATGACAATATATACTCATCGGAACAGATAGTAGGTTCAAGGCAACTTACTCAAAGATTCACTTTACTCGCTTTATTCATTGCGAAGTCCTTAATTACATTTTCATACGACAGGAGTCGTGCTATGTCGCGTTCAATCGACAAAACCGCTAGGCCAGACAATCTTTCTTGGCCCATTGTCGAGCGGAGGTACGTCTTAATTAATTTAAGCTTGCTGAATGATCTTTCGCAAGAAGCTACAGTCACAGGCATTGTTAAAAAATCTTTATAGCGATTACTACATTGGCAAACATTTCCTTTACATTTAATTCTACTATAGCTTTAAGAAGACCCAGACTTGACTGACGTTCAAATCTATCAAATAATGTAGTGGATTCAATTTGAATCTTCAAAGTTTCTAATTCGGCCCAAAATTCAGTAGCATTTATATCTGCAGAATATTTGACACTCATATCAGCGGCATGTTTTTTAAGTTCTTCAACTGGATAAGTAGTAATGTGTTCTATCGTCAAAAAATTAAAAAATTGCTGAATGTTGCGTAGTTTTTCGAATCGCCACGTGAATTCCGAAATTATTTGATCAATTGCTTCTTTTATATGAATTATAAAGCTTTGTTGTGGGGTGATATCGTAACCTGCATCTGAACTTTCTCTAAAGTCGTGTCTTTTTATTCGCTTTTTTCGCTTTTCAGGAAAATCGTCTTCAATATCACATTCTGCATAAACTTTTTTTGCCTTTTCGAAAACATTATCTACAGTCTCGCGAATATTCTGTATCTGCCTTGTTAATCCCTTGATTAATTCAGAGGCTTTGTCGATGGATATGGTTTTCGATTGTAAAGCTACATTCACCCTATCAACAGCCTCTAAAACTTGATCCCAAACTTTCAGAGTACATATAAATTTGTAATTTATTTGATCCATAATGCTTTTAGCTGTAGCGATTGTTTCAGCATTGTAATTGTTGGTCGTTAAAATCTTTAGCACGCCCCAGATTTGGGGTATTTGCGTATTTAAAGATTTGACGGCTCTAGCTTTAGAGGCCCATCTAGTGTCGGCGTGTTTCTTTAACGAAATTTTTAAATGATTCATTAAAGTTTCCCATCTGATCGTAGAACTTGAAAAAAACACGAATATTTTCTGAATTATTCCAAAAAATGTGATCATGTCGGGTGTCACACTAGCGGCATGTACGCCAGACAAATTCAAGGAATGCGCTGCACAAGGTACGTAATCAGCATTGTCATTAATCTGTTTAATTTTGGCTTGAACTCCGTTATATTTACCAGCCATATTACTACCATTGTCGTACCCTTGGCCACGAACATCTTCAATTTTCAATCCATCAACTTCTAATTTTGTTAAGATTTCTTTTGACAATCCTTCGCCCGTTTTTTCATGAGATTGAATGAAATCTATAAAACGTTCTTCGATGGTGACTTTCTGTTCAGCTATTTTCACAAATCTCAATATTTGTGACATCTGTTCTTGATGCGATAAGTCCGACGTACAATCAAAAATCATGGAGTAGTATTTCGCGGCACGAATATCGTCTACATTTTTTTTTTTTACCTGAGACGCAAGAATACCCACTAATTCGTTTTGAGTATATGGCGTAAAATACGATATATTTCCTTTATTAAGCGATTCGATGTGCGCTCCGAGTTCAGGATCGAATTTTGAAATCATGTCCACGGCACTTAAGAAAACTCCATATCCCGATTCTCCAATATGCTCATGAGAGCCTCTGAGAGGTAAATTATTTTCCGCGCAAAATAAAATTATGCTTGTACACACTTTTAAAATATGTCTCCACTTTTGCGTTTCTTGATCAATAGCCTTTTGCAAAGATGCATCTATTGTCGCCTTATTCTTCATTTGCTGTTCAAGCAATTTCCACTTAATAAAGTTTTCTTTATGAAAAGTAGAGTTTTCGTGCTCAGGGATACGGGGACTTAAATGACGCCAATCATTGAAACCTTTTTGTGCATCACCAAGCGCTGGCCTCATCTGCCTAGTCGAGGAAGAACCAAAAAGAATACATGGGAAACAAAATATTGCATCTCTCTTTTTACTATACATCAACCATGGCCTGGGAATCATTTCGCCATTGCTCATCTTTTTTGTAAACCAATGCACATGAAATTTGCGTTCCTTATCTTCAGTGCATAACTATTTGTACTATCTTTTCCTTGATCAGGACCTTTCTCGACAAGAAAACAACGAATGCAGTCATTTAAGGGTATCCATGTAACAGGGTCGTTTGTATCTAATTCGATCTTATCCGTTGCTGTTGTTTCTGCAGTAGGAATTTCAGTACTTGTATTACCGACGGGCAAGGTTAGATCTTCGTTTTCTTTTCCTAAATTGTTTCCAGATCCAGACGTGCCAGGAAGTGTGAAAACGTCATCGCGTATATCATCTTCGTCTCTATTTTCCACTTGTGTCCATTTTCTTAACGAATCGCCCAATTTTTTGGCTTCAATCGCCCTTACGCGTTTTTTTTCGAAATTCTGAACCAGATGGACGTCTTTGTGTCATTGCGTTAGTTATGGCGTGCGAACTCAGCGGTAGTCAGCAGCCCAGCAGATAATATTTCTGAAAGAAAGCAAATGCAAAGATAAGGTGATTGAATACTTTCCACAGATTGAGATGGAGAAGACTGCGCGCCTTGACGCCAGTCACAAAAGAATAGCGAATAATACAATGTATAAAACAGCCAATAATACAATGTATGAAACAGGCTGTACATATGACAAGAATATGAGTTTTTATAGATGCCCGAAGGATAAAATACGATAAGACAATATGAATGTAGTTTTATACTTCCTCGCGTTATACCTACTTTTCCGGCGATGAATCTAAGCATTTAGAATAAGTTTATTTTACCAAGAAACGCGAATCATATAATATAATAGAAGTAATTTTGATGAATCTGTAGGCACATAAATACCTAAGGTTTTTCGTTAAGACAAAATAAATAGGTAATTATTTTATTTTGCAATAGTCTCGCTCGCATAAACTAAACCAAAGGTTAAAAAAAGGAATAAAAAATTCTAATAAAACTTTAAAATCCAAATTTCCAACTTACCTAAACGAGTTTGTCCATAAACAATAAATCGGCAACAAAACTTATGCACTCACACACACTTGTACTTGTAATTAATTTTTCAAACTAATTTAATACACGACAACATAGAAGGATAGTTGATAATCATGTAATAAAACAATGAAAGAGAACAGTGCGTTGCGAGGCGCGCGAATTTGTGGCTGTCACACTGCCCCGCGCGTCTCCCACCTCACACCTGCGGACGCCTATCTCCAGCGGCCGCACCGCCAACCCGGCCCGAGCGCCGCCCGGGGTTCGAACTCCGCGCCGCGCGCGGTTCGAACTTCGCGCCGCGCTTCGGTCGTATTTTTTTACGATCTCATCGTCTTTTAGATAAAATACTTGTAAGAAGAATAAATACCTACCTATATTATATAGCCGTGTACCTATACTGCTGATTGTAGAACGCGGCTACACCCATATCAATAATATGGGTGTAGTCGTATCATATCAATAATCACTTCACTCAATAAATAATGAGTAGGTACTGTTTACGGTCTGGTCATTTCTGCGCCCCTCCAGGGTCTGCGCCCTGCGCCTGGGCACCGCTGGCACCGCCCTAGTTACGGCATTGGTAATACGCATGTTCTTACCGAAAATTCAGTAATCCTCCGAGCGTCGAATAGCAAAGATAATCTCGCGCTACTCGATCTCGTTTTTCGTCCGCTATACGAAATTTCAATAATTTACGCAACTTGCGCTACCGCCAAATTGCGCTTAATATTAAAGCCTCGCGTAACCCGCGTCTTCGTCCGCCGTGTGATCCACGCGTAGACACTTAATAAACATTTTAGTAATACGTAACGACTATTCCAGTGTTTCTTCGTTGTCGGCGCGACCCAAGTTTCCCTTATTCTCCAAAATTATTCCCGTGTTTGAATCGGCGCCAAAATAATATTAAATATACGATCCCACGTTTATCGAAGGATGTGTCCGATCATATTTAAGGTCCTTCGAGCCGGATAATTAATAATTAAACGAGTGTAATTTGCGAGTGTTAAGTGAAATCTTCCATTTTCAAGTTCAGTGAAGACTATCACAGTTCGCGCCTCAAGGCCAACCTCGTTTTCATTACGCGAAGATGCCTGTGTCTTTCGACTTATTACCGCGTATCGACCGCTGCTGGAATATTTTCGTTAGAAAGTATACCACGTAAGAACTTTTCGAGTTCTCTCGTTAACATTCTCGAGGGCACGCGTTTCCCACTGCCGTTGACGTAATCCGCAATTCGACTTACATAGACGACGTTTTATTCGGCGCCGATAATCTCGAAAGCGCACGAACAATCCGCACTCAACTCGTGTCACTGCTAAAACGCGGTGGGTTTAATCTACGCAAATGTTCCGGGAACGATATTGAATTGTTAGCGGACATTCCTGAGGTAGGTCACGACCTCGCAATCGACCTATAAACCGACGACTCGGCCGTATTAAAAGTTCTTGGCATCACGTGACTTCCCAAAGAAGACGCGTTTAGCTTTCAAATTGCAGAAATTCCAGAAACGCGCAGTACTAAGCGCTTGGTGCTTTCGCTGATTGCACGTTTGTTTGACCCACTCGGTTGGGCTTCACCCGTCATTATCAACGCCAAGATACTCATGCAAGACAAGAGGCTTGCAAAAATTGATTGGGACGCCGCAGTTCCTCCATCGCTCCTGGAAAGGTGGAATTCTTATCGGCATGATCTGCCTAAATTATCAACCTTACGCATTCCTCGCTGGATCAGCACCACTGCGCAAGAACATTGTGCTATCGAGCTCCACGGTTTCGCGGACGCGTCACAACGCGCGTTCTCCGCGGTTGTGTATGTACGAGTCTTGAACTCTCCCTCCGACATATCCGTTTCACTATTAGCGGCCAAATCTGAAGTCGCTCCACTTCAGATAGTCTCCATTCCGCGACTCGAACTGAATGGAGTCGTATTGCTTGTTCGACTGATTGAATACATCAAACGACAATTAAAATTCGAATCAATTCCCGTGCATGGTTGGACCGACTCAACCGTCGCACTCGCGTGGCTCACCCAGCACCCTTCACGCTGGAAGCCTTACGTCACAAATCGGGTCTCCGAGATCCAAACTAAAATGCCCGAGATGAAGTGGCATCATGTCCCTACACGCGATAATCCCGCAGATGGCGCGTCTCGGGGAATTCCCGTTGATGAATTTCTGCAACACCCGCTCTGGTGGTCAGGCCCATCTTGGCTTCGCCAGAATTCCGCGTTTTGGCCGAATGCACGACCTTGCGCGACCTCGGACGACTCAGTCGATCCACAAATCGTTCTCCAAGAACAACGCTCCTCAGCGACGACTCACATCGTACAAGATACGGAGGAGTGGGACTTTCCCTCACGCTTTTCAAGCTGGGGAAAACTGCTTCGAGTTACGGTTATTCTTTTCCACTAGCTACGAAAATAGCGAACTCGCAAACTCGACCAATCCGCAGCAGTAGATGTACTAGGCCGGTTTTAAGCCACTTTGGGGGGAGGGTCAAGTGGGGGAGGATCAAGTGGGGCAGGGGGAGGTCAATGTGGGGGTCAAGCGGGGGAAGGTCAGGGGGGGTCATGGGGGAGGGTCGAGGGGGGGGGGGGGGGTAAGGGGGAGGGTCAAGGGAGGGGGGATGAAGGGGAGGTCAAGGGGGTGGTGTAAAGGCGGGGGGGGGGGTCAGGGGGCGATGTCCGGGGGCGGGGGTCCAGGGGGTGGTGTCCATGGAGGGGGGGTCCAGTGGCGGTGTCGGGAGGGGGGGGGGGTCGCTGGGTGCGAGTGACGTCACAGAGTGGCCTCTGTGGAGGGCCATGTGGTCCTTGGAGTGACTGGTGGGGACGCCGTCTCAAAGCTCGCCGACAGACAGGTCCTGACAAGTTTCTTGGAAAAGCGTACGTGCATGTGTGTGTGTGTGTGTGACAACCATATATGGATCGGAAAATTTTCGGTCACATGGAAACGCTTGGCGCCACATGAAGGGCGGCGCCTTTCTAAGCCCATTATTTATGACATGCAGCTGGTTCCATGCCGAAAGACAATGTCTATTGCATCCGCCCCGTCTCAAAGCTCGCCGACAGACAGGTCCTGACAGGTTTCTCGGGAACAATCTTTAGGGATCAAAGGGTCCGCGGATGGACCACTTGAGCGCAGCTCTTGTCGACGTCTCTATTCAGAAAGATAATGTCAAGATGTTTGCATGCATGACCACTCCTGTCACGAGTCTCGCTAACACTTTAGACAGGTCTCGACAAGTCCGGATTTCTTGGAAAAACTATAAACTTTAGGGATCAAAGGCGGTGACCGCCGATGCACCACTTAAGCTGCAGGACCCATAAAATCTTTTGACCCCATGCATTCCGACTTCATGTTTTTGTCTCATGTTCCCCGAGCGATCTACGTGCTATCGGAAAACCGTTTTTCCGAGAGAGAGGGCCGATTTTTTTTCCCCAAGAGCCTTTTTAAATGATCCGCTCCGCTCAAATCTGGCCGCACTTTGCATGAAGCAGTCAGTCTGTTAACATCGTGGAAGTTTTTTCGTACTCATCAACATGCAGCAAATTCTACATGACCAAGCCGTGCTTTTACGCTCGATCGAAGATTTTACCGCGTGGGAGCAACGATGCGTCGAGTTCATCGAAGGGCTGGAAACGCAAAGCCGGATTAAGCGCCCGCGATTATTAATTGGACATCAACAGTCCCTAATAGCTCAAATAGCGCGTCTGGAAGGATTGAGGAATTGTGTGCGGAGCCGTTTCACACACACGGGTGCAGGACATGGTGATCATGACCTAATCTGGCGAGAGATTGAAACATCCTTCGAGAGTCGCATATTGACCGGGTCCATCATCAATTGTAGCCACATTGAGCCGAAACACTTTCTAAATGATGCTCGCGTCCTAGTCCTTCATCATGTGCAAAATATTATCGGCAAGCACAACAGCATCAAAATCAATACAGTGTTTAATGGTGAATTCGCGAGTGGGGACAAACATGCGAATAAAAGTGTCAACACGCGAAACAGCGAACTATTTAGAACAAGCGATTTAAGCGAGTGGTATGAACAGCGTGTTATGGAGCCCACTTTAACATTACTCGATGAATTTCAAGAACGTGATAGTGGCTGGACTCTGCGGAAAATATTTAACCTCACGATAAATGTGAATAAGTATAATCCGATGCGTGCCGGGTTGCTCCATATCATTGAAGCGGGAAATAATGATGAAGAGGGCTGTGGTTAACGTCAAATCCAAAGATAACGCATGATTCGCATGGGCAGTTGTCGCTGCTCTACACCCAGCTCAACAACACAATGCTCGTCCATCTTCTTATCCTCGTTATTCGACAGTACTGAATCTCCAGGATATCGAATTCCCGGTGACGATACATCAAATAAAGAAATTTGAAGCTCATAACAATGTATCGATCAACGTGCATACCACCACCGCCAAAAAGGACATTGTTCCGATACGCGTAACTCAACA
This sequence comes from Ophion obscuratus, assembly GCA_964007375.1. Classification (NCBI taxonomy): domain Eukaryota; kingdom Metazoa; phylum Arthropoda; class Insecta; order Hymenoptera; family Ichneumonidae; genus Ophion; species Ophion obscuratus. The sequence continues at coordinate 9,585,455 of OZ023318.1, forward strand.
TAAGAAGGAAAAACAAATCAATTTGCTGTACCTACAAGATACCGAGGACAGCAATGTGGGGCACTTCGTATGGATCAAGAACCTGTCGAGACTCGTGACGGCGCAACTGACCAAAAAGGAGCATAAAAAATACATATGCGATCGGTATGTAGTTACCATAATATACATATAGGTAATTATATATGCTAGACGAATTAAACATAACAATCTTGTTTTTTTTACAGGTGTTTGCACTACTTCGGTTCGAAGGAAAAATTGCAATCGCACGAGGTCGATTGTGGGGCGATAAATGACTGTGCAATTCGACTACCAAACGACACCAATAAGTGGCTCCAGTTCAGCAACTTTAGCCGGAAAGAGCGACATCCTTTCATCGTGTATGCTGATTTGGAGTGTGTACTGGCAAAGACCGATGGGGAGACCCTAGCGAAAGATAGGTATCAACACCATGAAGTGTTTAGTATCGGATATTACGTGTGTTGTTCATATGACGATTCATTATCTTCGTATCACTCGCGTCGCAGTGCCGATTGTATATCATGGTTTGTCGAAGAACTAAAAAATCTAGCACTGCGGATAAAAGAAACTTTCTGTGATAATGTACCAATGGTGCATTTAACACCGAGTGAGTGGGCTAGTTTTCGCGCAGCGACTCAATGTCACATATGTGAGAAACCATTTGCGCAAGAAGATGTACGCGTTCGAGATCATTGTCATCTGACTGGGCGCTATAGAGGTCCTGCCCATTCCAACTGCAACCTAAATTACAAACAGTCATTTTTCATTCCAGTAGTTTTCCACAATTTATCCGGTTATGATGCACATTTTATAATCAAGGAAGTAGCCACAGCGTTCGAAGGAACAACCAATGTGCTTCCAATCACAAAGGGGAAATACATCTCCTTCACGAAGCATGTTAAAATTACAGACGATTCAAAACACCGGATCCAATTGCGCTTTATCGACTCATACAAATTCCTCAACACCAGTCTCGACAAATTAGCCTCATTCTTGACCGAAGACAAACTAAAAATTTTACGCACACAATTCCCAACTGTCTCGACAGACGATTTCAATTTGTTGACACGAAAAGGCGTCTTCCCTTATGAATATATTGATGACGTGACGAAGCTAGACGACACTTGCCTACCACCACGTGACGCATTTTACAGTTCCCTGACAGATGCTACAGTATGTGAGAGCGAGTATGCACATGCTGCGAAAGTTTGGGAGCGGTTCTGCATTCGAACGCTCGGTGACTATAGCGATTTGCATCTGAAGACAGATGTCTTATTATTAGCCAATATTTTCGAAAACTTTCGAAATACATGCGTTGAGAGCTATGGCCTAGATCCCGCGTATTACTACACATTGCCCGGATACACCTGGGATGCAATGTTAAAACATTCGAATGTCAAGTTTGAATTACTAACTGACATCGACATGGTTTTATTCGTTGAGCGGGGTATACGCGGTGGTCTGAGTCAATGCTCGAACCAATAAGCACACGCTAATAACAAGTACATGGAGTCGTTTGATCCATCGAAAGCATCATCATACTTGATGTATTTTGATGTCAATAATTTGTATGGATGGGCAATGTGCCAACCCTTGCCATATGCAGATTTTCGATAGGTCGACGACGTGTCTCATTTTGATCCATCATGCATCGCGCTAGACTCACCTATATGCTACATCCTTGGAGTCGACTTGGAATATCCTCAATCTCTACATGATGCGCACAAAGACCTGCCATTTTGTCCAATACATGAAAAACCGCCGGGTAAGCGGGAAGAAAAGCTGTTAGCAACTGTTCGCGATAAAAAACGCTACATCATACACTACCGGAATTTACAACAGTGCTTACGCCATGGGCTTCGCCTCACGAAAATCCATAGAGTCCTACAGTTTACACAATCCCCATGGCTGCGTTCGTATATTGAGTTGAATACCCAGTTTCGAACGCTTGCCAAAAACGATTTCGAAAAGAATTTGTTCAAATTAATGAATAATGCGGTCTTTGGCAAAACGATGGAGAATGTGCGCAATCATGTAGATGTAAAGCTTTTAACAAAATGGGAGGGCAGATATGGCGCAGAGGCAATGATTACGAAGCCAAACTTTCACAGCCGAAGCGTTTTTTTCGGAAAATCTCGTTGCCGTGGAATTGCGCAATCTCGAGGTGAAGTTCAACAAGCCGATATATGTGGGTATGTGCATACTCGACATATCCAAAACGTGCTTGTATGGATTTCATCACGAGTATATGGTACCTCTGTATCGAGATAAATGTAAAGTCATGTATACCGATACGGATAGCCTCATATATGACATTGAGAGCGATGATATATTTGCCGACATGAAGCGTGACATTTCAAAATTCGATACAAGCGATTATTCGGCGGACAATCGGTATGGTATACCGCTCGTTAACAAGAAGGTGCCCGGTCTCATGAAGGACGAATGTAATGGAGCAATTATGACGGAGTTCATTGGACTTCGATCGAAAATGTACGCGACACGTGTCGAGGGTAAGAAGGACACGAAAAAAGTTAAAGGTGTCAAGAGTAGCGTTGTGGCGAGAACAATCATGTTTGACGATTATGCTCAATGCTTGAAGGAAAATATTGAAATGGAGCGTAGTCAAACATGCATTCGATCAAAGTTGCATAAGGTCTACACCATTCGCGAGACGAAAATTGCTCTGAGTCCTCATGACGATAAGCGGTATATCATACCTGGGACCTCGGATACCCTACCATGAGGGCATTACAGAATACCGTCGTGAAAAGTTTTGTAATTTTTTTCCCCCAACCTTCATGTAAAATTGTGTATATTTTTGTGAATATTGATGTATAATACTCGTGAAAATTATGTATATATTTTGTTCACTCGATGTTAAAATTATGTTTGTTGTATATATTGTGCAAGAATGGATTATTTTCCGTAAATAAAGCAGCGGACTTTTTATAATCACATGTGTTTATTCACTCTATCCATCTCCTCACGTTTCACGAAAAAGGGCGACGGCAAGAAGGGGGCAAGCCTGCTGTGGAGTCGGTCGGAGGGGTGCGGGGACGACCAGCAGGTCAAGAGTCATAAAACATACATATTTTTCCACTTTCTTTATTGACGGCTACAAATCGGGTTTACTTATCCAACTATTGTGACTATTGTCGAACCCTAGCCATTTTACAAACATTCGATTACCACGCTTCTTCAATACCGCTTCAATGAGATAGATATCGGGGTGCTTAACACTGAGAAGCTCTTGTTCGTAGAAACCACCGGCGATCGGTTCATCTTTATGGTCCTTCAAGTGGTACGTCACGGGATGTGTTTTTCTCACACGATAAATTGTATATATTGTAAATATTTCCGTTGTCCAGTTTGGGGTGTAACCCTTTTCGAAAACAGTCTTAAATTTGCTGATTCTCACTTTATCACCAACGGCGAATTTCGGCGATCTTTTCATTGGAGGCTTATTGAAAGTCTGCTGCAGTTGCTTCTCATTTTCCGCGTTGACATTTCTCGGCTTCATCTTAATGGTGCGGTGTACAGAATCGTTGTACTCGGCTACTAGATTATCAAGAATATCGATCCACTCATAATTACCACGAAGACTAAATTGCATCCACATCTTGTTCTTCAATGTACGATTGAAACGCTCGCAAATGGATGCCTTCAAGTTGCTATATGTTGAATACATGTGAATATTGTACTTCTTCATGATGGCCTTGAAGTCACAATTGTAGAATTCTTTTCCCCGATCAACGTGTAAGTTCTGTGGTATGCGTCCCTTAACGAGGATCGACTTCATTGCTGCTGCTGCATCTTTACCACCCTTACTCAGCATTGGCACGGCCCAGGCGAATTTTGAGAAGTTATCGATGACGGTGAGGAGAAATTTGTGTTTGGAGTTGTGACGTGCGTATGATGACATATCGACGAGATCAGCTTGCCACGTCTCGTCCAAGCCTCGGATATCCACATGTCGACGCGGATAGTTTCGTCGAGCAGGCTTATGTAGCTCCAGCACGAGAGCGCTCCTTTTTTCGTTCATTTTCCAGTCCACTCAGTCGTGCGTCCAATTCAACAATGACGTTTGAATTACGAACCACCAAATCTTGTAGAGTTTTGACATCGGTCTCGAGTGTCCTCACAATGTCCCGTATCGTAGCGTCATGTCCACGAACCAACAACTCACTACTCTCATTCATTTCTTTGCGTATGTTCTTAATGATAGTTCGGGATTTCCTTTGTAACGCACTTCGAGTGATGGCGTCATCTTCTCCTTCCGGATTTGCAATGTTACACAATCGTTTCTGCCCCAAGTCATAATGACCATCTGCGGTAATTCTAAAGCCAATCCCGGGTCGACCTGGAGAACCTTGCTTACTGTGGAGTACACTCCTACTTGAATGACGTCCAAACACATCGACACTCATGATGCGAATGCGTAAATTTTCCGACGTCGAGTTAATAAATGATTGCAGCTTCACGCAATTCCTCGATAATCGATATAATTTCATTCGCATGTGATGAATTTCCGGCTGCTTGGGATGCCAGAAGCAAGCGAAGACGATCCACTAACTCGTTTGGATTGTTCCAATAAATATAGTCCGATTGGGTGTTTTTTCTAGCTAGCTTATACTTTGGCATACCCTGTCCCACATGATGATCGACTATATTTGCGATACATGTGTTAAATTTATGGCTGGGGTTACGTCGTATAGCCTCACTAGGCTTTTACAATTTTTTGTGTGCATTCGTCGAGATTACAATCTTTTCGTAGTTTTTCAAATCATCCGGTGTGAGAGTTTCCACATTAGGCACTTTTTTAAACAACAGCTCTGTTAATCCAACAGTTTTCGCATAACTAACATCTCCCACACGAATATGTTCAGAGTCGAAAATTATCGGAGAATTGCCAATCATTAATTTGTTGTTAGCGAGATTGCGTACACCATATAATACATCAAAGCCCGCCTTTCTATTTGTTTGTAATAGCAGGCGATATTCGCTGATCAGCTCATCGACATTTTACGAGTCATCATCATCCTCATATATCAATTTAAACGAATCTTGTGTTTCACTCTTCAAGGAATCATGTGCCTCATTTTGATGTTTCACACTATTTAACGCATCTCCTTCTTCAACATTATCATCCACTTTTTCATCCTTAATTTCCTCCTTCACCCCCACCACCTCACCGTTTTTATACGACACCAATTTTTCCAATGGCCCCACTATAGGCTTAAAGACATCCTGCATTCTCTGCTGATCGCTATCTTTCCCAAGTTTCATCATTCGATGCTTTCGTCTGATTGCATCGCTCGCCTTGGCAATTTCACGCAACACATCCTTTTCACGCAACAATTGTTCGCTCTTCATGTTGTCACTACCACGGCATGCGCAATACTGTATGTTCAACCACCAGCGATGAGTCATTTATCAATAGTGAGAAAATAATCAAAACCTTGTCTATATCGACCTCCGTTAATATCGCTATCCTTGTCAATCGTGATAAACGCATACTTGTCAGAATTCCAGCATTTTACGCACATGTTTTTAAAGCACGTATAAGTTATATCCGTATTAACATGGTCATTGTACACGTGTTTGAGATTCATATCGTCCTGCTTGAAAAGCACCACGAAATTTGCATTATCCCTCACGAGATGTTTGGGGATACGAGAGTATGTTTCACAAAGATAAAAACTGTCAACAATCTCATGGCGTCCCATGGAAAAGAAGGCCCGAACATTATCCTGCTTTTCGCATGCTATGTCATCAAAGATGAATTTAGAGTTGGATCGTGCATCACTTGGTGCTATCACTTGCTCATGCGCCTCGAATGGATGATATTCAACTCCACTCACAGGTTCGAGTAGATGTTCGAGCAATTTATACTTTGGCTGCTTGAGCGATTTGGAATACAAGTAAATGTTCTCAAATCTCAAACCATTCGGATGTATGATGAGAGTGAGCAAGCGTTGGTTTTCCCACAATTCGATGGACCGCAAAACAGTGCACGTATGCTATCCGGCAATAAATTTCCATGACGTTTCTTTTTCCCCCCACGGTCTTCGACAAACTCGTCGAAATTTATCACGGGAAGCCCGCCTCCGATAGTTTGCTTCCTAGACGTCATCTCACACACGACTAACTGCGAAATCATATAAATAGGCTTCTTATAGGTACTATCCGTCAGTCGCGTATTGTCTTTAGACATGATTGTGCATGGGAAGAGTGGTAAAGGTTTGGTCAACCGCCTAATCAACAAACTCCCCGTTGAACTACATTTTCCTGGGTATCAGTATTGTGGACCAGGCACAAAGTTGGCCAAGCGCCTTGCTCGTGGTGATCCGGGCATTAATCCATTGGATGCGGCTTGCAAACAGCACGATATTGCATATTCGAAGAGTCCGGACAATCTTGAGGCGAGACATTTGGCGGATAAAGTGTTGGCCGAACAGGCTAGGCAACGTGCTAGCGCGAGAGACGCTAGTATCGGTGAAAAAGCCAGTGCTTGGGGTGTGGCAAATATTATGACGACATAGAGAAAATTTGGTTTAGGAATGAAGGGTCGCAAGGGTGGCGTTTGCTTGAAAAAGATAATTGGCGCTGCAAAGAAGACAATGATTCAAAGTAATGATCCGCATAAGATTATCAAATCAGCTCTAAAGGGTGCTCGTGCGGCGGTAAAGTCGCAAGGCGGTAAAGTGCGCACACCTCGGGTTCTACCTGTACCCCATAAAATTGGTGGTTTATTGCCCTTCCTCGTGCCCATTCTTGCGGTTCTTAGCGCTGCGGGTGCTTTGTCGGGTGGTGCGGCTAGTATAGTTAAAGCTGTAAATGCTGCTCAAGCAGCTAAGCGTGAATTGGATGAAAGTAAGCGTCATAATCGGACAATTGAAGCAATTGCATTAGGTCGGGGTCTACATCTGAATCCGTATAAGCAGGGATTGGGCCTCCATATCAAGCCAAAAACTTAGAAGTAATGCTACTACACCAACCCCTCACCGACCGCGACCTACTCAACTACGCAAAAATCCTAAAGATTCCACATTTTCGTGGAGTTTACATGCGCGATACATTGCCAGCGAGTGGACCCCTCAATTGTGAAGCAGCAATTGTAAATTTGGATGAAAATATCGGTCCTGGCACGCATTGGGTCGCTTACAAAAAGACCGGATCGAAAGTCGTGTACTTTGATAGTTTCGGCAATCTTCAACCACCATCCGAGCTCATGAGATATTTCCGTGTCGGTAGCCTTCATTATAATTATAGTAGATATCAGGAATATGATACGATTGAATGTGGACATTTGTGTCTCAAGTTTCTTTGTCGGCAGCTGCAGCACAAAGACAAATATACACTATATATAGGGGGGAAATGACGGGGGGAATTCAGTTGTCAATTTACCAGCATCATGGATGAAAGTTTAACATTGACCATATCTGGCTCATCATCTATCCTCGAGGCGCAATATTTTCCCTCCATCGAACTCTCGCCACAAAAAAATCATACTCTCGGCCTCGTGGAATTGTTAACCTTCAATTCTATTCCCAATATCGACGTTGACCACGATAAACTTTATGTGGGAGATGAGGTGTTGACGATACCTACGGGCAGTTATGAAATAGAGGATATTGAGACGTTTGTACAAGCAGAGCTCGCGCGTAAAAACATCAGCATCAGCATTAAACCCAACAATTACACGCTACGCAGTGAGATCGAGTGTGATCATGATGTAAATTTTGAGCCAAAAGACAAACGAACAATTGACACGGTACAGCTTCGCATAGTGAATCAAAACGGTGATTTGGTAAATTTCCGCGGTGAAGTAATCACCATACGCCTGCATATAAAGTCGTGATGGGCATTGTTTTCAACAGATCTTCCAATAACAATAAACGGCCATGGATAAAAACAATCAGTCGCCGATCAGCGCCCAAAGTGCTAACACCTCAAAACGTGCTACTCTTGAAGAATTTGGGTCTGAAAGTGCGTGGGGACAGCGTGTAAAACATTATTTATTAGGTGTACAAATAAGTTTTAGGACAGTTTTCAAAAAATTCAAGATTTATTAATAAAGAAGTAAAACACAGTTATTCATCAAAGTAATCTCCATCGCACTGAATGACCTTCAGCCATCTCTCAGGTAACTCGCGGATGCATTTCGCAAAGAAACTTTCGTCTTGCGAGGTGAGAAAATTAGCGACCCATTTTTCCACTTCTTCAAATGTTTTGAATCACACGTCAGACAAATCGTTCTGCACTTTCCGGAATAAATGATAATCGGATGGGGCTAAGTCTGGTGAATACGCCGGGTGTGGTACAGCTTCCCATCCAAGCGCTAGTAACGTATCCTTGACCGGTTTACCCACATGAGGCCGCACGTTGTCATGGAGCAGTTTTACTGGACGTTGTCCTTTACCAGAAAATGGACGTTTCATCTCAATTTCTTGATTCACTTGCATCAATTGATGACAATAGCGATCGGTAGTAACTGTTTGACCAGGTTTGAGAAGTTCATAATACAGTACGCTTTTCATATCCCACCATATGCACAGCATGACTTTGTTATAATGAACATTGCGCTTTGGCGTGGATGTTGTCGGCTCGCCGGGGTCAACCCAATGATATTTGCGTTTCGGATTATCAAAATAAATCCACTTTTCATCGCCGGTCACAATTTTCCACAAGAAAGACTTTCTATGTTGCTTGTTGTAAAGACTCACACAAATGTTAAGACGGCTGTTTTTATTTTCTTGAGTCAGAAAGTGTGGTACCCACTTTGTTCCTTTTCGAATCTTACCCATTGCTTTTAAACGATAAGAAACAGTTTGTTGAGTTACTCCAAGCTGTTCCGAAAGTTGTTTCTCCGTCTGACAAGAGTTTTCATCCAGCAACGCTTGCAGTTCCTGCTCGTCCACCTTTACAGGAGGCCCCGTGCGTTCACGGTCACTAACGTCGAAATCACCTTCTTTGAATCGCTTATACCAATACTCACATGTACTTTTAGATACAATGTTGTCTCCAAGAACAGAACATATCGATTCACACGCTTTCCTAACACTTTTTCCTTGATGGAATTCATAGCGAATGCAGTGTCTAATAAACAGCTTATCGGTCTGCATGTTTAATTTACAGAATTTATAGGTTATGTTTATGACTCCATTACGCTTCGATACTACATATCAAGCGCCATATATGATAAGTGAGCGGGACCTTTGAATTAATTTAGAATAGCTGTTATGATACAAAATCGAAGTGTCCTAAAACTTATTTGTACACCTAATATTTTATGCTTTGTGCATCTGCTGCGTGCAATGGAAGAAGAAATCGTAAACATTCAGGCGCCCGTGGTCTTTGATGAATCCATCGTCCATTGTGAGATTCACGCTCATCAGACATATGCATCTTCAACCTTCAATAACAGCAATGAAGTCCGTATTGCCATCCAACATCAAGACCTCTCCATCCTGCCGAGCAAGAGTTCCCTACACATATGTGGGAAATTATCAAAGCGAGATGGGACGCCAACCACTGCTACAAGTCTCGTCAACAATTCCATTTGTCATTTGTTTGATGAAGTGCGATATGAGTTGAATGCCATAGAAATCGATCGTAATAAGAATGTTGGCATTACGAGTGTAATGAAGGGATTTTCATCTCTCTCACCGGCCAAAAGTTCTATGCTCGAGAACACTGGATGGCTCGATGTCGAAGAGACCAAGCAGATTGTAGATGTATCGGGAAACTTTGATGTCTGTATACCGCTCAGCATGCTCCTCGGATTTGCCGAAGATTATCGGAAAATCGTTGTAAATGCCAAGCACGAGTTGATTCTCACGACATCAAAGACCGACGACAATGCCATTGTACAACCAGCGCCCGAAGACTACAAACTCGCATTGCATAAAATAGAATGGCTCGTGCCGTATGTGACAGTCTCGGATCAACGAAAAATTCAACTGTTAAAGTTTCTCGCCAAAGACGCACCAATCTCCATGAGTTTCCGAACATGGGAACTGTATGAATATCCGTTGCTGCCTGCCAGCTCCAAGCACGTGTGGTCTGTCAAAACTTCGAATCAGCTGGAGAAGCCACGATATGTCATACTCGCGCTGCAGACGGGGCGAAAAAATAAGAAAGCACAAAATGCGAGCCACTTTGATCATTGTAACCTGAGCGACGTCAAGCTATACCTCAACTCGCAATGTTATCCATATGAAAATTTGAATTTGAACATTGATCAAAATCAATATGCTCTACTCTACGAGATGTATGCGAATTTTCAACCGACTTATTACAACAAAGAGGCTGAACCATGGCTGAGCAGGGTGGAATTTTTAGAAAAAGCCCCCCTCGTTGTCATTGACTGCTCAAAACAAAACGATTCGCTCAAGTCCGGCCCTGTTGACGTGCGCCTTGAATTTGAATTGAAAAACAATATTCCACCGCAAACTTCAGCGTACTGCATGATCCTCCATGATCGTATTGTCGAGTACAATCCAATCAGTGGTGGAGTAAAAAAATTGGTATAAAATCATGCCGATGATTCGCGTCCACTTCAGTCAGCATGGAGCTTATCGTCGATATGCAGGGCTTCAAGAGACCCGTCAACGAATTTGTCCTGAAGGAGATGTCCATCGTCAAACTCCATGAGAAGAACGCTGAACCACTGACATTCTTCTTTGATGCACCATTCGCCTGGGACGCTTTACCAGCCAAGTACAAAATGACAAACAAGTGGCTGGAACGCAATTTCCATGGAATACGATGGGATCACAGCGGCATACCATATGAGGCAGCTAGAACGACAATTCGAGGAATCTTGGAAGGAGCTCCTACGATCTATGCCAAGGGATTCGAGAAGTGCTCATGGCTATCAAGATTTACGGATTCAGCAACAAAAGTCATCGATCTGGAGACTATGGACTGTCCATCGCTGCAGAAGTTGCCGAAAATCGCAAACGTTAAATGTCCCCATCATTCCTTCAATACAAAATACAATTGCGCCAAAGCGAATGTAAAGTTGTTGAAAAGCTGGCTCTCTGTCTACGAAGCGTGAGCGAGGGATTTTTTTAAAATGAATAAAAAACATTTCGACGAAAATGTCATTTGTATTCTTTATTCTACGACGAAAACACCCATCATTTACAATTCGACCAAACATATACATTTGTACATAGTTAGCACTTTGAAAAAAAAAACCATGCAAACAGCCGCTCAACGATGGTGCTCAATTCTGTCTCCACGCTTGGAGACGATGCAGCTCGACGCTGTTGTAGTCCCCATCACGGAGTTGACCAGTTGCAGCATACTCTCGATGATGCGGACAGTCGTTCGGCGATGGTGTTCCAATGAATTTTTTTCCCGCCCACCATGTTCAGAGACGACGGAACTCGACACTGTTGTATTTTCCACCAATATACTGCATGCAGAGCTGACCATCGCGTGCCACTTGCAGCATACTCTCGAACATTGTCGGATCTTGGTCGAAGGCCTTCACAAGTCGCGCCGGTAAGAAGACAGAGAACTCATCCGCGATGTCTGCGATGTAGCGTTTCCCAAATTTGGTTTGTACGGCCCTTATGTCGGAGATTAGTCGTTCCGACTTAACGGGGAGATCTGATAGCTTCTTCGTTCGGAGGAATTCCGCCATCCGGCCGACTTTGTTGATATTCGAGAGATCCATTTTCCCCGCACTTTCAAAGTTCTTTTAGATGTTGATGGTGCAGTGGCATCGTGCAGTCTGAGCCTGGTCCACGAAATTATAAGCTCCCTCGTAAGCCTCCCACTCAAATCCCCCCCCCCCTCTTTTCCAGTCGTGAAAAACAGGTTTGAACACGTTCGAAGAACCGTGGGAATCGCCCCCCCCCCTCCTCCAAGCGTGCAGCTGTGCTCAAGTGGTCCATCCGCAGTCCCTTCGATCCCTAAAGATTTTTCCCGAGAAACCTGTCAGGACCTGTCTGTCGGTGAGCTTTGAGACGGGGCGGATGCAATAGACATTGTCTTTCGGCATGGAACCAGCTGCATGTCATAAATAATGGGCTTCGAAAGGCGCCGCCCTTCATGTGGCGCCTAGCGTTTCCATATGACCGAAAATGTTCCGACCCATATATGGTTGTCACACACACATGCACGTACGCTTTTCCAAGAAACCTGTCAGGACCTGTCTGTCGGCGAGCTTTGAGACGGCGTCCCCACCAGCCGCTCCAAGGACCACATGGCCCTCCACAGAGGCCACTCTGTGACGTCACTCGCACCCAGCGACCCCCCCCTCCCGACATCGCCCTCTGGACCCCCCCCCCCTAGACACCACCCCCTGGACCGCCGCCCCCGAAATCGCTCCCCTGGACCCCCCCTGTACACCACCCCCTTGACCGTCCCCCATTGATCCCCCCTCCCTTGACCCTCCCCCTTAACCCCCCCTCGACCCTCCCTGACCTTCCCCCGCTTGACCCCCCCACATTGACCTTCCCCTGCCCCCCCCCCACTTGACCCTCCCCCACTTGACCCTCCCCCCTTGACCCTCCCCCCAAAGTGGCTTAGAACCGGCCTAGTACATCTACTCGCAGCCTCAACTACTCAACTAGTGGAGAACTTCAACGAAGCACGCGACTTTTGGGTCCGCCGCGTTCAACACGTATACTTCAAGGCGGAAATTCAAGCGCTACAGTCAAATACGGCACTGCCGCGCTCAAGCCCCCTCAAGCCGCTTAATCCGTTTCTCGACGGGAACGATCAGCTGCGTCTTGGCGGGCGGTTGCTTCACTCGTTCCTTTCTTACGACGAACGATTACCACGCATTCTACTGCGGAATCATATAAGTGAATTAATCATCGATCAAACGCATTTACGCTCATTGCACGGAGGCAGTCAGTCCATGATGCGACGATTTCGCCAACATTATTGGATTCTCGGCGCGAGATCCCTCGTTAAAGCTCGGATCAATAGGTGTATAACGTGCGTCCGCGAACGCGCTGTTACTGCCAGTCAACTCATGGGAGACCTTCCCTCTCCTCGAGTCAATCCGTCGCCTCCCTTCTCACATTGTGGCGTGGACTATGCCGGTCCATTCCAGGTAATCCAGTATGTAGGACGAGACCAAAAGGCGCGAAAATATTACGTGGCACTCTTCGTTTGCCTCGCAACACGCGCCGTTCACCTCGAATACGTCAATGACTACGCGATTTCCGGTTTCCTTGCTGCTTTTCAACGATTCATGAGTAGACGCGGTCGACCGATCGACGTCTAGAGTGACAACGGAACGAATTTTCAAGGCGCTGATAACGAATTGCGCCGAACATTCATGGCCACCCTCAAGAATTTTGTCTTACGTGATAACCTCATGATGGATGGAATCCGTTGGCATTTTATTCCGGCCTCTGCGTCTCACTTCGGCGGACTGTGGAAAGCTGGAGTGAAAAGCTTTAAGCATAATTTAAAGCACGTTGTCGGCGCTCATACATTGTCTCAGCTCGAGCTGTCAACGCTATTATGCAAAATCGAAGCGTGTCTTAATTCACGCCCACTGTCACCCCTCCGCGATGATCCGGAGAGTTTCGACGCACTCACTCTCGGACATTTTATAATCGGTCGTCCTTTACTCAGCAACCCCAAGCTCTCCTTGTTCGACTTAAAGGAAAAACCAGCTTTCCCGTTGGCAAAAGGTACAGACTATGCACGAGCATGTCTGGAAAGCTTGGAGGCAAGATTATTTGTGCACGCTGCAACAGCGGGCAAAATGGCGCACGTCTTCGCCGTCCCTAAAAATCGGAGCGCTCGTACTCCTCAAAAACGAATTACTCCCGCCGTCGTGATGGGCATTAGCTCGCGTACTCGATACGCACCCAGGTCCCGATGGTCTAGTTCGCGTCGCACAGTGGTTTCAAACACCGAAAAGCTGGCCAAAAATAGGGAAAATCCCGTTACTAAATATAGGACTTTTTTGTGTGTCATATGTTAGGTTGGCACCTGTACTTTAAGAACGCAGCATTACCAATGCCAATAATACACACTTGTTGGCAGCGTGGCGTCGTGAAGTTAAGGTTAAATTTCGTGAATGTCACGTGTTTTCTGACTTAAACATTTAATTTAGACAAGTTAGTGTTAATTATTCATGGTGAAGTGAATTGTTTCAAAGAGAGGGATATCTGAGGTTAGTAAAATACATTTTGTTTGAAATTTTAAGTGCTTGTACATTGTTTATATATTATTGTTTGTAAATCACAAAATTTCGTCATTTTTATGCCACTTTTACTTTCTCATTTTCTCAGAAGTCCTGCTAGATCCCGGGCTGAAATTAATTGCATATGGTAAGGGCATCATAGCACTAAATTATGACGCCAATAACTTTTGCCCGAATTTGCCCGAAATTGAGAAAATGCAATTTGAAAATTTACTTTAAAAAATGGCTAAAAATATGATTTTTACGTTATATGAAGCCCAATATCGTCAAAAAAAATTTGTTTAAGTTATTTAATGTTGAGTATACATACTACCAATGATTTTGACATTATAAACAATGAATTTGTTATAAATAATAAATTATTTTTTTCAAAAAACTTAATTAATTTTTTTTTCCAAGTTGATTAAATGTTTCTGTATCAATAAAAACGATATTGTTTACATTATTTTTGATTACAAATCAATTGTTAATATGATTTTTAACAAAAAAATTTTTGGTTTTTTTTTTCACACAACCCAAAAAATGTCTTTTACAAAGAAAAACAGTTTTGATCTCTTAAAAGGACATCTCAAAAAGGACAATAATGTTCTTATACATCTTTTAGAAGAACATTTAACTAGTCAAAACAAACGGACGTTTTTATTTTCTAACGAATGTAAAGCGTCGTTGAGAAAATTATTTTATAAAATGAGAACAAAATGGGAAGCATGCAACAGGACACTCGACAGATTCATGAAAGAGAATCAATCTTGGTTAGACGAAAACTTCCAATTCACCGAGGCATTACCTGCTGAGCCCGCACCTTCTGCCCCTGCGCCTGCTGAGCCTGCGCCGGTACCGTCCTATGACCCATCAAAAGACGCGTTTCCATCAACGAGTTCACAAGTACGAGGGCGCCGTCATCGTTTGAAGAATCGAGCTACCGGACTAAGCGGAGACGAACACAAGCGTTACGAGACCAGTTTACTTCTAATGAACGAGCGTATGCCACGCAAATGAGTCTCCGAGCTAGCGGTCAAATAGATGTGGCCAAAATCGTCAAGGACATAGGTGAGCCGGCAACTGCTTGAAAGTACAGATCGTCTCTTGCAGAAGTACGTGAAACACCTTACACGAAAGAAGAAGCTATCACTTCTCATTGAAAACAAAATTGCCAAAGCTGCATACAACAATCTTAAGGCTTCAAGTATACGGAAAAATTGTAAATTGTATCCGTCTTATAAACAAATCCTTGTAGCAAAAAAAGAATGTTATCCTCCTACAACCGAATACACAATCACTGAAACTTACAGTGAGATCAAATTGCAAGCGTTATTAGATCTCACTGTAAAGCGAATACTAGCAGTTCAAAATGAAGTGATTCAAAACCTGAGTGCTGATGATGTTAGTAACATGCAATTCATTTGTAAATGGGGATGTGACGGAACTTCCGGTCAGAGTACTTTTAAACAAAGATTCGATAATGACAATGACGGTGTTATGACAGACTCAAATATTTTTTTTATTTCACTTGTTCCGCTTCGCCTGATTTCCGTCAATGATTCAGTTGAAAAAGAAACAATTATCTGGAAAAATCCTCGCCCTTCTTCTCCTCGATTTTGTCGGCCAATCAAAGTTGCATTCATGCGCGAAACTGTTGCATCAACTAAAGCTGAAGTTGCCAAAATAGAGGAGCAGGAGAAAAATCTAGATTCTTAGGAAACTATTGTTGACGGTAAGGAAGCCAGTGTATCTTTTAAATTGTCAATGACTATGATCGATAGAAAAGTATGTAACTCACTGACAAACACATCAGCCATGAGGTGCTATCTTTGCAATTGTACTTCGAAACAGTTTAACGATTTAGATCTCGTTTTGAGCAAGCCGATCAACGATGATCATTTGAAGTTTGGAATCTCTGTTTTGCATGCGAAAAATCGTTTTTTTGAATGTCTTCTGCACATTTCGTATAAGTTAGACAGCAAAAAATGGACGAAACGCGGTTCTGAAGAAGAAAAAGAAGCTCTTAAGAAACGAAAAGGAAACATTCAGAAAGGGTTTCGAATGTTTTGATTGATAGATCAACCAAAACAGGGATTTGGAAGTTCAAATGATGGAAACACAGCTCGTCGTTTCTTTGAAAATGCAAAAGTCAGTGCCGCGATCACGGGTATCAACGAAAATTTTTTAAAACGGTTTCACGTAATTTTGCAAGCACTGGGTTCTGGATTCAAAATTAACATTCCAAAGTTTGAAGAGTATGCGCTGGGAACAGCTCGTTTGTTCGTAGAGTTATATCCTTGGTTTTACATGCCAACAACTGTGCACAAATTGTTAATTCACGGTGCGAAAATAATACAGTCATCGTTGCTGCCAATCGGACAAATGTCTGAAGAAGCTCAAGAGTCGTGCAACAAATTTATAAAACAATACCGCATGAATTTCGCTCGAAAAACCAGTCGCACCGAAAACATGCAAGATGTTTTTTTACGACTTTTGGTTGCTTCAGATCCGTTGATATCGAGTGTCCGCAAACTACCATGTAAACCTCTGAGATCACTGGATCTTGAAGCGAGAGAATTGATTGTTTCTGAGCACATTGATCCTCAACCCTTTAGTGGGGTAGTGTGTGATAGTAGCTCTGATGAATCATTTCATTCCGATGATGATGAGTACTAAATAAGATTAACTTATAAGAAGTTTGTACACCATTAATAAAAAAATTCATCTCTGATTGACATGGCGTTTCATTTTTTATTACATACAACTGATCCGCCATCTTGTTTTTCACTTTCATTGCCATTTTTTTGAAAAACTGATGTCAAATTCTGATTCAGCGACGTCGAAAACCCCTTAATCAACAGGTTTTATCATTTACAATTATAATCATTTTTTTTGGTCCGCCATCTTGTTTTTGACTTTGTTTTGCATTTTTTTATGAAACTGATGTCAAATTTCGATTTAGCAACCTCAAAAACTCCTTATAACATCATTTCTTATTGTTTAAAGTTGATATAAAATTTTTTTTGGTCCGCCATCTTGTTTTTGAGTTTTTGACTCATTTTTTTCGAAAAACTAACATCAGACTCGGATTCAGCGACCCCCAAAACCTATATATACCCACCACCATCCGTTTTTTCGATGATTTCGATTTTTGGCCAGCTTTTCGGCGTTTGGAACCACTGTGCGTCGTAACGCTACGTACCGCGAAAACGATTTTAAAGCGCCCCATTACGAAAGTGTGTCCCTTTCCTTGCGATTCAGCTCCAAGCGCACCGGAGTCTTAATTTGTTTTTTTTTCTAGATCTTAAGTTTTCGATTTACTGTCGGGTTTCTCATGCAAAATTCTTTGTTAGTTCGTAAGTTCTCGCAATTAATGTCGGGTCTAAAATTGTACTTGCGAAAAGATTACATGGCAAGCACTGCGAGAATCTTGAAGCATTTCGTTCCATTCAGAACGAGGTAAGCGGTATGTTCGAATTTTCATCAATTTAGCGTATTCTCAAATATTAAATTCAAAGTGTGCACAAATTCCTGTTGCTATGCGCGATTGTAGTCCCGGCTCTTCGCGACGGATTATGACATACGTACGCAAACACGAGCGCGATTTCGTACCAACTCCCGAATTACCCTTCGGCCCTCGCGATCCTTGGACCCGGTAATACGCACGTTCTTGCCGAAAATTCAGTAATCCTCCGAGCGTCGAATAGCAAAGATAATATGACGCTACTCGATCTCGTTTTTCGTCCGCTATACGAAATTTCAATAATTCACGCAACTTGCGCTACCGCCAAGTTGCGCTTAATATCAAAACCTCGCGTAACCCGCGTCTTCGTCCGCAGTGTGATCCACGCGTAGACACTTAATAAACTTTTTAGTAAAACGTAACGACTATTCCAGTGTTTCTTCGTTGTCGGCGCGACCCAAGTTCCCTTATTCTCCAAAATTATTCCCGTATTTGAATCGGCGCCAAAATAATATTAAATATACGAGCCCACGTTTATCGAAGGACCTGTCCGATCAATGATGGTGTAACGAAGTACGAGGTGAGGAGAATAAATAAAAATTACATAATGTTACTTTGAGAAGAGTATGTGGCTTCCGGATGGAGGCCGTGTTGAGGATCAGCGTTGTGCCGACGTTTCGCAAACGTTACAGTCTGCATCATCAGGGCTGAGAGCTCCGATACTGTCCTCAACACGGCCTCCATCCGGAAGCTACATACTCTTCTCATTACATAAAGAGCCGTGAAAGCCTTAAAACTAAAATAATGTTACTTTTTTTATTTGTACGAATCTTTATTATTCGACCACGAATTAAACATTTTAAATACATTTTGCAATGCAGTTTTTTTCATGCTTTTCACAATGTAGCATTGAGCTTCCATCTAATTTTCTCAATGCACCCATATCTTCCGAGTCCACATCCAACGTTTCAATAACTAGATCATTTCTCATTTTTAGTATATCAGCTAACCATTCTCATTTTTCATGACTATTAACATATACGATAGGGCACATGTCGTCTTCCGTTAAACCTTCAACTGCAGCAGTTATTAAACCGTCTGCCATGCTATATGGAACGTTTCCATAGGCCCACTTCATACCATGTTGATTCCAAATGGCCCATGATGATTCGGATCTCTCAGACTTTGCGAGAAGCCTCCATGATATGGGACTCGCAAAAATGGAATGGGAGAGTATGCTTCCCGCTCGCAGAATTGCTACTTCCTTCGTGATAAAGTTCCGTCCAACAATGAATCCTTGCAGATCCACAAACGTGGGCACAGTCATAATGAATATGTTTTAGCGCGATCAAGTCGATGGCAAGATCAAATCATGACCGGCGGTGATCTTTAAGAAACTCGTTTTTAAATGATTTATTCGTCCAGCCAGTGATTGGCCTTCGATGGTACATACAACAATTGGATCGACAAATCAGAATCGGGGAACGGATGCTCATCGAAAAAAATATTTTTTAAATACGAATTTATTATTATGATACAAAATTGACGGAAAAAAATGTTTTATTTGAAAAAAAATCATTCAAAAATTTGTAGAGTACAAAAAACGTTTTTCTTCCCCTAAATTAGAATCGACAAAATGATTTTCATAGAAAAATCAGATTTTTTAAATTTTTTGAAAATGTCTAGGTTGAAGCGTAAATGTATCTTATCGTTTCTCTCTTTGCACACAAATATTTTTTAACACTTTATTTTAATATTCCATATCATCGAAATCATAACCCTATGGAAGAGTGTCCGTGGAATCTGGGAATTAGCACTCTTTTGTCATCTCTCCAGCTGAAAGCAACTTTATTTTGCATCACCGTATGAACAATGTTTTTTTTTACTCATAATCAATTATTGCACCTTGATGAGGTATGTTTCGTGCGCAAAAAAGCAATTTTTTGAAGTCTTCGAATGTGATGGATTTCAGGGTTGACTGCCTAATACCCTTAGCTTGCCTCTTCACATCGTCACAGTCGAGGATTTTAAACGAGTAAAATTTCGCTCTCCAGTCTACAAATTTAATCATGATACGACCATTGGTTTTTTTCCTTAGGTACATGCTTTTCGCATTTGTTACCTATTCTTCCCCACATTATGACCGTTCTTTCCTCTTACTGTTTCCTCTGTTTTCTGGATCTTTCTCTCTGTTCCCCCCCTCTTGCGGCCGCAGCCGACTTCCCCCTCCGTATTATATTCATCATGACATTTTCTGTCATGGGTATAGGGAAACTGCGGAAAACCTATACCAATACAGCCGGCCATCGAATTCGCCCCCCGGTCGTGGAACTGGTCTTATTTCGCCGCGAAATGCCGAAGAAAAACATTTCACGACGAAATGTACGCGACCGGGATTCGAACCCGCGACCTCACGGTCCGCTGGTTTAGTGGCGAGCACGCTAACCACTAGACCATCGCACCGGTTTCATGATACGACCATTATTCTCATCTTTCATGAGGCTTTATTCCTCTTATTTAGCGAGAGCATCTTGCACGAATTATTTGCCGAATAATCAGACGTGTCAAACTTGTCAATGTCACACTTCATCGTTTCATAAATATCGGACACGCTGATGTGATACCTCAGACGATCAGTGTCCGTATACAATAATTTTGTTCGATTGTTAAATCTTTCGAGTATGTAATACTAGTTAAAATCATAAATCCAGGGCTTCGGTAAATCGAGAATGGAAAATCCTTCGATATTGGCTTTATTAAAGAGAACGCACGCTCTATTGAGCTCGATTATAACAATGTCATTGTCAAATATGATGCAGCTATGGAATATAGGCTTGGCGATCTGCGCTTCCGCTCCCTACTGCCTTTTCCGCTTCGTCACGAGTCGTACTTCCCGAAGGTTCTTCACATTTTAGATTGTTTTACCAAAGACTGGATTGTTTACGAGTTTGTAAAAAATGCTCATACTCATTGTGACATTTCTTTCCCAATTCCACATTTACAGCGATGTATCTGTTAAGCCAAGCGCGCTGTTTGAATTTGAAAATTCTTTACCTTTTTATGATGCGCAGTCGCGATTTCAAGCATTGCTTAACATTTCGATGATGAATCAGTAAGCGACGAAAATTTCCCATTGTTGTGGAGTTCACGTGCGAAATGAATGCCCAAGAGTGTAATTTGACAGTTTTCACCATTTTTAGCTACCTCGAGATCTGGAGTGATATTTGGGTGCTGGTAACTCTATCAGATACAATCATGAACGATACGAGGAATGTGATATTGTTGTATGTAGTGACTTATGTACGAAATTTTAAAGTGTATAAAAAAGGATTCCGTTCGTATACGAATCAGTTGAACGACAACTACACATGAATAATTCTTTCACGCTGACGCTTTCGGGAATGAGCTCCATCGCACCTATTGAACTAGAGCCGTTTAAAAATCATGCTCGCAGACTCTTCGAATTGCTCACGTTCAATTCGATACTATAACGAGTATACCATACGGTCTGTGACGCCGTCTACACAATTGAACAAGCTACGATATGTCATTCTAGCTTCCCAGATTAATCGTAAAAATAATAAACGCAAGCATGCGAGTCAGTTCAATCATTGCGACATTTTAGCTAAGCTTCAAATCGAGTACTCTGTGAATTTCCATGACGCGCGATCCCAATAATATGCGATGTTTCAAATTTCTTTAGTGAATTCAGTATTTTTTCTTTTCGCGGCCGCCTGGTCGTTAATTTTCTTTGAGTGTCCGCCCAGGAGGGCCGTAGTGTTGTGGGTACAAGGGTAAATCTTTGCGCGTGTCGTGTAACTCTCGAGAATACTCCAAATCAACCTTCAAGATGTATCCCGTTTCAGCGTCATCTGGAATATCCCCGATACATCGCTCGAAATTGTCTACCCAAGCGAACGAGCCGTATTGTAATGATCAATCTAATTTCGAATATCGCGCTCGTATCGCGCTGTCACGATATTTGAAGCGCTGTATTTTCCCCCCCCACCTCATTGATCGAAGAGGCTCCGTAACGCTTGAGGATCGCTCTCTCGATCACCAACCGCGGTAGGAGACGCATCAGCACGCAACACCAAACAGAGCGGAAAATCCCGGAATACGATTGAAACATTAGCAGGCCGAATCGTCGAACGGAGGTTCCAAGCAATTCGTCAGCGTGCTTCGTCCTTCTGAGATTCGCGCTCTATGTTAAGTATTCCGACGGACATCACAAAAGATATCGATAACCCATACGGAATAAATGTACTAATCACACGTGGATTTCGCATCCAAAACGAAATAAAATAATAAACAAAGAAATAAACTGTTACAGCATGGCAATGACTCACACATAGCTATTCCATACAGATGATTGAAATTGTAGTACATCAAGTATGGCTCGGCCAGCATATTAGCGTACCACTCATCTGCAGCTGTTCATCTGAACTCTCTAGTATGCTGGCAGTGCGATGCTACCGCCCCTTATGGATATGTTCTTATTGCCTTTGATCGGGACCGAACGATCCACGGATAACTGAACCCACGGTTAATTCGAAATAAATTTAATACAATTTTCTTTATAATTGTTGGTTCAATCTCAATTTCATTATAGTGTACACATGACTTCTTATGTTTAATCACAATCATCTACACGTTATTTGCGCAATCCTCTTTGTGCCTTTGCAATTTTTCTTCCGTGGTAAAATGACGCAAGCATCGGCCGCAAATCTGCGTGCGATGTTTACCCTTCGATATCTGCGCACGCAAGAGTGGCGACAGGTTTTCAATCCACGCGAAATGATGATACACCTCATGAACGGCAGCATCCTCCTCGTCAGCCTCCTCCTCCTTGACCTCCTCCTCCTCATCGATTTCGGCTTTGACCATGATTAGGTGAATGGTTGGTTTATCCGACGGTTGTTTACTTACAAGGAAACGTTGCGAGGTCGATGTCTCCGATTTCGATGAAATTTGGCATGCTTGTAGAATGGGTAAAAATAGGCGACACGTATTTTTTCATATCGGCGGAACCCTATTTTTAAGGGTTGGAAAGCACTCTCGAAAATTTGGGTGTTTTTCGTTTTTCGTCGATAACGATTTAATGGTACGAGATATGAAAAAATTTTAAATTGCAACAATGTTTATTTTTTCGTGTACGCTCGTAGTAATCGTGTACACGAAATTTCGTGTAGTTCGTGTAATCTCATTGGAGATAAGAACGATGCAAATAGCAACAAATTTCATATTGTTTATTGCAAATATGCAATTTTTTCAACCGTATTTCCGGGAATTTTTCATCGATTGGGATGTAAATTTGCATACATGTAGAGAATGGAAAAGTGCGGATAGGGATTTTTTTCTTTTTCCGATATCTCACAATTAAGGGGTTGAAAGTGCCCGTCGATTTCTTGCCGAGAGCATCGTATAATCCGCTAGCCTTTTGGCATTTTGGTCTAAATTCACGTCAATATATGTTCGTGTTATAACGCAATTGCATATTTGTGACATTCCAACCCCCCCCCCCCCCCCCCAACGGTCGCCCTCTCGAAAGGCAAACGTTCAAAGTTCTTACCGTGCGGCATGGACGAAAATTTGTAGAAATGAAAATGGTTTACAAAGAAAGTACAATCAGTTGAAATAGTCGATACACATTTTCTCGTTTTCGAAATAAAAATAAAGTTCAAAGGGAAAAATGTAGTATTCATCGACTACTAGAGGTTCATGATGATAATGATGAGTACAGCAATAAATGGCGTGTTGTTTGTTGCAATAATTCGTGAATTAATTGTGAAAACCACTCTTCAGTTTCCCACTCATATCGACAGAGGCAAGGCTCGCAATCACGGAATGACTTCGTGCTTCGGAAAGCAAATGGATAACAATTGAATATTTACGAAGAAATTCCACTCCGCTCACCGTATCGAAGGTATTATCTACAGTAGTATAGCTGTGACAGTTCTAACCCAGGTCCTCTGAGGGGGGTGCGGGGCGGGGGGTTCACGCGGGGAAGGGTATGACGTCACGCGGGGAGGGGTATGACGTCACGCGGGGCGAGGTATGACGTCACGCGGGGAGGGGGACTCGGGCTGACCTCTCTCTCTCTCTCTCTCTCTGTCTCTCTCTCTCTCTGTCTCTCTCTCTCTCTCTCTCTCTCTCTCTCTCTCTCTCTGTCTCTCTGTCTCTCTCTGTCTCTCTCTGTCTCTCTCTCTGTCTCTCTCTCTCTCTCTGTCTCTCTCTCTCTCTCTCTTGTAGCGACTGTCGCCAGAGAGCCAAGTTGGTTGACCCGTGTCGCTGAGACAAGCGATCGGATTACACGTATGCATGAGAGAGAGCGAGAATGAGAGATGGAGCGACCGCATCGCATGCATGTGAGATAGAGCGAGATATAAATTTAACTTCAGACCTTCACCGACTAAAGCAGTTGGATTTGTTTGGGTGAAATCCCAAACAAACCCAAACAAACCCACGAACGTCTTCGAACATCTATTGAACGCTTTCGAACGTCTCCGAACGTCTCTCGAACGTCTCTCGAACGTCTCCGAACGGCTCATGAACGTCTCACGAACGTCTCACGAACGTCTCACGAACGTCTCCGAACGTCTCTTGAACGTCTCACGAACGTCTCACGCACGTCTCCGAACGTCTCACGAACGTCTCCGAACGTCTCATGAACGTCTCTCGAACGTCTCCGAACGTCTCATGAACGTCTGTTGAACGTCTCACGAACGTCTCCGAACGTCTCATGAACGTCTCTCGAACGTCTCCGAACGTCTCATGAACGTCTGTTGAACGTCTCACGAATGTCTCCGAACGTCTCACGAACGTCTCCGAACGTCTCATGAACATCTTACGAACGTCTCACGAACGTCTCATGAACGTCTCACGAACGTCTCACGTACGTCTCTCGAATGTTTGAGAGCAATATTTTATACAACTGTGTAATCTCATAACAGATAATGTAAGAAAGAAAGGGGTGAGGAGAATTAAAAAATCACATAATGTCACATTTCGTTTATTTGCATGAATCTTTATGATTCAACCACCAATTAAACATTTTACATACATTTTGTAATGCACAATTTTTTTCATGCTTTTCGCATCGTAGAGTATAGCTTACGCCTAATTTACTTAAGGTATCCATATCGCCAAAGTCCACGTCCAACGTTTCAATAACTAGATCATTTTTCATATTTATTATATCAGGTAGCCATTCTCGTTTTTCATGACCGCCAACATATACAATGGGATACATATCGACTTCCGTTGGACCCACAACTGCAGTCGTTATTAAACCTTGAGCCATGCTATATGGAACGTTTCCATAGGCCCACTTTAGACCATGATGATTCCGAATCAGCCATGAGGCTTCGTATCTCTCAGATTTTGTGAGAAGTCTCCATGGTATGATACTCGCGAAAATGTAATGAGAGAGTACACTTCCCGCTCTCAGAATCGCTACTTCCTTCACGACAAAGTTTCTCACAACAATGAATCCTTGTAGATCGACAAATGTAGGTACAGACATAACGAAGATGGCTCGATCAAGTCGATAGCAAGATCAATTGATGACTGACGTCAATATTTAAGAAACTCGTCTTTAAATAATTTATTTATCGAGCGGGGGGGGGGGTTACTTGCTGATCTATACAATTTTACGAACCATGTTTGTCAATGGACAATATTCAACAACTCGATCGTGCAAGATCAGACAATAGGCAGTAGTATTTGGTGGCAAATCTTCCTTACATTCAAACTCTATTCGCACATCCACGGTAGCATTTTTCACAGACTCGTTCTGACGCGAGCAATCGATAACCGTGAGAGGGCCGTTATATTGAAACTTTGCAATAGTGAGCAAAGAATTATCACTATTACAGCCGTAATAAGATTTACGAAATTGAGAGTACATATTGAACAAAATGGCGAATCTGTTTTTGTCGTATTGTAAATAAACTTTATTGAATTTTTCATATACTTTATAAAAGTTATTACAATATGTTATTTTTGTGTATCCACGAGTTTTGAGATTTATCCATTCCCAACCATTTAACATAAACATCATTGCCCTTTTTGCGTATTATCTTCTCCACGAGATATATGTTTGGATTGGCAACACGTTGCAGTTCGTATTCGTAGAATCCTCCGGCTATTGGATTTCCACTTGAGTCCTCGACTAGGTACGTTACAGGATAAGTTTGCTGCACCTTGACGATTTTAAACACTTCGGTGGTCCAATTTGGTGTGAAACCTTTTTCAAATATTGTCTTGAATTTGCTTACGCGCACAAAATCATTGACTTTGAATCTTGCAGGAGCCGCAATTTTTACATTGCTGTATACGGTGGTTAAGAGTTTCTCCGCGATCGCAGGAGTAACGTCGATGGGCCTCATGCCAATCGTACGATGCTTTCGAGCATTGTACTTCATAACGAGTTGCGGTAACGCATCGATCCACTTGTAATTACCATTGAGTGTAAACATTTTCCACATATTATTTTTGAGAGTGTGATTGAATCGTTCGACGACCGAGGCCTTCATAATAGAGTACGTCGAATAATGATTAATGTTGTATTTCTCCATGAGTCGTTGCACGTTTACATTGTAAAATTCTCTTCCTTTGTTGGTCTGAAGATTTTTCGGATATCTGCTATGATCGTGTATGATTTTCGCGATCGTTGTACCCATTTCGTTGCCAGTTTTACTTTTCAAGGGTACGGCCCATGCATACTTGCTCAACACATCGATGACGGTGAGGATGTAATTGTAGCCTTTGTTGAAACGCGAATACGGCCGCATTTCGACTACGTCAGCCTGCCACAAATCATCATACCCACGTACGATGACACGTCTTCGCGGAAAGTTTTTTCTTGCTGGCGCATGTAATTCCTCCACGAGCTGCTTTTCTTCGGACGTTTTTTCTTCTCCGAGCATATCGTGTGTTTGACCAGACGATTTTTACAAATCTTCCTGCGTTGTGTCAGCTACAGCGTCGGTTACATACTGAATCGTTTTAGACGTATCGTTCATAGTTATTCGAAGCGTATTCTCTAGTGCGATGAATTTCTTCTGAAATTCATCCAGGCGTTCTGTTAACAGCTTGATTTTCATTTCCACGTAACGTTTATTAGCAGCATCGTAATCTCCTTCAGGTAGGGCTACGCCTCGTATTTTACGTGATCTTGCATCGAAGCCACTAGAGGTTAGACAGAGAGCATTATCACGTGTATAATTTCTTATTAGCCCAGTCCACTGATAGTATGAATTATCCTGCGCTCCAAGCGATGATCCGAATTTATTGATCGACATCTCGGTATCAATAGCGATGAAGGAATGATCATTATCATCGATGCATAGGTTAATTTATAATGAGGCCCGCTTCGCGAAGTTCCTCAATAATCGACATTATCTCATTGTCGTGAGCGTTGTTACCCGCGTGTCGTGAAGCTTCCAACAAGCGCAAACGATCGACCAACTCATTGGGATCATTCCAATGCACGTAATCGATTTTGTTGTTATTTAACGTCATGGCGAGCGGTATTTCTATACCTCTTCCAGTTTTTCGGTCGAAAGTTAAGGGTCCAATTATATATTTATACTTGAAGCCTTTGTTACCCAATACAGGATTGAGTATATTGCTACCACGTCGATGTGCATTTGTTGCCAACAATATACTTTTATATTTGTTTTTGTCTTCCTCGGTGTATATTGCATCGTCGGGAATTCTCTTGAAAATTAGCTCATAGAGTCCAGGGGTTCCCAAGTATTTTATGCCATTAATGAATATATTATCATCATTATCCACATCGAAACGCTTATCGCCTAACATCATTCCTTCATTGGTAAATTTGACGCCATACACGTAATCCATGCTGGAATTTTTGTCTTGTGAAAGAATAGATGAAATATATTGTTGACCGAGTGGACCGAAATGTTCGCGCAATGTATTTTGACCTTCAGCCGTTTGTAATTGACGTTGAACTGTAGACACGAATGATTCGGGCGTGGTCTCAAAAACGTCTTCTTCAACAATGGTGGCTGGTTGCAAGGGTACTGCAGCCATCGACGTATCATCCAGAGATTCCTTTCGTCGTTTGCGTTTCACCTGATTCGGTGTAGAAGTTACCAGCGAATCTTGAAATAACGAACGTGTGCGCTTTGTTCCTTGTTTCACATCCTTCTCTAGGTCCTTTGCTTCCGACATACTCAACGATTCAATTTCCGGCTCAAGAGATTCAACAGCGGCTGATTGCTCAACAATCTGCTTGAGAGGTTCGGTGATTGGCCTGAAGTGTCTCTCCAATGCAAGATCTTCTTCCATTTTTCCAGTCTTCAAAGCTTGATATTTTTTGCGTATTGAGTCGCTTGTTTTCGCAATTTCCTTGGCAATCTCTTCATCAGTATCAATTGTCGTCATCATGCCCACACGAAATTATTTGTCGGTCGTTGCACAGCTGATGTCTCAATGCCGACTGACTACATTACGGTATTGCAAACTCGTTAAATCCATTTCTATATCGACCACCGGACAATGAGCTATCTTTGTCAATCACCATGAAGCCATATTTGTGTTGCCAACATTTTTGACATAACACCAGAAAATCTTCATACGACATGTCCGTATTTACGTGTTCATTGTAAACATGTTTCAAGTTTGTACGATCTTGTTTAAATTAAATAAGCAGATTCACATTGTCGCGTATAAGATGCTTGGGAACCTTGGCATATGTTTGGCAAAGGTAGAAACAATCAACGCTCGAGTGTCTGCCCATCGCAAAGTACTCTCGTACTGTATTTTGCTTGTCACATGCTACGTCATCGAAAATAAAAATGGAGTTCGGAAGCGCTTCGTGCGGTGGGATAACATCACTATTATTCGAGAATTTAAAATAGCCGATTTCGTTAATCGATGTCAGCAGATTTTCCAAATATTGATATTTTGGCTGTTGAAGCGATTTCGAGTATACATATAGGTTTTCAAAACGTACACCATTTGGACTTTCTATTAAACTTAACAAAACATTGGTTTTCCCACAATTTGAAGGACCGCAAATAATGCTGCGTATCGTAAGTGGCAGCATGTCTCCATGTTTGCGTACTTGTTGACCCTCCATTACTCTATCGTCGAAATTGGTCACTTGAATCACCGTCGCTTGTTGCATGAAACGCATGTTTTCTCTCTCGAATCCGAACACACATTCGCCCAAAATGCGTCGTGTGAGGAGTATTTATAGGAGTGCAGCGAGCCAAATCTGCTCAGTACTGAGAATGTTTTTGTACCTATCGGACGACTGCAGTATTCTCCGCTTAACGGCTCATCAATTACAGTTTATTCCAAAAATTGTTTTGTTACAAAATTTTCATCACTTCGTTGACATTTTGTGGGAGAGGCTTCCCGAACACATAAAGGCTGATTCGGAAGTACAGCAATATCGCCGATGCACGCGCCATTGGAATTTACCGGGACAGCTAATACACATTGACGGTCCAGCACCGTTTATAAATAATTGTGCCGAATGTCAAAGAGAAAAGGCAACGGTTTATTAAATCGTGCAATAAATGCACTTCCGATCGAGTTACATATTCCCGGATACCAATTTTGTGGACCAGGCACTCAATTAGAGCAGAGATTGGCACGGGGTGATCGTGGTATAAATCCATTGGATGCAGCTTGTCGCGACCACGATATAGCCTATTCTCGAAGCAATCATTTAGGCGAAAGACACGTTGCGGATAATATACTTGCAACAACGGCACGAAAACGTATTACTGCGAGAGATTCGACTTTTGGCGAGAAAACAGCAGCGACCGCTGTTTGGGCAGCTATGAAAGCAAAAACGAAATTCGGCATGGGAATGAAGACAAAGAACTCATCGACAAAGAAGAAAAAACCCGTTAAGAAGAGAATACTGCCGATAGCAAAGCGTGGCGGAATTTTGCCAATGTTACCATTGCTGGGAGTTCTTGGTTCACTGGCTGGTGGGGCAGCTGGGATAGCAAAGGCTGTGAATGATAGCAAAGCGGCGCAACGTCAACTTGAAGAAATACAACGTCATAATCGAGCTATAGAAGGCTATGGGCTCTATCTCGCGCCCTACAAACGTGGACAAGGATGTTCAACTAAGAAAAAAAAAACGCCAAAACTCGGTGAAAATGCCCATGGGTGTAACAACTAATGTACAATTGGAATGCTTAGCCAGGCGCATGCGCATACCATTCTTCAGAGGGGTCTTCATGCGCAATAATTTACCAGTTTATGGTGGCGTGCAACTAGATGAGAGCGGTATAGTAAATTTGGATGATGCCGATGGCCCCGGTACGCATTGGGTAGCCTATGCCAAGAGGGGGAGTCATATAATATATTTTGATAGTTTTGGAAATCTTCGACTGCCCAAGGAGTTGGTGCGATATCTTGGACTAAATACCACAAAAATACAATACAATAGAACATCGTATCAGAATTATAATCAGAGTATTTGCGGACAATTGTGCTTGCAATTTCTCCAAAACGTCGATGATCAATATGTATTTAAGCCGTGACAATGTGTCAATCAACTCAGTATTCGAGGGAAACATGTCACTGACGCTTACATTGACCGGCAAGAGTAGCCTTCTAACCGCAAATTATTTTCCCGCTATAGATTTCAATGATGGTTGTTATGAGCTCGGTTTGACGGATTTCGAAACTTATCACACAATACCAAATGTGAATTCATCAAACAACAAATTTTAATTTGACAATGATGACAAGGAAATTATAATCCCTGAAGGATCGTATGAACTGAGAGCCATAAATGCGTATCTGAATCGTGCAATTTTACTCAAAGGGGTTAATAGCGGTGATGATGCTGAAAATGAAATTTTTCCTCGAAAGGTTGATAACGATGACCTCGATGAAAATGGCGAATACCCAATCGTGCTACGCGCTAATCATAATACACTAAAGAGCGAAATCAAATGTGCGTACAGAATAAATTTCAGTAAACCTGACAACGTAGGATCCCTGTGGGGATTTTCATCAAATCGAATACTGCATCCCTGGAAATGGCAGGAATCTGATGTACCGATAAACATAATGAATGTCAACATTATCCGCATAGAATGTAGTGTCACCACTGGTGCGTACAGCAATGGCGAGCGTGTACACACGATACATGAATTTTCACCGAGCGTACCACCAGGATATAAGATATCGGAAACGCCTGCGCAAATCATTTATCTTCCGATCGTTGTGCGGAGCATTACGGATCTAACGATACGTATCGTGGATCAGAAGGGAAAACTACTCGATTTTCGAGGAGAAGAAATTACGGTGAGATTGCACATACGAAAGCGACGCTTGTGATGCTCGTTCTGTACGACACGGAATACGCCAGAGACAATATTTCTACGCGAGATAATACGATCCCACATGGTAATACTCTTGCAAGAAGACAAGCGGCATTGAGTGTTAAATTACCCGCAAAGAAAAAACTCAGTGCAGCGAATCGTGAATTTTTAGAATCTCTGGGATTTATTGTACGACATACTTGAGGCAAAAGAATGACTGACGTTTTGAATATCAGTGGGGAGCCAATCTTTGACGATCGTATCATCAAAATTGGGACTCATACGTACAATCCGTATGCCAACTCAACGTTTGGACACAGCGATGAAATACGAATTCCTATACAACACCAAGACTTGTACACCCTACCATCTGAAAGTTTTCTCTACGTTGAGGGAAAGTTCACGGTGCTTAAAAAATCAGATGATCAAGCAATCAGATGATCAAGTAGTATTGGGAAACAATTGCGTTGCATTCATGTTTGGTGAAGTTCGTTATGAGCTCGATGGTGTGGAGATTGATCGCAATCGAAACGTTGGAATAACAACCACGATTAAAAAGTACATCTATCTAAGCCCTGAGAGGAGTCATACTTTGAAAAATGCTGCGTGGGATGTAACACATAATAATGGGGGAAAATATTTCAATTTTTGTGTACCTCTCAACATATTGCTAGGATTCTGCGAAGATTACAAGCGCGTTGTTATCAATGCTCGTCATGAGCTAATTCTGATACGTTCGCGCAATGACAACAATTGCGTATTCAGTCAGCATCCATTAGTAGAGGCAGAAGTTGAATTGCTCAAGATACAATGGCGTATGCCTCACGTAATATTAAATGAGATAAGTAAATTATCATTACTTCGAACATTGGAGAGTGGGCGATACTTGAATATGAGCTTTCGCTCTTGGGATCTATACGAGTATCCACTGCTTCAAAGCACAACGAAACACTCATGGACTGTGAAAGCTGCCTCCCAGCTAGAGAAACCAAGATATGTAATATTTGCGCTGCAGACTGGCAAAAAAAATTTATGGCAAAGGACATTACACTATTCGACGACTGCAAGCTCGCCAATGTTAAACTTTATTTCAACTCGGAATCCTATCCTTACGATGACTTGAATTTGGACTTTGACAAAAACAGATTCGCTATTTTGTTCAATATGTACTCTCAATTTCGTAAATCTTATTACGGCTGTAATAGTGATAATTCTTTGCTCACTATTGCAAAGTTTCAATATAACGGCCCTCTCACGGTTATCGATTGCTCGCGTCAGAACGAGTCTGTGAAAAATGCTACCGTGGATGTGCGAATAGAGTTTGAATGTAAGGAAGATTTGCCACCAAATACTACTGCCTATTGTCTGATCTTGCACGATCGAGTTGTTGAGTATTGTCCATTGACAAACATGGTTCGTAAAATTGTATAGATCAGCAAGTAACCCACCCCCCCCCCCCCCACCCCGCTCGATAAATAAATTATTTGAAGACGAGTTTCTTAAATATTGACGTCAGTCATCAATTGATCTTGCTATCGACTTGATCGAGCCATCTTCGTTATGTCTGTACCTACATTTGTCGATCTACAAGGATTCATTGTTGGGAGAAACTTTGTCGCGAAGGAAGTAGCGATTCTGAGAGCGGGAAGTGTACTCTCTCATTACATTTTCGCGAGTATCATACCATGGAGACTTCTCACAAAATCTGAGAGATACGAAGCCTCATGGCTGATTCGGAATCATCATGGTCGAAAGTGGGCCCATGGAAACGTTCCATATAGCATGGCTCAAGGTTTAATAACGACTGCAGTTGTGGGTCCAACGGAAGTCGATATGTATCCCATTGTATATGTTGGCGGTCATGAAAAACGAGAATGGCTAGCTGATATAATAAATATGAAAAAATGATCTAGTTATTGAAACGTTGGACGTGGACTTTGGCGATATGGATATCTTAAGTAAATTAGGCGTAAGCTATACTCTACGATGCGAAAAGCATGAAAAAAATTGTGCATTACAAAATGTATTTAAAATGTTTAATTGGTGGTTGAATCATAAAGATTCATGCAAATAAACGAAATGTGACATTATGTGATTTTTTAATTCTCCTCACCCCTTTCTTTCTTACATTATCTGTTATGAGATTACACAGTTGTATAAAATATTGCTCTCAAACATTCCAGAGACGTACGTGAGACGTGCGTGAGACGTTCATGAGACGTTCGTGAGACGTTCGTAAAACGTTCATGAGACGTTCGGAGACGTTCGTGAGACGTTCAACAGACGTTCATGAGACGTTCGGAGACGTTCGAGAGACGTTCATAAGACGTTCGGAGACGTTCGTGAGACGTTCAACAGACGTTCATGAAACGTTCGGAGACGTTCGAGAGACGTTCATGAGACGGTCGGAGACGTTCGTGAGACGTTCGTGAGACGTTCAAGAGACGTTCGGAGACGTTCGTGAGACGTTCGTGAGACGTTCGAGAGACGTTCAAGAGACGTTTGGAGACGTTCGAGAGACGTTCATGAGACGTTCGGAGACGTTCGTAAGACGTTCGTGAGACGTTCATGAGACGTTCGGAGACGTTCGTGAGACGTTCAACAGACGTTCATGAGACGTTCGGAGACGTTCGAGAGACGTTCATGAGACGTTCGGAGACGTTCGTGAGATGTTCGTGAGACGTTCAAGAGACGTTCGGAGACGTTCGTGAGACGTTCGAGAGACGTTCAAGAGACGTTTGGAGACGTTCGAGAGACGTTCATGAGACGTTCGGAGACGTTCGGAGACGTTCGAGAGACGTTCAAGAGACGTTCGGAGACGTTCGTGAGACGTTCGTGAGACGTTCGTGAGACGTTCGTGAGACGTTCGTGAGACGTTCGTGAGACGTTCGTGAGACGTTCGGAGACGTTCGTGAGACGTTCGTGAGACGTTCGGAGACGTTCGTGAGACGTTCGGAGACGTTCGTGAGACGTTCAACAGATGTTCATGAGACGTTCGGAGACGTTCGGAGACGTTCGTGAGACGTTCGGAGACGTTCGGAGACGTTCGTGAGACGTTCGTGAGACGTTCGTGAGACGTTCGAGAGACGTTCAAGAGACGTTCGGAGACGTTCGTGAGACGTTCGTGAGACGTTCATGAGACGTTCGGAGACGTTCGTGAGACGTTCGTGAGACGTTCATGAGACGTTCGTGAGACGTTCGTAAGACGTTCATGAGACGTTCGGAGACGTTCGTGAGACGTTCGGAGACGTTCGTGAGACGTTCAACAGACGTTCATGAGACGTTCGGAGACGTTCGAGAGACGTTCATGAGACGTTCGGAGACGTTCGTGAGACGTTCAACAGACGTTCATGAGACGTTCGGAGACGTTCGAGAGACGTTCATGAGACGTTCAGAGACGTTCGGAGACGTTCGTGAGACGTTCGTGAGACGTTCGTGAGACGTTCGTGAGACGTTCGTGAGACGTTCAAGAGACGTTTGGAGACGTTCGAGAGACGTTCATGAGACGTTCGGAGACGTTCGTGAGACGTTCAAGAGACGTTTGGAGACGTTCGAGAGACGTTCATGAGACGTTCGGAGACGTTCGTGAGACGTTCAACACACGTTCATGAGACGTTCGGAGACGTTCGAGAGACGTTCAAGAGACGTTCGGAGACGTTCGCGAGACGTTCGTGAGACGTTCGTGAGACGTTCGTGAGACGTTCGGAGACGTTCGTGAGACGTTCGGAGACGTTCGTGAGACGTTCAACAGACGTTCATGAGACGTTCGGAGACGTTCGGAGACGTTCGTGAGACGTTCGGAGACGTTCGGAGACGTTCGTGAGACGTTCGGAGACGTTCGTGAGACGTTCGTGAGACGTTCAAGAGACGTTCGGAGACGTTCGTGAGACGTTCGTGAGACGTTCGTGAGACGTTCGAGAGACGTTCAAGAGACGTTCGGAGACGTTCGTGAGACGTTCGTGAGACGTTCATGAGACGTTCGGAGACGTTCGTGAGACGTTCATGAGACGTTCGTGAGACGTTCGTAAGACGTTCATGAGACGTTCGGAGACGTTCGGAGACGTTCGTGAGACGTTCGGAGACGTTCGTGAGACGTTCGGAGACGTTCGTGAGACGTTCGTGAGACGTTCAAGAGACGTTCGGAGACGTTCGTGAGACGTTCGTGAGACGTTCGGAGACGTTCGTGAGACGTTCAACAGACGTTCATGAGACGTTCGGAGACGTTCGAGAGACGTTCATGAGACGTTCGGAGA
Source organism: Ophion obscuratus (assembly GCA_964007375.1). Lineage (NCBI taxonomy): Eukaryota > Metazoa > Arthropoda > Insecta > Hymenoptera > Ichneumonidae > Ophion > Ophion obscuratus. The sequence continues at coordinate 9,620,684 of OZ023318.1, forward strand.
CGTTCGTGAGACGTTCAAGAGACGTTCGGAGACGTTCGTGAGACGTTCGTGAGATGTTCACGAGCCGTTCGGCGACGTTCGAGAGACGTTCGAGAGACGTTCGGAGACGTTCGAAAGCGTTCAATAGATGTTCGAAGACGTTCGTGGGTTTGTTTGGGTTTGTTTGGGATTTCACCCAAACAAATCCAACTGCTTTATGGCCGTATTCATAGTCCCTCCTTATCTCAAGGAATAAGGACGCCTTGATGAAGGCTTCCTTGAATCTCGGAGGCGTCCTTGTTTCATAGTCGCAACTCGACTCTCCCTTCCAGAAGGAAGACATATTTAGGGATATGTGATTGCTTATGGTGGTAAAACCGCTGAAAGAAGCGCCACTCGGCTATATTTGAAACTAATTCAAACCGCTTGGCTCTTGATTGTATAGCCTCGAGTGTATAACCTCAAAGTTCAAAATTAGAAATTGAGTTGCGACGAATACAATTATGGATGAAGGAAAGAATGTTCATTATACAGAGCGCGAAAGGCTGTTATTAGCTCAGCTAGTATCAGAAGAAAGCCTAATAGACTGCAAAAAAACGGGTGCTGTTGATTTAAAACAAAAAGCTGACGCGTGGGAACGCGTTACGAAGAAATTTATAAGCGAAGGGTGCACCCCACGTACCAGTAAACAATTGAGAAAGTACTGGGACAATCTCAAACAAAAGTAAGTAATAACTATTTTGTTCCTATCTAATTGAATTAATGCATGATTTTTTCTCTATTTCAAAATGCACTTCCATTCTTATTGTTTTATAAAATTCGTGGTAAAGGCCTTACCACACATGGCCTTTTGATCCAGTCCAAGCCAGTTAGAAAAGAATTGAAAATAGGGGCGTTGTCACAAATATTTGGATCTATTTTAATTATTGTTTTATCAAAAATCATTTCAGAAAACGAAAGTTGACAACAATAATGAAGCATCAACGTCTTATGACTGGTGGGGGCCCTGCGCCCGTAGAACGTGTCGATCCAGTCATGGATTTCATGGATGGAGCAACTGGAAATATCGACGTGGAAATCGATTGTCCATTTGACAGCACAGCAGCATTTGAAAGAGATTGTAAATATTTTTAAAAGTAAACATTTATTAGCATTCTTTTATTGTGCTAGAAAAAAACCATTATCTTAACTTTTTCAGATGACATGGGGTTCATGAACGAAAGTTTAACTGTGCAGGACCAGGATGAAGATATTTCCAGCGAAATTATAGAATCTCATCCTAAAAACCGAAGTCACAGGCAGGTGTCTTCGCACCTAACGTCAGCGTCGAAAAAAAGGGACACGAGTCATGAAAACCTCAAGGTAAAAATAATTAATAAATATAAAATATATAAAGCGTATAAAGACAAAATAATAAATGAAAAATAAGACAAGTAATAAGAAACCAGCTGAATAATTTTGAATAATATCAGGAATATGAGTCCAAGTACGTGGATAGCAATTTCATTACTGCTAAAGTGAAGATTCTATCTTATTAACATTGCATGATTATTTTTATTTATTTTACCCGATCTGTACAAAATTACATATATACTTCACAATTTTATGCAATTGCTTTTCAGAATATTTCCGATGAAAAGGTACTGAGACTGATACGACTGCGAGAAGCAATTGAACAGCAGCGGGAGCTTCATGCAAAAAAAAATGAAAATCGCCGAAGCAGAAGAGAAGATAGCAATACTGAAGCTTCTAAAACTAGAAGAAGAGCTCAAGTCAAGTTGATTGAAAAAAAATCGAACATAATTTTCTTTATATAGTTTTTTGTTATGAAATCGAAGTTATATGTCAATTATATTCAAGTCATGTTTCATTATTAATAATAAATACAAACATATTTTGAGCAATGTATATTTATTCCATATATTTACATATATACAATTATTAGTGATTCACGTGAAATGTCTCAATATAAAAGCGTTCCTGTGTGCAAGTCCTACGCCATTTTGCTCAGGAATAAGATCATTTTCAAACGCGATCTCATTGAACTCCCCCTCAAAGAAGTCGTCCAGATTGTGTCGTATGCATAGGTTATGTAAAACAGCGGTTGCGCAAATGATTGCCACAGTTGTGCTTAATTTCGTTCTTAAGCCATACTGCAAACATGGAAATCGACGTTTCCACACTCCAAACAGTTGTTCAACGATAACTCGTGTTTTTTTATGGGCAGTATTATATCGCTCTTCGGCATCCGTTTCAGGCCTCAAAACAGGTGTCAATAGATAGCTGCGATATTCGTATCCGCTATCACCAAGTAGAATTCCATCAAGTTGTCCTAGCTCAAAACGACAGCGCAGGCCACTGCGATCAAATATAACTGCATCGTGAGTTGAACCAGGGTGTCGAACTACTATATCCAGAATTTCTCGGTCAGGACTGGATACAACCTATAAAAAATTCTTCATTATCCAGCTTCCATCGAATAATTCAATGCACCATGTATTAATAAAAAGTCCATGTATTAAGTACGTATAAGCTATATTGCTCCAGCTAAAAATTGCATTTGATATAAATTTCAGTACTTCATGATTCAATAAAAATCTGAAAAAATTCAACATTTGGCAAGCTATGATCAACAATTATTCATAATAATATCAAATTTTCATTGAATCATAAAATACGGAAATTTCGATCAAATACAATTCTTAGCTTGGACAATGTGACTCATACGTTCTTAATAAAAATACAGCATTCAAAGAATTACCTGCACATTCAGAGAAAACCAGCCTTTCCGATTTCGAAATGCTTCTCCATTATTTCCTCCAGGGTTCGCGATTCGTATATGGGTGCAATCAATGCATCCGATTACAGCCGGGAAGTTGGCCACCGCATAAAATTTGTTCTTGTAGCTTGAACGTACACGTTCGTTAGAAAAATGTATATGTTGCTTCAAGTGCGATGCCAAAATTCTTGAAACTCGAGCCACGGTTCGTGATACAGATGGTTGACTATATCCTCGTAAATCTCCATTAACAATCTGCAACGAACGCACAACGCAAATAAATAAGAAGTTAGTAATGCGTTTTCATATCACATTAAACAAGAAACATATTTACAAACCTGAAAACTACTTGTTGCATAAAAACGCAAAGTTATTAAGAGCTGTATCAACGGAGACACAGGCAGCCCACGTTTATTAAATCTCCTTAATTGTGCATTTACCATCGGCAATAAAAGTTCGACCACAGCTCCTTTGCTGAACCGATATCTTATTCGAAAAGGCACATCGTCGTACTTTTCGATAGGATTCTCAAAGTCCCGAATGTACCTTCTGACGAGTCCCCATCGAAATATATTCTCAATTTCCTGAAAATCATCATCAAGCTCATTATCAGAATTGTTTAAAAAATCGTTGTTCATTATGCCGAGTAATTATATGCAACACTTCTGTACGAATTTTCACGCGGTTTTAATTATTTATTGAGGTTACGCCGTACACTGATACACTCCGATACGTTTTACGTGGTTTTAATTGCTTATTTTGATTACGTCGTGAATTGTGGTACACCTCGAAACTTTTTACGAGTTTCAACAGTTTTTTTTGTTTAAACTCCGTTCACTGCGATACGTTTCGAAACTTTTTACGTGCTTCACTTTTAACTGTTTTTGAGGTTAATCTGTCGACTGGTCTGTGATACACGCAAAAACTGCATAGACGCCAAGCGCAAGCGCAAGCGCTAGTAACATGAAACGAAACAGCCAATCACAACGCCGAAGGTTTCCTCAAGGAAGCTCGAGACCTGCCTTGAAATAAGGAGGCCAATAAGGCT